>VMRM01000007.1:14761588-15196588 GCA_010277075.1 Poeciliopsis retropinna | reverse complement strand
GAAAGATTAATGTGCAAGACACATGAGCTGCTGAGAAAGGAGCTCGTTATTAAAAGATCTGGTGGAGTAGGGAACCAAGCTCACGTGAATGGGAAATATAGTGGGAAATATTCGCTGTTTGGTTGTGATTAATATCTGTGTAAGAGGGTTTGAGCATTGTTCCGGCATTTGTTGTGCTAGAAACATGCATCTTATTATCTCAGAGGAAATTTTTCTCATTGTCCCATGAGGTCTGTGTTTTTAAAACTATGATAAAAGGTCTGTTGCATTCCTGACCCTTTATCTCACAGCACTAACTGCAGTGTTCATGTTGTGGCCATTTTTCAGGTGAAATATGAGCAAGACTCATGTCAGACTCAGACAAAAAAAAAAGATGTAATAGCCAGAATTAGTCCCATTTTTATCTAACTTTCTCTTGCACTGAAGGTCCTCAAAAACTAAAAGAAATAATGTATAAGGGAGACTTAAAAGTTTGTGACTATCAGTCACATTACTTGGACATTTCCTGTTTTCAGATTAAAGTAAATTCAACGTTTTGAAATCAAGGCACCAGAATCCATGCTTCTTGATGTCCAGTGTGAGTTTTTCATAGTGATTGTTTTGTGCTATGGTGTCTGTCCACTGTGTTTTCTGAAGTCCACAGTAAAAGTAGTCATCTACCAGGAAGCTTTAGAGCACCTCATGCTCTCTTTTGCTGATGGATACTGGTTTCATTTTCCAGCAGGAAAATCAGCCGTGGTGCCACTGTGCTTGATTGGTCAGCAAACTGTCCTGACCTGAACCCCATAAAAAGTCTAGAAGATATTGTTGATAGGAAGATGAGAGACACCAGATCCAAAGCAACCTGGCCTTTCATTACACCTCAGCAGCACCACAAGCTACTCACCTCCATTAAATCATTTTTAGAAATATGGATTTCTACTGAAGGACTTTACAATATAAATGTTTTAGTAACTGGATAAAAAAAAAACAGCTTATTCTGCAGTTTACTGTTTGTCTGTGAGATATTGCAGTGGATAGCAAAACTGAAACAGCAATGACTATGTTGAAAATTGTCTTTAAAACTTTAAGGTACGAATATGTTCATATTCATGTTTACGTTTTTAATCCCAAAGGATTAAAGGGTTTCTGCTCAAGCTTGTGTCTCTTAAAAATGAGCATCACCTTTGATAGAGACTGAATTTGCCAGTCCAGCACAATTACATGAATTCTGAATTTATACTACGTTAGCTAACTTCTCTCAGAGAAATAAGAGGTTTTTTTAAGGTAATTTCTCTGCTGTAGCCTGGAATAATAATGATGATAAAGGCTGCACTGTATGGTGCAACTCATAACATCTGCCTGGCAATATTTTTTTAATGACGGTAGTTAGTGATGCAGCAGTTCTGCAAGGAGCATTATTAGAAGTAAAATATAAATATTTCTGGGAGTCATTAATCCGACCATATGGCTTTGAAAAAAACTTGGTTTAAAATGAACATGGGAGATCTTTGTTAATAAAATCGGACAATTCAAATTTGCTCTATTGCTCTTCATAAACTGCTTATATTTGCTTTGTTGGTGCAAAATCTGCTTCAAATCAACACCGCATTTTCCCTACAAACTTTTGCTGCATTCCCAAATTATATGTGTAATTTTGACTAGAAAATGGCACAAAAAGGAAATCAAGAAAAATACAAATAGACTCAAAGAAATATTTTGTACTGAAACATTTTGTTTTTGCCAGCAGAGTAAGATCGGTGTTTGTGCAGACTAAATGCCTAATAACTCAAGTTTGATTAAAATGTTACATCTCAAGCATGATACAATTTTTAAATATTGCATCCTAAGTGTCACTTTAAAATATGAGGGTTTATTAGCTAAAAAAAAGCCCTTCTTTGTTTTATTTATTCTAAATATTACCCCACATGTTGCTTTTATAGACTTGTACATGAGTTCTTTTAGAAACGATCAGGACATGTGTTGGACATCAGCCATGTGAACCACTGTTGCCCTTTTAACCCTCCCCATCTACTCTTGAGAGTTTTTCAGACAGTTGTGATGGAAACCTAACAACCAATTGGCTTGAGCTCTTGCTGCAGGCACAGGAATGACAGAGCAAAAAGGTTCTGTCCAGATTTATTGCTGTCCTACAGTACAGATCATTCAAAGATCTGTGTACCAAAGACAGAAACTTTTGTTGGAGCAGCTTTGGGGACAAAAAGAAAAACATCCCTGTTTTCACACTAGCTTTACATTAACCAAATGTATTTTATTTCTATCTTGACTTCTGAAGTTGGAAGTAAAATTATTTGTAATTTTATTTCATGATGTGTACTTTTTTGTAACTAAAATTGAAAATAAAGAAATAAAAATACATTTATAATGAAATAATTTGGGGGCCATTTTGAGAAGCAGGCAGAACCCCTAACACTAAAACTAAAATACAGTGGCTGAACAAAATGACAAATTCCAGCATACAGAGTGAAAAGATATACAACTGGAGGACACGTCATTCCTTAAAATCTACAACATTGCCTCCCAGAAAAAGCACATTCTTCTCACCCTGTGTGAATGGCGCCGCCTCTATCGGTCTTGAGAGCCGGCCTGCCACAACTGAAAATAGTCCAGATGGTGGGATCATGCTGGGAGGGTCTGTAGATGGTCTGAGTAGAGGTCTCTGTTCTCTTGCCTCCCTGGGTACTTTTTCACATGGAGGGCCCCTCAGTGTCCATCACAGCTCTCAATTTACAACCAGCTACCCTGAAAGAAATATCTGGCTGAAGAGGATTGAGCATTGAAATATTATGTTTTAGTTGGATTGATTCATCACTGCTGATTATGAGAACGGTTTCTTTATGCATAAAATGTAGAAGCAGATGTGGGTGAAATAATCTCACTATTGGGGTTTAAAGTTGCTTGTATTACTAATAAATACTGATACTAAATGCCACACAGGAAGTTCACTGTACTCGTGTTATATTTTTTAATAATGTTAATACTAAAGCATGGCTAGTACATATTGGACTTAATTTGAGTCACAGATTAGTTAATGATGAACTAATGTCAGATCTATTTCAAAACTCAACACATTTTAGCGATGCTGCTTCAGTATCAGGAGATGTATTGGACTGCTGATTAGCTTGCCAATATTTAAATCATTATTTAATGCATAAAACTGGTCACTATTTTATACAAAACATAAAAAAGTCAGTAACCAAATATGCGTTTTTTATTATTATTGTTAATGGAAAATTAAACCCAACCCTGACAAGTCCAAATGCTGTACACTGCATCCCTTTGAACCCAATCACAATCATACTCCAATGTGCAACTTGAGTTTAAGTGCTTTGCCCAGGGACACATTGACATGCAGCAGAAGGCAGCTGGTTCTGAACCCACAACTTTCAGATTACAAGTTAGGTACAATGCATTCATCTTTATATGTCGTACAAATGAAGAGCCTCACCAGCTCGCTCAAAATGGAAATAAAAATTTGTTACTCTGTGCCAACTGATTAAAATTTTACATGATCTCTTGCTATATTTGTTGTGATAAAAGAGTCTTTATTTCTGTTTAGATGGCATAATCAAAGATACTCTAATGAAAAATTCTCAAACTTGTCGACTGCTCATGTCAATTGTTTATATAAATTAATGAGAAAACCTGAAATGTACAAAAAATACTTATGAAACTTTTTGTAAGCTATGTTCTTGCTTACATTTCATGCAAAAATGTTAAATATTTAAGGATAAAAATAAGGGAGTATTTAACCTTTCAATTCAAGTTACAAATCTGCCCATCTGAGTTGGGGACAAATGTCACGACTGGAACAGTAATGCCTGCAGAAGCATAGCTGGCAAAAACAAATGGGGAAAATAAAATCCCTAAATCATGTTACTACAAACAATCTCATGTGGGTGGAGGCTGAACTGAGTCTCAACTTTTGCAAAACTGCCGTCCAAATCAGAAAGCTTCATTACATCATGGTAATAACTTGTTAGGAAGGTCTGTGCTTGAAGCATCTTAATTACAACAGTGAACATGTAACATTATTGGATCTGAAGTTCTTGAATTATGGAGAGTTAGGGGATGTTGTGCAAGTTCAGAATATAAATATTATTTGTAAATGGCATAGATATTGGCGTCTATGTCAGGGAGAAATTTATTCTTTAGATAAGTAGCATAAAAAAGTAGAATAAACCTCATTATTACACAAAACTTTCTGGAGGCAAATAACACAAGCAAATCATAATATATTGATTATACTCAAAAGAGTCATGAGTGTTGCATTAGCAATACTACTGGGGTCAGATCAACTACTGCAGAACGTTTTTTCCCAGTATATACAAAACCGTTTCATTTCTGGCTGGGAGTTTCAAGCTGCTCACTGTGGAGCCCATTGCATGCAGTAACTTTCAGACTGGCAGGTCAGTGGTGACAAGTGACCCCTCCTTTACCCGCAGGGAGGCGTCTGTTTACTAAAACAGGAATATTGCCTTTGAACGTTTTCTCACTTGTTCTTTTCATTTTCTCTATGCCTATCTGAGCTATTTGCTTCACTTTCTTCCCTAATACGTCTATTTTCTAAGTGGATATATCACACTTTTGATTTTTTTTTTTTTTTTTTGCAATTTGCAGTTTGCCTGTCTTAATCACCTGGCAGTTTTAGACAAAAACTATAAACACACTTCTTTTAAAATTTTAATAACCACATTAATTTAAGGTGCATTTGTTTTAAAAGTTGTGGGAACCTGTCTGGAAAAGTTCATGCAAAAACATTTGAAGGAGGACATCTCGTTGGCCTCAACAAATCTCTGTGTTTATTTTAAGATAAACTCACTGCAGTGAGTACAGTTTATGCTCCACATGTCACATACTAGAGATTGGTGCTTTCTGAACTTTGATTTTATTATCACTCACAGCCTTCCATTTGAGTTTCTGTAAATGTTAGGGTTTTCAATTCTCAGCTGTCTATCACTGTTCACTAAAACTAAACAGAAACACAGATTCCTCTTCACAATGCATGAAGCTGAACAAATAAAATGCACTGAACTTATAACAGACATAAACAATGTCAGCATCGAAAGCATTTTCACGAATCTCTATACAAAAACAACACAACATACAAAACAAAGCCATATTGTTTGCAATGTGCAATGTGATTTTCTTGAAACTGTTTATACTTTATAATTTATGTACATGGACTGCTATAAAAAAAGTTGCTGAAATGGTTAAGATAATTTATCCAAGCTTGGCAGCTGAATGTTTCCTTTCATTTTAGCAGCGTGAAGCATTTGGCCATGATACTTCTCTGCTGTGGAGCTGCTGGGTGTTTTCTCTCATCAAGCTCTTCAGACTCAGAATCTCGTCTGCTGACCTTTAACTCCACCCCACACACAGCTGTAAGCACTCAACTTTTCATCTGCTTTACATCCATTTCACATTCAAAACCCCTAAAAAAATCTACTCCTTCACTTCTGACTGCAGAAAAGTAGATTATTTAAAGCTTCAGAACCAAGGTTTAATTTGATTTGTAGCAAAGCCTCCCCTGTTAATAAAAACATCATGAGGACTGCAGAAGTTCCTGCAGTAGTTGTATCATCTGAAGAAGAAAGGGGGCTTGGGGAGCTGGAATTTACCATCTCTTCCCCTCGACCACCATCTGGAATATTAAATCTTGGGCGAGACTCTAATACGCCAAACAAAATCAAAGTTCACACAGATAAAAACGGAACAAACGAGAAAGACAATTTAACAAGAAACACTGGCCTGCCCATTGATGCATTTAATTAGAGGCTGTCTGATGATGAACTTTTGAAAAGAGTTAATTTCCATTATGTTTCTGGATGTCTTTAATTCTTAGAAGATAAACACACTATCCAGGTAGGTCCAAATTATTCAAACACCTGGCAGATTTAGAGTTATAATTATTTTTGATTTAACCAAAGGAACTTTTTTCTGACAGAAAACTGCAAATAATACTGTGGTAGATAGACCAGTGACATTTCTCCAAAAATGCCCAAAGAGAAGACAAAAAGTGTCAAGGCCACAAGTTTAACAGGAAGGACTGTTTCTGTTCTACTTGTGACAACTCTCTGCTGTGATCTTCTTATGTCAAGAAAACATGAATGTCCAGCCTTGGTTAAATGGTTACATCAAAGGAGAACAAGGTTTTGAAATATTTCAAACAGATTTAATTAAATTGCTGCCACAACTGACTGTATGGATGGCATTCTCTCCTAAGGCATACATGTCCACACTGAACACCAGCCCAATTGTCAATTTAAAAGATCATCTGCACAACTCGATTCATTCAAATGAGGGTAAAGCGCTGGAAAACCAAAATTGCTCCTGTGGCTAAAACAACTGGCAGGGCCTGCCAAAACATGAAGCCGATTTAGGCTTCAACCCTACCAAAATGTCCTTTTTAATCTGAACCCTGTCAGAGGGTTAATCTGGAAACTGTTACTCAGCGAGTCTTGAAAATAAATTGGTTGCAGCTGGGCGCCAGAAGTAAAGCGGAAAGAGAACAAGTGGTGAAATTACTCCTGTGAAGCCTCCATCTTGAGGCTGACGCACAGGAAACAAGCTCTCAGCAGCAGGGAAATGGAGTGACATGCATAGGCCTGCTTGGATTTCTCCTCCGGGTTTTAGATGGACCTTGTTAGCGTGGAGACACAAGGGCTCCCGCCTTTGTTTGTTCAGAGCTGACAATAACCACTGCCGGAGCATTTTTAGGAGGTTAAGTGCTTTTGATGGCTGCAGTGGTATGTTGCCACAAAGTCTTGAGTTCCTCAAACCATCCCCCATCTAATGCCTTCATACTCTATGTCTCTCTGTCTCTGGGGTCTGGCTGAATCAATGGCTGTGATGTCAAAGAGCAACATAAATTTATGCCATACTAGGTCATGTGTAGTCTAAATAAAAAAATAAAGGTGCTTAAAATGAGTGTGAAAGGGTTTTTTGATTTTGTCCTAACTTCAGATCAATAATAAAATCAGACAGATTTGACAGCTGTGTCAAAACATCAACTTCAACAGTGCACGTCCGCACTAAATGGAACAATGCACAGCTTGCTTTGTGACAACCGTAAAAAAAAAAAAAGATAATAAACATTGCTTTATGCCCGTATTTTAAAAGAATGCGGGGCCTTTGCTGCAGCAGAACTCTTAGGGCAAAATCTCATGTTTCACCTCAACCAGGAGCGATGAATAAAGGCTGTCAGCTGCCAGCAAAAAAAGTGAGTGTAGAAACATTTTTCTACAAGCTGGGACTGAACTTAAATTCTTTGTGAGTCTGAATGGCCGGTCAACCGAGAAAAAGTTTTCCTTGCACACGAGGTGTTTTAGTTTACACAATCTCGCTGTGCAGAGTGATATGCAGAACCATACAGAAGTATTCATAACTCTTGAAACCGTCACCTGACAACCATAAGATAGGCGCAGTTTATTTAGAGATTGCGTACCCGGCCCATTGCGAAGTGAAAGGCGAAGGTTGTTTTATGAATTTTCGCCAATAGAAATTTGAAATTTAAATAAAAACTCAATCAGAGTGACAAGGAACATCATTTTCATCATCGACGGAACTAAATGCAAACCAAATATCATTTTCTTTCACATCCTTTAGGAAAAGCCTACTAGACATAGCAAGGAACCAGGCACTAGGTGGGAGGTTCATCTTATAGAAAGATGAACCCAAACACACAGCAGATCAAAGCATATTTATGTGTTTTGAGGAGTTCAATTAAAGTCAAGACCTTAATTCAAATATGTATTTGTTGCATCACTTGACAATTGCTTTTCACAGATGTTCTCCATTTAATATGATTGACTTTTAGTAACTTTTCAAAAATGAATGAGCCACAATTACAGCGAAATAAAGAAATATCAGGACAGAAAATATGCCAAGACATGTATCTACTATGAGATGTTAGGTGCTGGACAGTTACAACAACACATAAGAGGACTTGTATTCAGACCAAAAGACATAGAGATTTTTTTTGGTTAGTTTCCCCCAAAAAGCTGTGGTTTTCAATACCTACCCAATGCAAAATCTACATAGCTTTATACCTTTGGTGTGAAAATTTAATCCCCACATTTGTGGCGCTAATGTTGCAGTGAATAACAAATATATCATCTATTAGGCATATCCTAAGAATACCATTTAAAACAGGTACATTAAATAAACTAATACTCGTATTAATTCACAGACCATATTGGGAGTCATACTTTTCAAGAGAAGCCTTTAATTAGAGTGGAAAATGAAAATACAGGTGGTTTACATTAATGTAGACAGAGATTTCCTGTTTGGATTCACATGTTCAGAAGTCAGATCTGGCTGTGAGCCCACACAAACCTCCGAGCCGCCTCACTCCAGCAAGACCACCTCAGTAGAGAGAGCCGCCATGAAGTGACGCTGATTCATGGCGAAGAGCTCAGGGCTGCGTTTAAGTCAGAGTAAACAATTAGAGTTGAGCTGATTTATTCTAACTCCGCGTCTGTGAATCAGGGAGGAATTAAAGATAAATATTACTCCCCAAGTGAGCTGAGAGCTGAATTACATCAAAACTTCTGCTCTCACAGTTGTGATTTTCTTGTGCTTTCTCTTTAAAAAACGCTTAGGATTTAAGAATTGGGAGTTCTGTACCTCCGTCACAGAACATGGCCCTGCAATGTATTATCGCCACATTTAAAATGTTGCATAGAGCAACAAACGTGCCAAACTGTAAGATGTTTCCCTGAACATTTACTTTAAATTAATTATATATTGTACATGTGTGTGTGAAAGAATTAAGACATTTAGTTCAATGAATAATACAGCAATGTTATTCACTAACCTGCTGCTTTCATATACCTGGTGTTCAAAATGTTGTTTATTATTAGATTGTCTAAAAATGTTAAATGAGATTTTGCATGTTTAATTGTTTTTATTGCATTATTACATGCCCTCACGGTGCGAATGGGCGCCCCCGTGTGGCAGATCAAATACGAGTTTCTGCAGGGCAAATGGAGAGCAATCATTTCTTTAAAATAATCAAAAGATTGATGCCCTCTTGGGATTAAAACCGACTTATATTCACATAAATGTGAACATTAAAACAAAACTAAAAGTAACGTTTTATCAAATTGCTTAAAATATATTCTAAAATCTGTGCAAATGAATAAAAGTATAAAAGAAAAGGAAGACCAATAGTTACATTATTCTTTTTGATGGGTGACATAATAAAAGAGAAATTAATGGGCAATGTGGAAAGTGTATTAATTAGTGGAAGGAGGGCTCATAATTTGGATCTGGATTCAAACCTTAATTTGCCTAATTTTACTTTTACACGACTTATGTGGAGGCTGTTTCCATCTGCTCAATGAGGGGTCAGAAACTGAGTGGCAGGGGTCCTGCTCCTCCAGAGGCTGCAGCTCACCATCAGGGGCTTGTTTCTATCAGGGGGGTGAACAACCGCCCGTCCATCACCCCGACAGAGCTGTCAGACATTCAGCCTAAACCTGGAGTTCCTGCAGAAAAACAAAGGCTTTTTCATGGAGGGAATCCAGCTCCAGTCAACTATCAGCGAGGGGCATTCCCAGCTGTCAGCAGAGTTACGCATTCAGACGAATCACCTTCTTTAGCTTTTTTGTTTTGTTTTGTATTTTCCTCGCATTGATCAACAACTCATTCTCCACCTTTATCTCTTTGGAGAGTCAGACTATTGTTTAATTGACGGATATTCATATTTGCAATTCGCTTCTTTTTGTCGTCTTCATCATATTTTTGCAACAGTGTCACTGCTGATAATGTCAGTGCTCCAATTCACCACTTGAGGGAAGCAAAACTAAGCGAAACAAGGTGTTGCAGCCCTGCTGAACAGTTAAGACTTGATCTCCATGAGTTCACTCACTGCTCTTTGTGAAGATACAATGATGTTCATTTAGTTTATATACACAGATTAAAATATATTTTCAGACACAGTCTCAACATTCGTTTCTTTTTACAACCCTTTGATAATGTTTAGAAAGTTTAACGAAGGTTTTCCCTGATATTAGAAAAATGAGCAACATCGGCCTCTCATTCTTGTCCCAGTAATCACTTTTCAAACACATTTATGCCGCCTGCAGCCTTCAGTTCAGTGTCTGATCCTCCTATGCTCCCTGCATGGTTTCCTGTTCTGTACCTTGTCCTATTTTCTCTCACTGCAACACAATGAGACAAAACACGACAAGACTAGGATTTTCAAAATTGGGGGTTGGGGGAAATCACAAAATAGTTTTCTATTCATATGAACTCTCTCTACCTATTGCATGCTTATGAATGCCGAGAGGTGTATGCATATGTCATTTTGCTTTTTTACCTTAAGCTTCAGCTTATACAGAAATGGAAAAATTCACTAACACTTATTTTAAAGCGTGGTATTGCAATAGCATAAATAAGTCTGGTACTGCAATAGTATAATTTCACATCAAGCCTGTTTTCTTTATAATAAAAATTCTATCTTTAGTTTGACCTCAGCGATTCATCAGGAGTAATATCAATATTTAGAAATAATTGGTTTTTAACAATGTCCAGCATAACTGCTGGCACACTGGACAGAAAGAAAGCATGAAGACCAGGAATCTTCATTAAGTGATTATAAGAATTCCTACAAATAGCCCTCTGCTGTGAATTATCCTCTTCCATACATGGGAACATCCTTTTTCACATTGAAAACAAGTCTAAAAAGGAGAAACATATGACAAGGGAGGACAGCAGGAAGAAGAGTTATATGTTTCTCCTTTTTAGACTTGTTTCAAACATCTGTCATTGTGTACAGCCCTCATTTAGGCAGACCTGGACTATAAGCCTCTCTGCGGATGTATCAGATTTTAAGCATCCTAATGTATCTGTCAGGATTATAAACTACGAGAATCTGCTCTGGACAGCTTATCTGATGACCCAAAGTCAGAGAGAAAGAAAGAAGAGATGATGAGTAGGAATGGTTCAAAGGTTTGCTTTTAGAAGCACCGTGGTTGCATTTCAGCACTTAAGAGCTTAAAAAAAAGTCTGCAGTAAAACATAAGGCTATAACTCACCACACTCCGTGTTGACAAGGTGTCCTTCATGTCTTCGACAGTTTCAATTAAATATTGGCTCTACAGAAAAAAAAAAAAAAAAAAAGAAAAGAACATCTGGGTCCCAGTGATGGCATTGTTTTTTATCTTTGTGACACTTGAGCTATGATTAGAACATATCTATTTTTAATCTCTCAGTGTTGAGGCTGTATAAGAAAAGATGGCTTAATGTGTAGCAAATATTGACCAGATTTTTTAAAAAATGTAACAACTACAAGGCCAGACATAATTTATTACTATGCTGTAGATTCCCTTGTGGGATTTTTACAACAGTAATAACAGAGAAAATTCAGATTAACTGTAATCTGGTGTTTAAAACTCTTAATTAACAATTACATATTGTGCATGTAGAGAATTCATTATGAGATTATATGAAGAGAAAGATTTATATTAGGTAGTAAGAACATATTGGCTATTTAGTTATTTAATGAGTGTCATCACGGCAGGGCAAATTTAACCGCATTCCAGGTTAAACAGATTATCTTTATTTCACGGCAGCTGTGAACTCAAAAAGACCAAATGCTGAAACTGAATGTAAAATACTAGCTTGTGCATCCAGAATTCCTCTGTTGGATTATTGTATATTACTGCACCAATTCAAATTGTTTGTTTTCTTTAAAGAAAAACCATGGATGTTGAACATTTTGCATTTTTTTCAGCCACATGTTCTGCCATCTAAAAAGCATCCCTGTTTCTGAGATGTCGTCAAACACATTCTAATGAAAGAAAAAACACAATGCAAACAAAAACAATGCAAATCCTTCCACTAGGATTAATTGCTGGATTTCTTCTAATTGCACTAAGTGTACAGCATGGGTAATTTTAAATGACATTTTTCCAATGTGTTGATTTATTATGCATCGCTAGAAGCCATCTTTTCGACGCACAGCAGGGTTATTTTTCATAACTAAATGGAGTGCCTACACGTGGAAACTAAATGACCAGCATGGGCTAAATAATCATTAGATGAACAAAGCTAGTCTGTATCTGGAACATTAGTTTTGAGAGTGTGTGTTAATATTTATGGTCTACAGCAGAAAGTCTAGCTTCTAAAAAACCCTTCTAAAAAGCTGAGAAACATTTCTTGTAGATTAACATATGAGCAGCACAGAACAATTTCACTTCTGTGTCTGTACAGTATTTAAAGTCTTCATGGTAATTCATCCTAATGAAATTATTATTTTCAACCTCACGAGATGTGACTCAGGGTACAAAGTAGATGAACGAATGCTTTCTATAACATTACCAGTCTCCTCAGGGTGTTTGTTCTTCACCCGTGGTTTGTGTTTTTAGGTAGTTTGTACATAAAGTACAGTATGTCAGCAAGGGTAGGACTAAAAGTCAGATATTCTGTGTCTGTGAGAGGCAGATAAAACTGAAAAAATAACAGAGGAGCGGAATGGAGAGAGAGGGAGAGAGAGAGATCAAACACCGTGGCAGAGCCAGGCTCTGTATCAGAAACGAGGTTGGAAGGCTCTCCCTCCTCTCTCCATCCGACTCTCCCCCTGATCATCGACCCTGAGGAGAATAAACTCAATCCGTGTTAAATTATAGATTAAGGCCTGACTCTGGCTGGAGCTCGGGAGCTGGCGGCTGCGCAAACACTGAGCTACACTGAGTTTCGCACATTTTCGCTGCTGCTGTTGCCTCACCTCACCGTCTTATTAAAACCAACATCAAACAGTATCCACAGATGAAGAACGGGCTCGAAAAGAGACTGTATGAATACGTAAAGGGTCTCAGCACAATATGCTCCCTGCGTGGATGCTATGATGCTACATAGATGAATCTATCAAAAGAATTACTTTTTACTTTCTGACAAACCCATTTCACTTAATGAGATGTTTTCTAAAGTGCTAATTAACCTTTTTATGTGGGCTTCTCTGTAAGACACAGTATAAAACAGAGTTAATGCTCTGTGTTCAGTTCAAAGCTGATGATGCAAATGCAGAGACACAGACCCTCAAAAATGCAAACAGAATCTGATACAGTCACTTGCAAAAGTATTAACTCTCATTGAAATGTGTTACGTTGTGATATTGCAGCCACAAACTGCACCACGTTTTTCTTTTTAGCTTTGACAATGCAGATGGAAAAGGATGCAAAGTGGTACCTTCAATGGAAATTGTAAATAGAGACCACTTGTGTACAATCTTTTTGGTCAACATGGAAAACATTATGTGTGGTAGAAATTTTAATTATGTCAGTATCTAGTTGTTAGCAAAACAGAGTTTATTTAAGGCAAGAGGGGAAACCATTTACCTTAAATGAAAAGGAACTGTTGAAGGCATCATCAGTGATATCAATTGTAAATAAAGAGAATAACAATGGGAAACATTAGGAAAATAAGCATTTACTTACATAAAATACTGGATAATGCATCAGCTCAGTAATATACCAAATTATTAACAGTACAAACACAGTACAGTTAACTAAAACCTAATTAAGTCAAATTCTCAGGAAAGTTGTACGGGCAAGATACTTTGCAAATGCCAGAAATAATTACAACAGTAATTATTTCCTTAAAACCTTACTTTTAATTTACCTTAAAAGTAAGGTTAATTTACCTTACTTTTAAGGTAAATTAACTTCCTGATGTTAAGGTGACAATCAATCTGGTCATCACCCCAACACAACCTTCAAGACCTGCAGTCTCTTTAATTTTTAAATAGCCATTTGGCCCGCTAGCCTGTTGATAAGTAGGAGTGAACTCGGTTAATATAACACTAAAATAAAACTAAAATAAAAATGAATTTAGTTTGGCATTAAATGATATAACTCAATGCATTTTAAATAACATTGTTCATAAAATTAAAAAAAAATAAATAAAAAATGCCAACCACTTGTGGACATGATTGGTTTTACACTTCAAGGCACCGTCCCACTGTTAGATTTTGAGAATTACATGACAGCTTCATTTCGAGCCCTGATTCAAATTGCTGTGTGTATCAGCATAATTGTCACAGTTTTGAACGTAAACTCTACTGAGACCTGTTTTATACAAAAAAATAAAATCAATTATCATATCTATGCTTTCCTTTTTTAGCCCCATGTGATAACAATCATTCAGTTTCCATATCAAAGGCATTTCAGTCATTCAGATTTCCTCTTCTCTTACATAAATTACATCCTTGTCCTGTTCAGGAAACTACTTTTTAAAGGGGTTGTTATAAATACAGAATCCAGCGTATGAAAACTCACCAGTTTGTAATTTGGGTAAAGGTTGCAGCTCAAAGTAGATATTTTAGGCTGTTCTTATCAACAACAACAGAGCAGAAATACTATAAGATATCAGAACACAGAATAGTACCAGTATGACTGCATGCGAAGCAAATCTCTTGTGGCAATCAAAGGCATCAAGATGACCATTCTCAACATCGAACATGCAGTAACAACATAACCGGCATGCATTTGCAAACAAAGATTTACTCTACATACAAATACAAATAAAGCAGAAGAATTATTTTACTTAAGCTTCACAGAACTCTTCTGAAGGTAAGTGTCAGAGTGAGACTCAAAAACTCAACAAGAAAACAGCAGCAGTTCAAATATTGAACTGAATTCAAAAACAGAAAATATCATTTGCTGCAAATAAATTATTCTATATATTTTGCACAATCTTAAAATGCGTCTCGGAGTCATTTGAATTTTCCTGTCTTCGTGTTTTGAAGAAAATTTAAAGGTGATGCACAAACAGTCAATGCAATTTTGATTAATTGATCGACAGATAATTTATGCTGAAAGGCAAGAATGACCACATGCGACTCTATAAACCAGCTGGCTGTCAAAGAAAAACACTGTAAGATCAAGCAGGCAAAGATTTTTTTTTTTAACTAAAGCAGCATAGCCCAGCTATGACATTCATGAACATAATCATGGTTCAGCCTACATTCATGACAGGATTTACAGTGCCCTCCACACTTGCTGACATACCCTGGTAAAGATTCATAAAAATAATTAAATCAAAGTAATCTTTTTGAGTCATTAATTAATCATACATGCATTGACAACAATGTGATATGTTCCTCTTCCAAACTCCCTGGAAACCTTGTCAGCATGCATGGCACGATGAATTTATTAAAGCCCATTTTTTTAAATAAATATCCAGTTGCCATTACCAATAAACTGAAAATGGGTCATTTACTTAATAAATGCATTTATTCTGCATTTATTTCAGCAGAATAAATGTAGAAACCATATGACCAAATCTACATCTAAAGGTCACCTTGTGGGGTGAGGAGAAGAGCAGACAGCATCAGAAAGGACCGGGGACTCGCGATAATCTGGAGAGACTGTTGTGTGGACAGCATAGGGTAAAAAAAATATTGTGGTATATTTGATGGTACAAAAACAAATCATATTCAATTGAAGCGATTAAAATTGAACATGGGAGTTTTGTAGTTAACACTGTATTTTTCCTAAACTTCCTGTGTTAATTTATGCTGCTGCAGTGAAAGACCCATGTCGTCTAAAACCTCTTTACCAGAGATGCAGATTGGTGTGCAGTTTGCTTTGTGTGACAATTCACAGTGATTTCATGATGATTTTAAAGGCATCTCCAAAGGTTTTTGATCAGGAGAGAGTTTCTACAAAGCATACAACTTCAGGACTCTTCTTAGCGAAGTGATGAAATCCCTTCTTTTGTATGAACACTGCCCTTTAAATAGATTTATGACCACATGGGGTTCGTCCCATTGTTCCTGAGGTTAACACAGTGACGCTGCAGCAGGCTCCGCTGATGAAATCTGCATTTTATTTCACCCTATCAGTTCAGGGGGATGCTTGTGTTAGAAAATACCAGAAAATTTAAAGTTATTTATTACAACAGCCTCTCTGCTTTACTTCTTTCCTGGGACTGTTTTGTTGTTTTCGGTGTCATGACAGGTTTCTTTGTTTGCTCTGCACCTCAAAACCTCTCGGCAATCAGATTTTGACCCAAACTCTGTATTTTTAATCTGGGCAGTTTGCCTTCCTTTCTCTAGTAGCTCACTGGTTTCTGCGTCACTGAACTCAGTATTCTGACTCAGGTCGGTATTCTGGCTGGAGACTGAAGCTCTACTCTGTTGATCGGACAAGCAGAGTTCCTGCCACTTCTCTCTGTTGCCATTTATTCCATCCACCATTGGCTTTAACTTCCTGTTCAACTTCAGCAGCGCCTGAGAGAGACACCAAACAGCAGAGGTTATTTAAAGATTTGCATACGCTTTTATTCAT
The DNA here is from genome assembly GCA_010277075.1 of Poeciliopsis retropinna. Lineage (NCBI taxonomy): Eukaryota > Metazoa > Chordata > Actinopteri > Cyprinodontiformes > Poeciliidae > Poeciliopsis > Poeciliopsis retropinna. The sequence continues at coordinate 15,180,293 of VMRM01000007.1, read as the reverse complement.
GCACTTACATTTTAAAATGAAGCCTACATTGTTTTTATTGGACGTAAATGTCTTTGGCTTACAAAGTGAAAGATTTCTATGTATTTTATTGGGATTTTATGATGTAGAGCAACATAATGTAGAAGTGTTAAAAGGAAGGAAAGGGATTTGTGGTTTTAACAATTTATTACAAAAAAAAAATCTGAAAAGACGAACCTAGAGAAAATACTTAGAAACTGCAAAAGACCCATCCACCAAAAACACAGAGACAAAGATACAATGTACTTTTTTTTTTTTTTTTTTTTTTTTTAGATCAAAGCATGGTTGTGTGTTGCAGTGGCCTAGCCAAAGTCCAGACCACCTCAGACTTGAAAATTACTGTGTCCAGATGCTGCCCCATCACATCTGGATGACCTGATGGGCACCTTTCAGTTGCTGGGTGTGCAAAGCTGGTAGAGACCAACCCTGAGAAAACTGGGTTATAACTGCAGTGAATGGTGGTTCTAAAGTTAATTGACCTAGAGGCTTTAATCATTTTATTTGTAAAAAAATAAATAAATAAATGTGAAAAACACTTCACCATTATCCACTACTGTGTGTCGCTTATCCTTATGAAAAGCCAGTGTAATACTTAATATTTATAGTGTATAAATATTAAAGCCCTCTCAATGTGTAGCTTTAGTTGTGGTCGACCTACCTGATAAAGTGGCTTGCAGATCCCATCAATCCATTCAAGCTGTAAGGCAGGTAGTTCATCTTTGCGGTTACGGTCAAAGATGGCCTGCAGGGGAGCAACAACTCTCTGTCACCCACAACCAGAACGTCAGAACGATTTTCTCATGAATGTTTTCAACTCCGAACATCAGAGGACAGGAAAGACTTTGAAATATTTCACGCTTACTGCTGGTGTTAGCTTCAACTCCGACCGCTCCCTGTCGCCTTGTTCAAAGAACTCACTCGTTACCAACTCGGCAACCTGCAGACACCAGTGGAAACAATCATTATTTTACTCATGCATTATGCAACGTTTAAGGATTTAAAGCTTACTGAAGGGTGTCTATTTAAATTTACTATAAAATGATTCATCTTTTTTGTTGCTGTATGGTGTTTGTTGTTGTATGTTGTTGTGCTACTCTCTTAGGAAAGAAATTAGACTCACAACAACTGATCCAAAAGTCCGGCTCACGTCTAAGCTACGATATATTCCACCAACAAGATATTTCTGAAAACAATGCTAAATTTAACATTTAACAACACATAAGACCTTGAACCGCTAAGACTACAGGTTTTAACAAAAATGCTCAAAAAAGGCATTTATACAACCAAAACATTCCCTAGGCATAATTGGACTTTAATCCTGCTATGAAATATTGTATCTGATCAATTGTTCAAATGTATTTTTGGTAACTATCAAAAAAATAAAGCCATATAGTGTTTCTTAACTTACTATGTATGAGATATAATAATGTTGAGATGCAGACTGTTTTAAATATATTCCTCAAGTGGTCAAAAGTTTACATGAACCATGTTTTTTCTCATGCCATAACCCTAACCCAGCGCTTCTCAATTCCAGTCCTCAGGCCCCCCTGCTCTGCATGTTTTAGATGTACCTCTATTCCAGAACAGCTGATTCAAATGATTGCATGATCATCAAGTGCTACAGAAGCCTGTTAATCACCTACATATTCAATCCAGGTGTGTGGCTTAAGGGAAACACCTAAAACATGTAGGGCAGGGGGGCGTGAGGACCGGAATTGAGAAACACTGCCCTAACCCAATGATTTTCAACTGGTTGTATCAAAACCATTTGGGTGTTTTCTAACCCACTGCAGGGGCAATGTTATACAGACAGACTCAAAAATATTACAAACACCATCATTGATTTTTGGTGGGGTGTATGCAGCAATAAGCTTCCACCATAATTCTGGTGGAATGTATAATCACTCTTCTTGACATAATTAGTAGAGCTCATTTAAACTGGTTCATGTCCTGGTACATGCCTCTTTTAGGTATAGTTGATGCATTTTAACAGAGTTTATTTTGGGGCTTTCCCAAAAATCAGTGCTAGAATCAAGCTGTCATCATCTGATGCAAACCGTAATTTTTAGATGAAAAGAAATCAACCAGGATTTCCAGGAATAATACAGGCTCCAACAAAGCAAGACATCAACTTAAAACTGCTGGTATACCAGTGTAACTGTTCACAAGTTTTTACATAAACATGAACTGAGAGGGTGCTCATTAAAGAAGAGTTAAATAAGGACTCAACGAGCTTCATGCTTGGAAGAATCAAGGTTAGACCTTTAGATTTATGCATGAAATCAAATTCAAATGTTTACCTTTGTTGTGAATATTGTTTTTTTTCTCCTTTAATTTCTGAAATTAGCTCTAGTGGTCTCTTTTTACAGTGTTTTTTAATGCATACACGCATCACTTCTTGTTAAGAGTTTGTCCTATTTTTGGACGTTTGTTGTTAGTTTACATCAGTGTCAAACAGGAGGTGTAAACAAGGACCGGGCTGGAAGCTTACTTAGAATTCGCTAGTAAATCCAACGCTTCTCCTTGTCTGATGAACAGCAAGCAGATTAGCATGCTAAATGGATTAAAGAAATAACTGGGCTGTGGCACCATCCCAGCAAACTAAACTAACCTAATGGAAGTTTATTAAGAAGTTTTAGGAACCTTGCATGATTTTCCCCAGGACTGGGAAGTAAAGGTAAAGACATAAAAATTATAATTATTTTTAATTGCCTCTGCTCAGGATGGATTTTGTCGACTGCTTAAATTTACCCCTCCCTTAAAGCACAAGTCTTTCATGAGAACTCCTTTTAAATACATAAATAAACCAAACAAACATAATTGCTTTTTTTTTTTTTTTTCCAGATCACAATTAGGAAATAACAAATCCCAGCATGCACAGGCGACTCAAACCTGTTTTGATACCTCCCAAGGACGAGTGACAGCACCCAAATCACACGCAGTCATCAGCATGGATCTGTTGATTAGGCAGGGATCAGAGACAATAGACATTTTTATCTCAGTTGTGTTCTTTACAGCCTTAGTATCTTTATTTATTCATTATTACAAATGTATTACAAACCTGAGGACTTCTCTGTGTTCTTCCACTGCCCAGCTAAATTCTCCTGACAAAACATGCTCAAAGAACTTGGTTCTGCGCCTTTTTATATGAAAGAGACAGTCATTAGAGGGACAAATCATGCAGAAAATATTGAGAGACACAAGAAATATGGATATAATTTAAATAATATGTACTTTATAATAATACGATGTTGATTATTGAAAATACATATTGAATCTGTCCAAAAATATTAAAATCTAACTGTAAAGAGGATCAGCTCTGAGAAGGCCACTCACTCAAAGTGCAAAGTAAGGTCTGTGGAGAGAATCGCCTGTTTCAATAGTTGCATCATGTTGCTGTACTCTTTAGAGCTGAGGTTGGCAAAGATATTGTGTCCCTGCAAAATAAAACAGAGTTGCAAGCAGCGGTGGATTTGTACAACTGGCAAAAAAATATTCCCGTTAAATTTGGAGCATCGGTAAAGTCATCGCTCACTGTCAATTGAAGCCCCAATTTGCAATTTAATTAGCAAGGCGTATGGGCTTTCTCTGTCCATTGCTAAAATAAATCAATGCAGAATACAGCTGGTGATCAAACTGATTCACCCCTGAGACAAAGCACAGTGGTTACTGGTGTTGCCTGTCAGCAGTTTGTGTACAACGCTGTTCCTTAGGAGAAACTGTGCAAGAGGGACTTTCAGCACACCCAGTTGTCTCAATACATTTCTGAAAAATAGCCAGAGACACAGCAAGAGAATATAATTGCTTTTCTTTGGGACGTTGTCATGATCTTGGGATTTTTATTTTTTTATTTTTTTTCCTGTTCGCATTTTCCTTGTTGTTTATTTATTTCCAACATAGATATCACTCTATATCAGTTCATTCCTTTCCATTTAGTTTATTCTTGTTGTTTTTGCTTGGATTAGTATTGTAAAATTTTCCAAGATTACTGTTCACATTCTCCTCAGCTTCCATTAATTGTTGCAGCGTTCCAGTTTCCTCGCATGCTGAAACTCACAGCTAGGTTTCATGTCAGACCCGAGGTAGCAGCATTTCAGGTAAGAAGTTGGGATTTCAACATGGCGGCACCTACAAGCAATGTTTGCTGTACCTCTTAGAAACATCACATTAAGCTTTCCTTCAGCCTGGCTGGTCTGTCTCCTCTCACAGCTGCACCATGTCCTCAATCAGCCATCTGTCACTTATTACTCATCAAGCAGCCCAGTACTTTTTTCTATCACTGCTAGATTCTCTTATCACCTCCTGGTTCCCTGCCTTTTGCATATCTACTATAGCCAAGTCATATAGCCCTTTGTGTCTGCATGTAGGTTATGCAATTATTTATTAAAGTTCCTTCATTTTATCCAGCCACACTCAGCTTGACAGATATATCAAGACTTTTAATTGTCAAGCATCAGACGATTTGCATATTTATCTGTTAAACTGATTCATTCATCCAAAGAGAGAAACAGTTCTTATAATACTATCTTTTTTTTCTTATATTTATGGCAGGAACCTTTATAGGAATACTGTAATGAGAAAACTTTTAGCTATCACTACATCTGTCCAGCAGCATATCCAAGCTGTTCAACTTTGCATAATCTGAAATATTTAGTTTGAGGTGTAGAGTATTGTTTTTACAACAAATTGCTTTGGCTCAAGCCATGTAGAAATTCACGGCTTGAGCACACAAAAACGGTGATGAATTTCAACATTTACTGTAAGTGTATCTAAAATCTATTGCTTGGTATTCATGCGCATGATGCTACTACAACAATTTTTATCTTAATTGTAGATGCTGTGTATCAGTTTTTATTTGGTTGTAGTATAGTGTTGATCCTGGTAAAAGATCAAAACTATAATGATCTTTTATTTCAACACCACTGTGTATTGGTCTGTCGCAAAAAAATCCCACTAAATGCATTAAAGTTTTGTTGATGCTATTCAGAAAGATAAGCATTGTTTGGGGAGTGTGATTTTCTTTTGCAAATCACTGTACAAAGGTTTCTTCTCCTTGGTTATGGCCTGGATGTTTTATGAAAATGTTGTAAGACTTTCAGTTATATTCTTGTCAATTATAATAAAGCCTTACTTCAAAAGCTGCAGTCGACAGGATGTTTCTATTATATCTCCTTCTGCTTATCTTTCAAAATTAGGTCATATAATTTTTGCTGACACTATTCATTTTAGTCTAAAATAAACCAGTTTCATCTTGCAAACTGGCATTTGAATGTATTATCATTTGCTTTTTTGTATTATTTTATAGCCTGGACACCAACTTTCACAAAGCAGGTAGACTGTGATACGCATAAATGAATATACAAGCTCTGACTCAAAATGCGCTGACCTCGCTCTGCAGGATCATGACAGCATGGTTGAAGTGATGATGCTCCAGGGTTGCTGACGTCCCATAGAGCAGGGCCAAAGCGGAACCGGTCCTGGAAGAATAACGGATCAGTGGTTCAGTCACTCGTAAGGAACACATTCATAACCGTGCAGGTTGATATAACTCACTTGGCTTGGAATGCATTGTTTGTGCCTCGATGGTCCAAGTCGTGGCACAAGCAGCCGACCATCAAGGCCAGAATCTCTGCATCTGACAGCACATCCTGGAAAGTGGCGGTCTGCATAAAAGTCATTGACTGAGTGAAGCTTATAAACTATTAATAAGTCATAGTTATACTAGCATGTTGGTATTTTATAACATCTTTAAAAAACTGAAATTATTTTGTCTAAAAACTTACTGTGATCATGACAAACATGCACTGTGACACATTGAAAGCATGCCTCCAGTTGTGATACGCCACAGTTCGATAGTTTTTTCTCACTGTGAGCAGCCAGCGACACAAAACCTACAAGGAGAGAAACAAGCATTTCGTACCTTCATGAGCTTTAAAACACAAAATTTTCAGAAAAAGAAACATCTTGCAGGGAATGCTGTCTCACCTCATAGTCAATTTTAAACTTTTGAACCACACCGAGTTCCAGAAACATCCTGAGTGACGCAGTGATCATCGCATCGTTGTCCAGCGAAAAATCATTGAAGTGGAACTCATCAATGCCCAGCTCACTGCTCAGGGGAATCTTTGCAGCCTTCACAGGACAAAGGACAGAGCTGTCAGTCACACGTTTCCAGAGAACAGCACATGCAATTTTTTAATTAGAATTTTAACCCACAGTGACTGGCAGGTTTTTTTTTTTTCTCTCTCTGTACTCAAGTTGAATTTATAAATTCATTGAAAGGATTTAGTTTATGAATTACCTTCAGTCTGTCAACTTCTACTTTGGAGCAGGTAGCATGGTAAGACAACATCTGAAACAACAAGCATTTCACAAAGGCGGGAGTTGCAGAAGACTGATTCAAATTCTGATACCACCCAACTGTTTTCAGCAATACAGATTACAGTAAGAATTTTTCCACTAATTTTCCGACTGCCATTCGTATCTCCTTACATCTGGATCAGATCGGCACATCTAAATTTTTGTCACATTCTTTTGTGAACTAAGTGTAAAATGCCTCTACCTGGTAATTAAAGAGACGGCACCGAATAAGTAAGACTGATCCAGCAGCGTGTTGTGTTTGATACCAGTTAAGCAGAGAGGGTGATGTATTTATTGTGAATTATTGAGAGCAGCTGAAATATTTATTGAGCAAAAGGAGAGCCATGTTTTTCTGAGGATAATGTGACTGCTCAGGTTAGATACTGGACAATGGAGCAGAACAGGCTGAGAGATGCTAATAAATATTAATAACCTCTGTGGCAGTACCATACTTATTTAGTACCACGCTAAATAAAAAGAAAATACATTTCAATAGTTAAGAAATTTGATGAGTATGTAACAAGGTAAACTAGCTGTAAAGTAAAGGTTTAAACGAGATGAAGAACGAAACATATTTATAGATTTTGCATGGTTTTGCTTTTTGTCACTTACTACTTCTTTTCAAAGTTAGACAAGGATTACTTGGGTAACACAGAATCATGAATACCTGTGATAACCATTTTTTTTTCAATGTCACTAGCCGATGGAAGAAATGGTTTTCATAGCTAATCAGATATAGAATCTGACATTAAACAGACAGATTTAAAAGATCTCATAAAGCCATCTGAAAACTGAAACAAAAGAAGGCTGTAAGAAGGCAATATTTCATGGAGCAGGATTTGCAGTTGTATTATGGTGAGTGAAAAAAAAAACTGGACCAATTAATTTTCTCACATCCAATGCTACAGACTGCTTGGCCCATGTCTTCTTAACTTGATTGTACATCATGGTGTTGTTGATTCCAAGTCCACAGAATATCACAAATGCCTGCAAAAAAAAAACAAGAGAAATTTAATATTAATACCTTAAACAATATAAGTAACACACAAACAAAAGACTTAAGTATTAGTGTTTAAACTGACCTCAAACAGTCTCTGATCTGCATCATCAAATGTCTTCCTGTCCAGGCGGTTCAGAATTTGTGCAACCCCTTAGCAAAGTACACATCGATCCTTAAGAGCAGCAAAAGCAGAGTTTTCAAAAATATAAAACATCTGGTTCAACCTACCGATTATCTGGTGAGTTCTGTTCCAGATCGGGACGCATAACACAGACCTGATGTGAAAACCCGATGCCTGATCTGCCTTGAAATACAGAAAACAGAATAACATCAGAATCCTTTTCAAGTCGATTCAAATACGGCTCCACATTTTTAATGGGTTTTAAACAGAAGTTTCCAACTGGAGGTGCTAAAAATGTACAACTTTGTCCAAACCTCAGCATCAAAGCGTGGATCCTGACAAACGTCGCTGATGTTAACAGGCAGCCCTGTGGAAGCCACCAGCTCAGCGATGCTGTTGTTGATGAGCCAGTCAGAGCAGGACAACTTCTCCATGCTGATTTAGCGCAGTAAGAGACACAAGAAGGAAGTACGACCATGACTACTTAAAGTTGGAATTTTCATGGGTTGTCTCTATTTACAAATTAGTTGACTTCTGAACATCATTGATTGCATTGGATTTTCTTTAGGCATATCAGAGGAAAAGCATCTGAATGCAGATGGAAACAATTGCTTTAGCACCAAACGTTCCAATGAAATAGACTTTATGATTATATTTTAAAAATGTTCATAATTTGGGAATGTTTGAGGAGTATGAATACTTTAATTTGCCATGCTCATTATGCATCCCTGCTTGTTCACCTGATGTCTCTGTCCATGTTGCACAAAGGAGACATCAGTTCAAATGTCTTGGAGAACTTCACCACCTACAGAGAAAGTACGCATCAGTGCACATCTGCTCGGGAACAAAGTTATGAAGCATTTTACATAATTTACTTTAGAAGTTAAAATAAACATTGGAGCGTAGAGCATCTAGAAGAGGTAAGAAGAATCAGCAGAATCCACTAAACGGGAGTCTCACGGGTGAGTCGATATCCTCTAGGAGAAGTACCGAGCACCGTTCACACTGCAGCAACGTCAGCGCTCTCTGCATGATCTTCCTGACGATCTTCTCCAGGTCGGTCTGCTCCTCAAACAGGTCATTGACCACCTCCAACAAGGCCTGTGGCAACAGCAACCCCATCCAGCTCTTTACTCCCAGAAGAAAGATCCGGCAAGCTCTGATAATCCAACTCCTTAAAACTTCTCACCCTGCTCCGTTCATACTCCTTGCGAGACTCCGAAAACAGCTTCGCATTGGAAATCGATATTCCACAGAATGGCAGATACATCTGCAACACCTAAGAAAAGGAGCAGTACAAGTAGTGAAAGATGTTTATGGCTAATTTCTGTGACAATTTAAACTGGTTGAGAGGAGCAGACTGAGTATGTGGTGGTGTCAGTGGAAAGCCAGGATGGAGTCAGCTTTGTCTCAGCACAAATAGATTCCCTGTTAATGAAGTATTGATTTAAAGTCTTTAGCCTTTCAATGTCTTCATGTGCGAGAATGCTTCCCTACTTTTTGTCAATGAAAGTTGATTGTGAGAATTAATTGTGGTAATCTTTAATATTTTCTATAAACACCTAAATGACAAGAAAATAAATTATTTGAGTCTAAAGTTGATCAATTTGATTGCAGAAAATTTTATCCTGCCACCTAGTGGGCGCACAACTGTTTTATGTGCATTTACTTTCCAGTCAATGTGACTGAACATCAAATGCTTCAGCATTTCTTTATCTGGTATTCACATTCTTGTTGACTTTTTCAGTTGTTTTATAAAACAAGTATACTATGGGCTTTAGCTGAGATAACAGAAAACCTAAAAAAAAAAAAAAAAGGCAAGGTAAACATTAATAATTGCGAAGCAGCAAACTGGGAGACTGAGAAACAAAAAAAAACATGTGTGAGCTGTAAAAAGATATAATGCATTTGTTTTCTACAAACCAATTTTATCTTAATTGCTAAGGGAACAATTCAGAATACAAAAACAGAAACTATGTTTCCTGAATGTGTGTGTTTATTGCGCTACTGAACACATTTAACGCTTCACGCTTGAGTAAAAGGTTGACCTTTTCTCTTATTTTTCCTGGTATTTTGCTTCAAAGGGAACAATTTGCTCCTCTCTAAAGCCATTAAGACGATTTAGAGTACAAACACTTCAGTTGCACATTCACTCCCTCTAAAACGCACTTAGTAGCACAAACCACAAAAGGGATTTTACAAATGACAAATTGCCTCTGCATTTTTTTTTCTCCAGCACAATAGAGCTTCACCTTTTCATCGTCCTCTGTAAAAGGGGTGCCCATTGGATTTTTGTTAATTGCTTGCACAACACCAATGACTTCTCCATCACTGTTGCAGATGGCCATGCAGAGGATGGTCTGAGTCTTGTAGCCGGTTAACTTGTCAATCTCATCGCTGAAGCGGTGGTCCTGGAATGGGGAGGTGTGATGCAAACAAACATTACACATCTATCAGCTCTCATAAAGTCCCTCATTTAAAACAAACATTGCACAATTTTTATTTCCAACTCTGCAAGAAGCAAAGGTTTTCACGTCAAAGTTAATAGTAATGCTTGCTTGGGCGCATGAATGCAGAAATATTCTGCAGGGGGATCCGCATCATCATGTTGCCTCAGCAGGTCCAGCAGCCCAGGGCCATGAGATAATGATGTTGCACGCAAGGCAAGATCTGGCCATGGAGAAGCTCATACAATTATCTGCCGTTTCCTCAATGAAAACTTCAATGGGGATTTGTTTGCAACAGAAAGTAACTGCTCCAAGGAGTTTTATTCTCATACAGCACTAGATGTGCAATGTCTTGCAAAAGTGTCCAATCAACCATAGATCTTATTGTATTTAAGCAGGATTTTATATATTATAAATGCGTTTATAATTTTTTATAGATAAAAATACGGAAAGTGTCATATGCATTTGTATTCCACCCAAACCTGAGTTGAAACTTGTTGAACCATCTTATTCAACTGCAAGCTTTTTGCTACGTTTCTATCAGCTTTTCTTATCTGGAAACTTTTTGGTCTGTTCTTCTTTGCAAAATAGTTTAAGCTTCATCAGAGTGCATGAAGACAACTGTGAATATACGGTATTGCCTTAGATTGTCTTTTTTTTTTTTTTTTTTTTCCCAGGGCCCACTTTTTAAACAGGTAAAACTAAATTGTCTCCATAGCATACTACAGCCATTGCCTTGTTTCAACATGGTAAATCTTTAGTGCTGTGGTTGTATACTGTATACTGTCTTTGCACACAAATAGGTATTTTATGCTTATCTTTAATAATTAGGGGCTGAGGTTTCTGTCAGGGTCGGCCCAAGGCACAAGCAAAATAAGCAGCCGGCTGCTAGGGGGCCTCATAAGTAGAACTGAGTTTAAAAATATTTTCTTAGTAATAATTTCTATGTGATTATATTAACAAAAAACACACAAATACATTATAAAGTTGTGATTTTTTTTTTTTCCAATAATTTCTGTCCTTTACCTCGTATGCATTAGAGATGTTGACGGTCTCTCCATGCTCCGCCACATAGCCAATGATTCCTTTTCCCCACGGCACTTGCACTTCATTGGAGTTCAGAGTGCTGGACGAGGGTCTGACCGTGGTGCCTGAGTGCACATCAAAGAACTTTGACACCAGCGTCCTCTTGTGAGCGGGTCCCTCCACGAGAAAGAGCGAGCACCTGTCCGCATCCACCAGGATGCACACGTTGATCAGGATTTTATAGCTCAGGTTCGTCAGGTCCAGTTCGTTGGAGATGTCCTTCACCAGCTCCAGGAAGAACTCCCTCTCGTTGGTCTCTTTGAGTCGGTATTTGTAGTCGATGGCGCTGGACGCGTACTGGGGGACGTTGACTCTGGACTCCAGCAGTGCGCTCAGGATGTGCGCGGTGGTCGGAGGCAGCGAGCTGGCTTTGCGCAGGAGCGCACGGCGCCTCATGCTCGACTGGGACTCGTGCTCGCTCAGGCTCACATGCTCGTCGTACGTGCGGTGCGCGGTCGTGGCTTTGGAGCGGGCGAAGTTCCGCCGCAGCTCCATGTGAGACGACCTGCGCCGGAGTCCGTCGGCGCTGCTTGGCCAGAGCGGGTCCGTGGCGGCGGCGCGCCTCTCCTCGGATGCGGACACTTTGGACGGCTGGTGCTCCTTCAGCCACCTGCTCACCTGATCGCATTTGGCTCTCCGAACCAGATACTCCTCGAACAGATCCGGGTGGCTGTCCAAAAACGCCTCTACATCCGTGAAGTCGAAGGCTGTCATGGTGGCAGCAGAAAGAAAGCGTGCAAAAGTAGAAGAGTTTTCGAGCGGGTAAAGAAACGAGACGGACACAGCCAAAGAAGCTGTACTCATCCATTCATTCCCAGCATCGTCTAATCCAACCTCCCAAACTCACTCCTAAAATACCAACGGTGGTCAAACACGTTCATTTCGCTGAGATCGACCTGGGGCACTGCTGAGAAACATCTGTCAGTCAAGGCCTGAGTTGTGTCTGTGGCGGATTCCAGAGGAGTAAGTGTGCAGAGGTGTAGAAAAATGCAGCGTCTATATATTAGTAACTGAAAAAATGCAGAGCAGCGCTTTGCTCTCTCTCTCTCTCTCTCTCTCAGCCTCTCTCTGTCTCTTCATTGTGTCACCAGAGAGAGAGAGCAGAGCTTAAACTGTGGATGTAATTTAGATAGATAGATTGACAAGAAATCAATAAGCAACTTCACACATCCAGTTAAATTGATGGATGGACATAAAAAGCATAATTATTTGTTAGAATGTCCTATTCAAAGTTCAAACATAAATTTGATGATTCCTTAGTTCTATTTCTAGAGCAAGAGAGAGAACACTTTTCAAAAGGTATCAGCAGGATGCCAGTTTTTGATGTTATCCAATTGTGTGTGTGTGTGTGTGTGTGTGTGTGTGGGTGTGTGTGGGGGTGTGTGTGTGTGTGTGTGTGTGATTGTGGGGAATATACCAGAGAAAATGTCAGATTTGTCATGTTTGAGATTTGGCAAATATGTGATCTCCCTTCAAGTTGTGCTTCTGCGATAGGCAGACTTACAAAAAAAATCATACCTCCTGCTGCAGTTTTGCTCTCTACACCACAATCCTGGAAACGCGTCATACAGAAGCAAATGGAAAAATTCTGATGAGAAAAAAATCCCATGATGTCACGTTTGAAAATTACACATGAAAATCATGCATCGCACACGTTACACAAATGTTCACATCTTTCATAATGAAAGAAGGCACATGTATAAATGTGGATTTGGAACATGTGTATCACATATTTCCATGTTTGCAGATGGACCACTCACTCCAGGCAGTCTCACAAGGTAACAGCGAACATGTGAACAAAATATTTGATCACATATGAGAAATGGGTACCATGTGTGAATACATGTGAAATTCAATGGATTTTTCTGTCAGCAAAAAGCAAAAATAAATAAATAAACCCACAACAAAGAATATTGTTGGTTGAGATAGATAGATAGATAGATAGATAGATAGATAGATAGATAGATAGATAGATAGATAGATAGATAGATAGATAGATAGATAGATAGATAGATAGATAGATAGATAGATAGATAGATAGATAGATAGATAGATAGATAGATAGATAGATAGATAGATAGATAGATAGATAGATAGATTGATTGTACACTGTCTTCTTTAGCCTAAATAACTCAAGGGCGCTTAGCTTCCTTGGGTAATGTAACTGCATAACTTTAAAATAAATATGAGAACATCGATGCTTGCAGCTCGAAAAAACATTGCTTTCATGGGTTTGATTGGCCTGGGAAAAAAATCATTTCAAATATTTAGTAGAAGCAAAATGAATGAGTGTTTAACCTTGGAGCTACACACACACACATTCATACGAACACCTACGCATCCTCTGTAACTCTGTGATATTGGAAGTATTTTTTTTTCCTTCCCTTTAAAAAAAAAAAAACATGAAATTAAAATGAATAATAATACAAATAACATCTTTCAGAGCTGTGAGCTTTGAGGTCCAAGTTCACATGTTGTGCTTTCATTCCTTCTCTGGCATAAAAGAAACATCAGAAATGTCTGCAAAGCTGCTTTTAGGAGGCCTGCAGTCCACTGACAAGGCAGGAAGGGACAGTCAGCTCGGGCTTGACGCCAACAGCGTCCCTAACAGTGAAAGGATAATGTTTGGAAATAATTCTCACACAAAGAAAATCATTCTGAGATTATTTTTCTTGTTGTTCAAACCAAGTTGACGAGAGGACTCTGTTGTAAAGAATGTTTTTTGGGTTTATTGCAAGAAAAGTTGAACGATCCTCTTCTTCCTTTTGAGTTCTGCTGCCATTTTTTTCTATTTATTCTGCGCTAACATTCAAATGGATTGCTTTATAACAAAGTGCAAGAATTTAAGAGAAACAACAAATCTGGAGCTATGGGTGTAGTTAGAATTTTTTAAAGTAGCTTAAAGGCTGATTAATTTCAAGAAATTATTTCAGTCAAATAAGTGAATGACAAATGTCACATGCATAATTTAAGATTTTTTTCATTAAATAAAGAAAGTAATCTCTTTAAATGACTTTTTTGTATTTCTTTTTCATATTTGTAGATCTTTAACGTGTCACTCAAACCACAAAATGAAGTGATATGTAAGGGCGGTAAAGTACTTTTTTACAGCTTTGGAACTATTGTTGACTTTGCAAGTTAGCTGTCTGATTAGGTTCAATTTCTCTGTGTTTTAAATGGTGTTAGGGTGAACACCAGCTTCCTTTTGCACAACAACTTAATTTGGGGGAAATCACTGCAAGCTTTGGAGCATTTGTAAAGCCACAGCAGGGACTGTAATCCGTACAGCGGCGGCTCTGCTGAGGCATAGCGAGGTAATTGGTTACTGGACTTAAGCTTATGGGCTCTTTGATAGGGCTTGGGCGTGTTGCAAAGACTTTAGACAAGGTCTCCTGAGAATCCCAATTAAAAAGCAGAATGCAGAATATGGGTTTTGTAAGACTAAGAAAGGAGACAAGCTTTGGTGCTTTGCAAAGCAGTCCATGAGAGAGAGAGAGACAGAGAGAGAAAATGAGAAAGTCGCATTGATTTTACGTGTCAGTAATGTTTTCAGGTTTTTTATTATTTAATGAGAAAAGACATGAAAGTGGTGTTTTGCTCATTTTAGAGGATCAAAAGACATGTTTTGTCATCTGAAGCTGGATTCTTTCTTTCTTTGTGCAAATTCTACAAAATCTCACAAATGAATCATTGCACTATGCATACATTAAAGACACTGCCAACACAAATTGACCAAACAATTTTTTATGTATTAAAATACGCCTACTGTTGAGTATTTAGTATTTGGGTACAGCAGAGGTACAGTGTTTTTTGTTTGTTTGTTTGTTTATTTTTTATTTTACTTTATTAGATTAAAAGGCACAACAATGATATAGGTGTTTGTTTTACTTGATGTCTAAAGGGTTGCATTTTTACTTAATTCTCATCATTTGACATATTTAATTCAAATTTTAAACAAAGTGATAAACATTTTTCTGTAGAATATATATATATATATATATATATATATATATATATATATATATATATATATATATATATATATATATATATTATTTTTTAAATTTAGAGTTCAATTAAGGGCTTTCTCAGACAAATATTCATGCCTGAATTGAGTCTGAGGTAACTACTTTACGTTAAAAGCAAGACAGAAAGTTCAGACAGACTGACAGAATAGCTCAGAGCTCAACATCAGTACAAGAAAAACAAGAAGTTTAGCATGATAAACTCTTTTGAAAACAAGTAATTTCTACTGACAGGGCTTTTAATTATATTTTGGCTTTCAGTAAGCCACATAGGGGGTCTCTGTCTCAGCCTTTTCTATGTTGCCTGGGAATTGGGGCTCTGAAATGTGACTCCTGAAACTTAACACCAGCTTGGATCTGGTGTCAGTGTCTGGTTGGAGCCAGCTACATTTTCATTCCACCTTATGTTTAGTTGTATGAGTGCACCAAGCTGTGAACATGTAATATTATCACATCCGCACTTGATGAGTAGACGATAGACATCCTGGGCAGTGATTGCCCACTGCGACAAAAGCATCTGCACAACCCGATCCCTGAATTACAGTGACCAAAACTGAAGTTTGCACTGCAAATTTTATTTCCTTTCTTCAAAACTGAAAAGTTGTGAGATATTCGAGTTCATGGAAGAAGACTTTTGTGCTAACAGTTTGTGTGGTTGGATTGGGTGTCAACCAGGTTTCAGCCTATTGTTTACTGCTGCACTCTCTTTCCAGGGTGGCACAGAAATTTAAACCCACCTCTGGTCACAAGCAAAGAGGACGAAGTCCGGTCTAGTCCAGATCGGTCTTACTCAGCTTTAAGACTCATTTTGGAGAAGACATCTAAGACAGGAGGATTAAAAAATCTACAAGTACAACTTTCTGGCAGGTAAGCGAATATGACTGCATTTTTCATTTTTTTATTGAGCTTCACATTCATTAATATCTAAAGCACATCCATTCAGAAAACCCTTTTTTTTTGTTCTCCTCTAAAACATGGTTTGAGTCAGAAAATTCATATAGTTCTAACTCTAAGAACTAAATGCCTTTGATTCATTACGATTAGACCCTTCCCTTCAGCTACCACATGGAGCCAAAGTCTTCTGCTGATTTCAGCGGCGTTCCTGCTTGGGGGTATGGAGGAACGATACCTGCGTAGGTTTAGGTTTGATCAACACGGGAAGACACTAACAGAATCACTCACCGCTGTGGCATATTGATTTTTTTGTGGTTTTATTTTTGCAGACATATCAGCAGTCAACCGTGCCACACCAGCGCTGTCAGAAAAAAAAGCGACACTCGCCTCAATGACCAACTGTGAGTTGTCGTTCAGTCGTCATGGATAAACTGATTGTAAAATTTCAAAAACTACGATGGAGTTTCTGATAATGTATGAAAAAGGTTGTTTTTTGTTTTTTTTCCCAGCATACCAAAACCAACTGATATAGATTTATTGTGAGTATATTTTATCTAGAAAGAAATGCTTGAGTTTTACACTTCTTCTCACACCTTTTTCTAGGTAAACTGTGTAATTACTCTTGATTGTTTATTCTTTTACAGCGAGAGAATGATAAATACCACCACGCTGAAAGAGCATCCTTATTCGTCGCACATTTCTCGGTTTGCCATGTTCCCCTCGTTCCTCTCACCGGATGACCCGCAGAAGGGAGTCAGAGCAGCTTCACAGAGATTCATAAACCCTCTCATTCCAAACAAACCTCCTGACGTCACTTTACTCAGCAAAACTATAGGTGAGATATTGTTGTTATACATTCTTTCTGCAGAAGAATGTTTTTTTAAAATACATGCATGGGTGGATCTGTCATGATCTGTATGTTTATGTGCTTTAGTTTCCCCCTGATCATTCCTGGGTCATTTATTATTGTTGTTTTTCTGGAGTTTAGTGTTTGGCTTTTTCTAATTGGATTCATTTTATTAGTTCAGCTACCTTGATGTTAATTGATCTACTTCCCTAGCCGCCCTGCATCCCTGTGATAAGACTCAGCTGGTTTCAATGTCACACTTCAGACTCCTCAGTTTTGAAGCCTCCTGTTTTTTTTTTGTTTTTCTTTGTTGGTTTCCTTCTCTTCCATCCACTCTAACTCCTTGTCTCACTTTTGCCTTTTGTCCAGCTGGGGGGGGGGCGTTTGTTAGAATTTAAGATTAAATCATAGAAACTCTCTAAGTTACTCACATTGTCAAACACCAACCTGACAAGTTAATGAAAACTTAGACATGGTTTAAAGACAATAACACAACTGCAACAAAAAGATCAAGCAAAAACTTAAGATATCTAAAATCCTGTTTTTTAATTTCTACTGAAAACGTAAAACAAGGAATTAAAACTGAAAAAAAACATCTTAAGTTTTTTTGTAAAAATAAATTATTGAAACTATTTGAGAGTGAGGGTTATATTAGGACACGCCAACGTAGTCCCACATAAAATGGTTAAAATCACATACAGGTGATTTGAAGAAGGATTTACCTTGCTCAAACTTCAGACATTTCTTAGTGTGTGCTTCTCACTGTCAAATTATGAGAGAACATCATATAAAGGCACCTGTAGTCTTTGAATAGACAGGTGCCTCATTGTTGACTGTGCTACCTGTTAATTCATTTCATCCCACTCTGTCTACGACCACAGGAGGTCCATACCGACATGAAATCTTGGAAAACCCAGTTAAATCCAGGAAAACGGCCGTTTCATGGACAGGAGAAAATGAATTTTTGGATGTAAACATTTACCACATGCAATATTTTTACTCAATAATAATAGCAGATATAAAGAAGTAAAGATTTACCCTCCATCATTTTACACCAGCATTCAAAACCGGTAAAAGGGGAGAGACAGATTTTCTACCCAGCTCCTCCGAAAACAATACTGCCCAACCCAAAACTCAGACCCTGGGATCTGTCCTTGTCAGAACGCACAAGCAACATTCTGAGAAACCTGGAGAGGAAACTCTGGCTCACGTCTTACCAGATGGACTTTACTGGTGAGAAGCCAGAAGGATTTTCATTAGAAATCTGGATGTACATCAACACAGATTTGAATCTTAGCATTTTTCAAAGCTTCAAATGACCAAGTGATTTAAATGTTGCAGGATCGGGGCCTGCAAACCCTTTAAATATGGATGATTTTAAGGAGAAAATAAGCACTCTCACTGGGATTAATTCACACTCCGCACCTCTGGTAAGCCACATTTTACAATTTTGTCAGTCATGTGTAAAACAGAAATGCTGATGCTTTTTTTCTTTCTTACAGAGAGAATCGTCCTATCCTGTGTTTGTTCCATCAAAACCCAGAGGAGGACATAGACGATTACTGCAGACAAAACGGAGTGACAGCCCCAATTTTGCTGGTCTCCAAATGTCAAATGTAAATCAAAGCACTGCTCCGTCTTACATATACCAAAAACAGCCCCAACAGTTTATGGCTAATTATTACAAAGCAACAGATAAAAGACAAATGGGTCACAGTCAATCAGAGTCAGAAACTGGCTTAATAGATGTGCAGCATACTGATCCATCCCTGGACATCTTACAGGAAAGGGCTGTTGATCACAGCAGAGAAAGGGAAAACCGCAAAATTCATTTCAACAAAAGTTTAATGCAAGAATCTGAATCAAAAAGTGACGAAGGTGCTACCGTTCAACAATTTAACCTGAGCAGCGAGTCGTCTTTCCAACGAGAGGCAAAAGTGAAGCCGCAGACAAACTCAATGGAGCTGCAAAAAGAAGATCCACAAATCAAAAAGCAGCCTCTGAGAGTTGGATATCCACTCAGCTCTGAATTACATGATGCATTGTCGAATAAAGAGGACGATACGACAAAAGGCAGTGAGCTGCTAAGCTCTCTTCCTAATGTCTCTATCCTGCCGCGACAATCTGTCTTTTCGGGTATTCCTACAAACACCTTTGAGACTCCAGGTAGAACAGGCACAAACCTCACCCTTCTGGACCTCCAAAACTCATTCAGTAAGTCAGAGGCACATCAAAGATTCAACAACTCCATCACACACGCTGCTGTGGACCTGAGGGACAATGTAGTCACTGGGAAAAGACACAACTTTTATGGGATTAACTGCAACCATATTCATGGGTGAATATGAACATTGACTTGCCAGCTAATTGCAAATAATGTTTTCAAATGGACTTGAACTGGCAGCAACTCAGTCACAATTTTTTTTTTTGCGAGTCAAGTGCTTGTTGAAATCTCTGTTATTAGATATTATACATAGTTGTTCTGAATGTGTTTAGTAAGAGATAGACTTTCATTACAACATCTGGAAATTAGATGTGTGAAAAAAGCAGCTGCACTAAGTGCAATGTTAGAGGTCCTCTACAACTGCCTTTAAATGCCGTGAACATTTTATCACCTAGCAACAAGCTTTGCAAAACTACAGCCTTGTGTATTTGATAAAGGATCTTGTCTATGACTCAATCATATTGATATACAGAAATATTTTGATCTAATTTGTTTCTTAATAACATAACATTGACTTTATGCCCGGCTGGATGGCACGCCTCTGCCTAATGTTACTTTTTAATGATACTTTGAAATTGTATTTACTTTTTGCAGTTTTTTTTTTTTGTGTAGTCACAGATCCGTCTATTTTTCTATCACCACTGAGAAGTGGTGATAGAAAGATGCTCCCACTGTTGTGTTTCAGTGTAAAAATGGAGTGCATCCACAACTTGCATCACAAAATCATCCCCATATCACTATGGTTCCACCTCCTTTACTTCAGCTATTTTGCTACTTCTTTGCTGCTGTTAAAGAAATTCATCTCCACAGCATGATGCTGCGCCCTTTTTTGTTTTAATTTGTCTGCAGTTCTGCTGTGGTTTTTCTGTATTTAGGTGATTGGATGAACTCGCCCTGAGACATAGCTCTGGCTTTGAAATATTGCTTTATGGCCTGATCCTGCTTTAAATTTCTTAACTGTTGAATCGTTGATATCTGGTCTTTATGATGCTGTTTGGTGACTAATAAATCACTGAAAGCTCTACAGAACATCTGTACTTAAACTGAGATTAAATGACACACAGCTGAACCCCATAAAGGGTTCGAAGTAAAGAAATAAAAACTAATTTTCTTCTTGTACTTCATGAATGCGCACATTTCTGTACTGCTTTGTCAAATAAAATTGGAAGTAAATGGATTCAAGTTTGAGAGTGTAAAATGCCAAACTCTGCAAGTGCTGTGGGTGCAAACCTAGAGGGCTAAATAAAATTCCTGCACTTTCTTCTATAGGAATCCTCACAGAATGATTCTTCTTTCAGTGTTTGCACTCACACTGAATGTTGGAAAAGCACTAAGTCCATTAAGATGAACAGATGGCTTCATGGTTCCAACAAATAGCCATTTAACATGGATGAAAAGAAATAAATGAACAAGATTTTTTTTTTTTTTTCTAAGTCAAACCGAGTGCACCACAGAGAGCCGCGCTGTGCTGCATTCCTCTGTGATGAAATTCAGCTCTTTGAGCAACAGATTACAGGTGCTGCAGCAACCTTCAAACTCGTTATAAAAAAAAAACGTGAGAAGCAAAAATGTGCTCCTTTGCTCTTAATCTGTTGCAGCCAAGCAGACTCACGTAAAAGGCCTTTATTTTTTTTTTTTATAGCAGATAGTCCTTGAGAATTAAAGCCTGCAGCCAGGAGTGATAGAAAAAGCTCCCTTATTATTTTCATAAAGACTTCGAGAAGAAATGCAACAGAATTCGAAGCAAAAAGAACGTGTTTTTTTGCAGGTCTGGTTATGACTACTTAAGCCTTGTCTTGGTATATCTACTTTTATACATCAAGAAAAAATAAATTCAATATACCACACATTCTTGAAATATTTTTGTTTTTTCTTTTTTTTAAAAAAAAAAACCTAGATTTGTAATTCAGAGTTTTCTGTTCATAAGACACTCCAACCATTCATTTCGTGAATGGTTGGTTTGCTTTTAATTATAATCTTGGCGTTTGTAATTTCTGAAAGGTTGCAAATCGTTCATTTATCCAGCAGGCGGCAGCACAGTATAACCTCCAGCTGCTCCTGCGTTTCTGAAATAGTTTTTGTCGCACTCAGCTAGTTTGGTTGAACATAACGTTTGACAAAATTAAACAAATAGACAAGTACATTGGTGGTAGTAGTAGAAGCAGTTTTTGTTGCTGTATTTCACGTCAGATAGATATAAAACATGATTTTTCTGTATAACTCTATTCAGTATGAAATTACAAGTAAGATGACGAGTGAAACAATTTGACTTGATTTTTTTTTTCTTTCTTTCTTATTTTCTTTCAGCTGTTTTGAGTGTTGGTGGGGGGGCTCCTTCACTAAACGTCACGGAAAAGATGCTGTCAAAGATGCAGATCCCGCCCCCTTTGAGACGACTAGGAACTGAAGACTTGATTTTAATTGGAGCTCGTCTCACTCCGTCACGCTGCTCTGCCCTCCTCCTCCTCACAGCGGTGGAGAAATTGATGCTTTCAGAGGGAAAGAGCGCTGCATGTGAGTGCATGTCACCCGGGAGAACTGCTTCAGGCTGCGTTTTGTTCGCTCTGCAGCCAGTCTCCTCACTGGCTGCAGCTTTGTAACCCGCATCAGACCCAGTGTTTCCATCTGGACTTTCAAGGTGAGTGATGTCAGCTTATTGCAGTCTCTTTTTACCTTTCCTCCACATAAAGGGCATTTGGAGTTCAGTTTTCACTGCAGTTTGAATATAACATTTCCAAGTTCTCAAAGTAAAACTATTAAGTCAGACAAACTCGTAATAAAGTCAAGGGAAGTACAGTAAAGCTTCATGTAAAAGCCTGTGGTGCTTCCTGAGCAGCAGATATTTTGTGAAGATGATCTGTGGTTCAGCCTGTAAGCACCAATAGATAATTTTTTTTTAGTCTCCATGGTTACTCTGTGCCCTCCCGCCCCCTACTCCTCTGAATAAAATGAAGAGATGAAGTGTTGGATGAAAGACAACCTGCTGTTTGCCACATAAAGCCAAAACAGTTCAGCGGAGATTAACAAGTCTGAATCCACAAGGTAAAAATAGTGAACCGGCTTCAGTGTGATTTTATGTCATGCTGAGTGGATGTAGGTGTGTGATGGTGAACATACAGGAGATCTCATCAGGGCGTCTCTTCCTTGCTGCATAGTGTTAAATTACAAACTAGGATTTTTAGTGTTTAGTTGCGTGACAACAGAGATTTTAGATGGAAATGACTAATATGTTGACAGCGTTTATTGTTTTTAGCACAATGAAACATAATTTGGTTGAAAAGTTTACGCAGACTCATTATAGTCATGACTGTTAGAAATTTGGAAGTTTGAACTTTTTATTATTTTTAGGCTGAATGACAACAGGATCATCTACAAACAGGCTTAGACATGTAAAGATACATTTTACCTAATTAAATATACTGGACTTGGGGGTTAAGTTGGCTACAGTTTCCCTTAGTTTGAATTCCTAATGTTGATTCGTGAAAAATATTCTCACTGGCACTGTGACAGCTTTGGTCAGATGTTGAACACAATTGGATGTTCCAACAAGACAGTAATTCAGAGTAATTATCAAAATTGGTTCTAATATGACTAATGCCGACTAACCTCTGGACCGACCTCATGCTTATTTCAAGCAAACCGCCCATTTACAAGTGTACCGATTCTAATAAAAAGAATGCCTAAACATTTCACCACTAAATGTATAATTCAAACATACACAATAAGCACATTAAACTTCAGATTGGAAAAATAGTTTTGAAATTTGTGACTCATCTGTATAATGAGATGTTTGTAATTTTAGGACTTGCGTCGCTCTCTTGGGTGTTGCCATCAGGGGAGGTTTACCAGGTGCTGTGTCTGTTCAAACATGTTGTGGACGTAATAAAGACCTTCCTATAATTCAGAGAAGAAATTGTGCCTCTCAAACAGAGAAGATGATTGTACCTCTCTCAAAGAGCAAAACACTCAGTTTCTAGATGTTCTAGATGAGACATGCACCTACCTGCAGCAAAAACGTTCTACAAATTATTGATGCTGCACACCAAATGCACACAAAACTTTGCAGATTCCTGTTTGCGAGTTTGGAGAAACCTTCTTCCTTCTGTTGCAATTTTCCACAAAGTTAATTTCGTCTATCTCATAAAGTTCCAAGAAAACACATTGTAGTTATACTGTAACAAAACGCGAACAAGTTAAAAGGGAATGTTAACTCATACTTTGTCAGAGGTATTGCACTTTCTCACTTTTCTAGTGTTTGTTGTGAGTCAGAACTTAGGAGCTTGTTTGTCTGTCCTTTCTATTTTTCTGTTCTCAGAACATTTTCCCTGTGGGTCTGTGGTATGTTTGGTGGCCAGTTGGCCTTCCCAGTGTTTTTTCTCTCCTTATCTTAGCCTCAAGTCAAACAGGCAAAATGAGGCTGTGCAGGAGAGGAGTCGATAGAATTTGAGGAATGTTACAGAAGAGAAAACACTGTTAGCAGTTGAGGTATATCTACCTTGGGGCATGGTGTTTCATGAGTGTCACCTCTGTTTATTTTTGTGTTGATTCTCGCTGCAGCTTGTGGGTCACCTGCTGTGTGCTGTTCTCCTCCTGAGAGTTCATTGTCATGCAGATTTAATGGTTTGTAAAGCGAAACACTCATTAACTGAGCAGGAATAATAGAAACAAACTGCAAAGTACAAATACTTTTAGTGATTCAGCCACAGCGCTGTAAATTATACAGTGGTCTGCACAGTCTTCTGAATATCTGCCAAGTAAGAGGTGAATAATGCAGAAAGAGGATTAAAAATAAACAACCAAACAGCTGAACTTAGCATGTGGCAGGTGTTAGTTCTCTCCTTGTGTGGGCAGGAAGACTATGTAAAGTAGTCCTTTAATTGCATGCACGAACATATTCATGTGATTTGAGACTTCCACGGAAGTAACTGCATCATTGGATTCATTATGTATGTTGTCTTCTTTACATGTGTATTTTGAGACATTAGGATATTTGAACCATTTGCAGAAAATAATGTTAGTTTCTTTGTTAAAACAAGCAACTTATCAAGCCTGCTTTCTTCAATATTGTTAGATAAGTAGTATTAGGTCTTTAATGGCAGGCTGCTTGTCTCCTCAGCCTTCTCCAGGCATCAGAAAGACTGAAGGATGCTTCAGGGCTGATTTCATAACTTCTTCCCAGACTACCAGATATCAGCATCACATTTTTACAAGAGTGGCTCAAGCAGTGACATTATACTTAAATACAATAGCACTCTCCACCAGGCCATTTAAGATTTTAAGTTTTGAATAATAAAATATTAACACATTTATCTACAATACATACAAATATCTGTATCATAAATAATTTAAAATAAATAATTTGGTCACTTCAGGATCAGTTTTTGCAAATATACAAGTATGTTTTTGGTTATCTTTGGTTGTTGTTTTGACAATTTGAAAATAAAATTATACATTTCAAATCTCAATGCTACAGATCCAAAAAATAACAACAAATTGGTTCTGTTAACAACATTAAAACTTTCATTGTCAATGTTTTGCAGTACGTGGTACAGATTCAAGATTAGATACTGGTACTGAAACATGCAAATGTTTTCTGTCATATTCTTATTGTTTCTCTGCTCCTTCCTACTGACACTTAGCTGAGTAATAGAAAGCTACTACACTCTTCACTTGCGTACTATTTGAAGATATGACATTTATAAGACTGAGGTCTTTGACCAGATCTGAACGGTCGATAGCTAGTGCTCAGAGTTACATGGTGAGGTTCTGAACTTAGGATTTTACCTTGACTGAGCAAAGTAACATTCTGTAAAATTTGTCACATATCAAACATTTAATTAAAGAGTTCATCAGTTGTTCAGTTGGAAGGACGACAATTTATAACTCTGAATCAACTATGTAAATCTAAATGTGTAGGATGCATAGATTTAAAAATGTTGTACCTTAAATTGAGCTTTTGGGGCACTCTGTGGTTTAAGTCAAAAATGTGCAAATGAATTGTTATCTAAGATTTCCAGTTAATTTGACAGTGGTGTGATAAGGGCTTGAGGACAATTCTACAGATTGCAATCAGTCAGACCTTATATAGTTGAACTATGTGGTCAACACTATCAAAAGTTGTTAAAATGTAGTAATACCAGTGATTTGTTCTTATTCATGTTGTCTCTATGATTATTTAAGCACTTTATGTAAAAAATAAATATATAAAAGAGGACTATCTTAAACCTTTTCTTTCTCATCTCTAGGAAATAAAAATAGTCCACCATATGGTGAACATTTGGTTTGGGGATTAAGAGATTTTCTTACTCTAAAACACATTTGATAACTGAACCAAATTGGGTCAATAAAAGTTTGCACTTAAAAAACCAAAGCCAAACTTCAGAAAGGCCCTGAGTTGAACTGCAAAGAAAACAAAGCCCTGCAAAAAAAAAAAAACACAACTGAAATTGAACCACAAAAACACTAAACAATTCAGAGCTGCTGTCAAGTTTTTGCATGGTTTTATGATTTTTGCTTTTGATTCTGTAACTTTCCAACTTCTTAGATATGCCTCATCAGAGATAGTTTTGTGCTGCAGATCCATTCTTGCAGTGCACCTAGTCAAAAATTGCTTTGCTAATGTAACTCACAGAGCTCAGTCTTGCTATATAAAAAAAAAGAAAGCTGTGTCAGATTGACACTTCATCTTTGTCTGTCCATAAATAGACGTCATCGAAAAAATGGTGCCATTATCTAAATCTACTCCAAGGACATCTAAACAGCTTGTCGCAGTGCAGATGTTATTTCAGGTTTTTTTTGTTTTTTTCCGTGATGTTCCACCTCCTTGGCCTCTAACAGTGATGGATTATTATGTTAATCTGTGAATTAGGATGAGTGCTACTAAACTGGTATCAGAACTTTTAATTGAAAAAAAAAAAAAACAGCAGGTAGGCCAAGTTTCAGAACGAGGAGCATTTTTCACCCGTCTGTTCAGCTCTTTCTCCCCCTGCTCTTTGGTGAGTGTTTGTTGAACTGAGCCGCAGCTCCTCTGTGTCCTTATGAGCTGGTGTTGAATTATGAGGCTGTCAGGCTTTTCCCCCTCACTGTGTGTGGAACAAAGGAAAGGACCTCTGCCACATTCGGGGCTGACAACAGAGTAAGCAGACAAGAGAAAGAGAGAGAGGAGGCAAAGGAGAGGAGAGGAGAGGCTGCGTGACGAGGATGTGGTTGTTTAACAGGATGCAGTGCGGTGCTTGTCAGTGTGTGATACAACACCTCTCGTATGTCTCGCAGATTTAGACATGAATGAAAATGCATCCTCCACGGCAACTTAGCGAGGACTGACTGCTTTAGTCACTCTTGGATCAGTCTGAGCCGAACTCCAGAACGTGTGATCCAAGGTATTCATATTTCTTTAACTATTCATTGTTTTGCTGAGCTACAAACGCAAACTTCAGTGTATTTTGAGGGGATTTTATGTGATTGACTGACACAAAGTATCACATAACCGGAAAGTGGAAGAGAATACATAGTTTCCAGTATCTTTACAAATACATATTCGAAATTGTGATGTAAATTTGTATTTAGCCTTCTGAGTGAACTTTTTACTGCAATTACAGTTGAGTCAGTTTTATGTCTTATTCGTATTCTCATTAATATGAGAATATCATCTTTGGGACAGATCTGAGATTGGGTGGGAAGCATCAATGAATTTCAATTTTTATGTCTCACTCGCCACTGATTCTCAATTAGTCTGAACTTTGACTGGACCAGTCCGACAATGTGGGCCAATATGCTTTGATTTACATTTACAGTAGAAGCAACAGAGGAATGTGCTTCAGCTGACTGGGAACAGGTTGATAAGCTGCCAAAGAGAGCTGGAAGTGGGTGTGGACGTGCTGTAACGTTATATCCTTTTGCTAATGTATCAAACTATAAAAACCCAGAAATCCAGTAATTTGAGGCAGTACTGACACATGTGTACAAGGTCAACAGGGAGTCATTTGTGCCGGGATACATTTTATGTTTTGTGTAATAGAGCTGGTGAATGAGTTCACACTGATTCCCCCCACGGCAGGCACAGATGGAGGACTGATGAACCAATTTAGGTTTTCCAAAAAGTCATCTCCAGTGGTGATGCCCAATATTGTTTTCATCACAAACAATGTGAAAATCCATTTACTTTTTTATAAATAAGCTTACTTCATGTTGCTTTATCACATAGAATTTCAACAAAGTAGATTAAAGTTAATGGTTGTAACGTGATTATTTTTTTTCTGTAAAATTGGGAGACTTTTTTTTCTGTGTGTCTTATTTTTGGAGTGGCTCCCTCTTGTACTGGCAACTTTTCACCGAGATGCCTTCGAGCAGAACAGGGACATGCTTTGCCATCTGTGCATCTCTTTCAGAAGAGGTGTGGCACACAAACACACTGATGCACAAGAGACTGTGGGCTGCTGAGAATGACCCTGCCTGCTCAGGAGATGGTCTTCTGAATAATGAATCTCATGCCGGAACTGAGCCAGTTTTTTGTTTGCTTTGGCCATTTGGGTTAATGGGATCTCACTGTGACGACCTGTGCTACCAGCCAAATAAGACACAGTCATTTTACAGAAATGTCTTGAATTCTCAATGCGGTTCTTGGTGGAAAAGATCAACATCGTTTTCTGCTCCAGAGAAAATCTGATTTTCTTTATAGAAAAAGAAAAACTCTGACTCTCTTCTTTTTCCCTGTAAGGGTGACTAACCAGAAAAACTTAAGGAGTTAGCTCACTCAGACAGAAGCCGTTATTTATCCTCTTCGACTGATTGCAGCTCCTTGAAGGAAAGTCCAATCATATTTTTGAGTGACACAGCATGAGCAACTTTGTGTCTGAATATTTCTATCTCCTGCTCTCCTGCTGTTTCTAATCACTCCTAGAGTAGGTGATGATGCTATCCTCCTCTTCTGATATTTGCATAATAAAAGCATAACATTTCAAATGTGGGAGCCACCCAGCGTCATATCAGTCACTACTATATTATTTACCCCAAAGAAGACAAAAATGCTGCAGAATTTCTCATCCTTCCCTCATTAACTGAACGGACGAGACGGTGCTTTTGGATTATTTAATTCCAACTATCAAAACAACACAAACTCTACCTGGAGACAGAATGTACACAAACATATGCAGTTCTGCTCTTATATTGTTCAATATTACTCTGTCAGTGTTGAAAAACCAGCAAATCCATTTCCCTTTCCACTTTGTATGAAATCTGTCAGTCACAGAGTGAAAGCCAGGCAAAAAAACACAAACAGTATTAAATCCTAGGTGTTGCTACAGTGCTTCAGATTTATTTAATTTATATTTCCAAGATATTATTTTCCCATTGCACTCAAGAAACTATGGTTGTAATATTTGCCCTACATCCACAATATTTCCTCTTACATTTGTTTAGCGATTTGGATTTCCATTGTGATACTCAGTTGGGGTGTGACTTAAAAGAAATACAAACACTGATTTGCTTGACTGATCAAAAACCTTGCGCAGTTAGGAAAAGGGAGTTTTACTTCAGAGCAAATAATGGCTTTTCTGTTAAGAACTGCTAGTTCTTAACAGTCTATGCTCAGTAAGAAGAATTTTACCAGACGCTCAGTTTAGTTGTCAAAATGTGATATTAATTTGCAAAAGGAGAATGAGTTGGATTGCAGCCAGAGCAGACTGACACATTACAATATTTGATCATGAAGCCATGCAGCTCTGAGCCATCCATTTACACTGGATGTGACTCTAAACTGAGGTCTGATTGAGTATTTTGTGATGCTCAAAGTGTGATTATTGGATTGTACAGCTGGACCCTTGTCAGAGTTGAGGGGATTTTTTCGAGACACTGTTTGTACATTTGAATTTATGAATAATTAATTCCACCGAATTTAAAGTGAAACAAATAAGGGTATTGATTTCCATTGGCAACCTCGGATGGAGTCTGGAGGAATTTTTTTAATTTTATTTTTATTCTCGGCTTTTTGCACATAAAAAAAAATTCTGCACTAATTCTCTAATCGTAGTGAATTTTCATTAACAAACAATATCTGAATGATTTCTATTAGAAGTCATAAGCTACCTCTGTTATGCTGCCCTTACACTATCACAGACGCTGTATTTGTACCTTTTATTGATTACTGCCTGTGTGGCACATAAAACCTGGAGTTTCCTAAAAGCAAGCTGAAATGTGGAGCTTTCATGAATCCACAAAACATGTGCTTTGTTTTCCTGACTGTGAGATGGGAGGTCTCTGCATCTGCAGTGTTTGTGGTTTCCTCCTAATTTAAAATGCATTTTTAGAAAGAGCTGCTGGTACAAGTTTATGCTATTGTTTAAGAGAAATTGTCCTGTTCCCATAACTATCCATAAGTTGGCATTTTTCCTCTGGAGCTTGAGTCATAAACTTAATTTGAATCTTTTCTTTTCATATTTACCAACTGCTTGAACATCTTGGGGTAAAAAATTGATATTGTTGTCACAGTCTGTCTGTAATTGTCCTATTATCTTTAAGCTTTTAATTTTCTTCTGACAAATTGTTGTTCTGCATTCCACTAATGGAAAAACAAAGACTAAGTGGCACCAACCCACCCTGGTGATGCACAGTCGTAATAAGATTATTATTATTAAAGTGGTACGTTTTTGATGACACATGACAGCTGGGAGTTTCCCACTAAACGAGAAACAATCAGACACTAATTTGTGGTGCTTTGCAAAAGTATCAATATTTCTTGAATGTTTCACAACATAAATTCAAAGTAGAATAAAACCTGATATGTTGTTTTCCAAGTTTTTGTTTATAGAAATATGAAAAGTTTGGCTCCTGTTGCTCTTTCACCCGTGAAAAGGAAACACAAAGTCCTGCAGGTGTTTTAATCACAGTGTAAATTCAGCTGTTCAGTGAAAGGCTCAGAGCTCTGTTAGAGAATAAAAACCATCATATAAACCAAGAAACACAGTAGAAAGGTCAGGCTTAGGTTATTAAAACAACATGAACATCCCTTGGAGCCCTGTACAAACCATCTGAAGATGGAAAGAGTATGGCAATTAGGTCGACATTGCTTAAATTGACAACCTGACTTATTAGATAATGTGCATAAAGTAATAGAGCATATCCGTCCACATGTCCACATTTTTTTATTCAATTTTCCTTTGAAAGAGCTGGAGAGATCCACAGCTCAGGTGGAAGAATCTGGAAAAAACATTGGACAAGTATTAGTTGTACACTGAACAGATCTGGGGTGTATATAACAACGAAAATATGACTTTCAGCTGTAATCACAGTGAAAGGTAGTTCTAAAAAAGGGTAAATATATATGCACACCTCCCCTTTTTTTATTATTTTGCTATGAAAATCCATGCATATTTTCCTTCACACTTTACAATTTATCACAATTTTTTTTTCACAAAAGGTTATAATTAACTACATTAAGAAAAGTGAAAAATATAAAGGAGAACGGACACTAACACATTTAGCATAGATGCAACAAATAAATAAATAAATACTCTGCATTCCACCCTCTTTACTAACTTTCACATTAATCAGTTTAAACAAGAAGAATCAGCTGACAAGAACTTCTGCTGGGCTGCAGAAATAATAATGTTACCTTTGTGGCATTTGTTTGCCACCTGTAAGCTCAACTTAGAATACCACAGATAGGCTCAGAGCGACGTTTGACCTGTGAGGCATTACGAAATCAACATTGATTTTCTTTGCTTCATTCGTTAAGACATTATCATGAGACAGGGATTCAGTTAACAGTTCACTTCAAGCTGAATAGCCTGCTAAAACTGGGTTTTCAATCACACATTTATCTGCACTTTGCTTGTCTTTTACATAAACACTGGTTACTTTGTGAAACACCCTCGTAAGGATAGCCCATAGTTATTACATTTTGCATGTTGACAAAAATTTTCGACGTTCTTGTAACTTTTCTTGTATCGCATTTACTTCTAGAACTGCTTTAGGTGTTTTTTCCTTTCCTTCCTAATTACTAAAGTCGAGCAGACCGGCACTCTTGTTCTGACTTTCCTCTCATCCTTTCTCAGAAATGAGAGTCCATCCCCACCCAACTTCTCTGAAACACTGTCACATCTACTGCTAATAGGAGATTAAGTACTGTAATTTCTACAACTTATGACTATTTCCGATGAAAGCTTCACTGTGGGGGGTTTGACCAAAAGCCTCTCATTCTGGTGAGTCACATCCTAATGAGGCCTGAAAGCCTGCTGGGCTTGTGTGCTGCTCTTGCAGCCTCTGGAGACGGTGGATAGACAGAGGAACATCTGTAACAGGAAGTGCAGAGGAGCGAGACTGGAAGGCTTTTGGCTTATATCTGTGTATTTGGGACAGCATAAGGAGAGATTAGGCTGAGATTTGCAGAACTCGTAAACAGGTCTCTCATTTGCCTTTTTCAAAGAACTTCACTATCAGCATCGGCTGTGGAGGAGAACTTTGAAAAGCTTTTGGCAATTAAAGATATTAAGGAAAAGCTTGAGGAATATAACACAGAGGCTATATATCCAATCTCCCTCAATCCCAGTCCAATTGGCCATCGGTGAAATTAATCAAAACGAGCCAGGTGCTTGGGGGCCACAGTCCACAAGGCTTAAAAACATCTCTACCTAAGTTTAAACATTAGACACCCAATTTACTTTGCGAGGGTGGCTACTTGCTCACGGATGATGGATGTTTGGAGAAACCAGTTTATTCCCTGAACACCTCAACATTGTGAACCAGAAATAAATCCGGGGAGAGACGATGCTAAGACACTCCGTCACAAAAAAATATATTTCATACATTGTGTTTCAGTCATTCTGGTTTATAGTTCTTCATATTATATGATGTACTTTTATTTTGCTATTTGTTTATATGCTTACAGACAAATTGGCAGGTTTAACATTTCAGTGCATCACTGTGCGATTTAAACTATATTTATATTCGGCAAGTGTTATTCAGAGCTTTCTTCCACATTGTTGATCGGAAGTCTAGTTATGCCACCTTTTACTGGCTGCACAATTTGTTCTAGTTTTTGCCTATTCCTATTTTTTTAACGGCAAAAATAAACAAAATTATGTTAAACTATTCTGCTGAGTAAACACACACAGTGAGAAAATCAAGAAAAGCAGTTAGGTTTTGCTAGTTAAACACGGATGTTATCCAAGTGTCATGCTGGTTTCTCATTATGAAACAATGGTGGCTACCGTCCACCCACACATTGCTGAAGTTTTCAAAAGATGTGATCCCCCTCTATGTGCAAACCGTTTATCTTTTTGTCTCTGATGTGGCTTTAAAATGAACATAGGTTGATATATATTTATATGTCCCTTTGTTTTGTACGACATTGTCATTAAACCTGAGAGAAGATCTTCTTCAGGGGTTTTACACAGTCTGAAATAGTAATCAGCGATACAGTGTGTGAAAAAACATTGACCACTCTCAAGTAAAGGCCATGAGCACCAATGAAACCTTTAAGAAAACAAATGTAATTCATTTTAAATGGATAATATTATGCAGTAGACTTTGTCATCTCGTCAATGTCGGCCTACATGTTTTCATTTTTCGGTTTTCACGTTTTTCTTCATCCTACCTATGTAAAGTGAAGCAGCATCCATGCATTCCTGCTTTAAACACAGCTACTCTGCAAGCCGATGCTTCACTATGAGTGCACAGTGCATGTGATCATCAGTGAAATTGTTAGAGTTCTGATGTCTGATGCTACTGTCACAATGATGAAAGACTAGAGAATTGAACCTTGAAAGTTGACTGTGTCACAGACCTTTAGTTGGTCTGGTCAGAAGAAAAGTGGATGCATAAATCATACAAATATAGTAAGGAAGCAGCGGATTAACTGAGAGGCAACATATAGTGCTGTCTAAATCACTGTTGTCTGAATCTTAGCTTTTTTTTCCTGACATGGTTTAGTTAATGGCATTCAGAATTAATTGAGCTGGAAAATTTCCCGCCCTGACATTGCGTCTCTTTTCTGCAGCCAGCCTCTTTGATCTATTGTTGTGGATTCATTCTAAGTGCCGCAGCCTCCGGTTCAGAGAGGAAGAACTCGCGCGACTTGACCACATGACATCTTTTTTTGGGGGGGGGCCTAACACTCAAGCAAGTAGCCGATGTGTAGCTCAAAGATGGTGGATTCAAAACCAGATTACACAATCTATTTCAGCACATAAGTATGAGACAAAATCTTACATCACACAGATTGATTTCTGGCAGAAAATGTTAGTGTTAGTATCTCCTTTGCAAATTATAAAAACTCAGCTTGGTCTATTATTTATTTTTCTTTAGATTAAGGTGTGAGCCTTAAGTTGTTTGGCCTATGTTTAAAGTGAAGCTAAGGTAAACAGAAGTGAAAAGTCCTTTCAATCTGAGAAAATGAGCGAGTTGCATACTTTACACCAAAGCCACTATGATTAAGAGCCTGAAGACCAGCTGCATCTTGTGTCTTTGAGTTTTACAGATGGTCCCTTCACACATTAATGAGCAGGGGGTTAATGACCCATAAAATTAATGTTTTGTCACATCTTTGGTAAAACTGACCTTCTGCTTGTTCCTGCATGGATGATAATATATGCAGAAACATTACCTGGATGTTGATCAGCATTCCTTATGCTGTCAAACCACCTCTTAGATCCACTTAACAAAACACTGATGTTCTGATTCTGCCACATACACACACATTATTTAATAAGATCCCAGGATTGTGTGGAAGAGGTCTCAAGGCTGACATTTCTTTAAGGTGCCCATTTATTTTTACCCTCTGCTGAAATGATCATTTCATATTTCAGTCACAATCTCACATCTCACTGAGTGTCCACACATACCACTTGTCTTTAATTTCCACATTATGGAGATGTGCAATGTGAAAGGAGTCATAGCAAATGTATCAAAGAGAGGATTAATGTTAATTAGAATGTGTTTTTACCTTCCACTTTATGCTAATGGAATACTATCTGCATGTCTGACAGAAATAATGTATTTTCTTATTGGCGTCTTTTTGCTGAAGCAAAAAATAAGCACATTTTGACTGGATGATAAACTATAGTTGTTAGTCCACATTTTATATTGGACAGTTTATATATTTACCACTTTAATATGCAGCAAACACTTCAAAATGAGGCCACTTTGTATCATAATGGCAGAGAGGAGTCAAATGCTTTTCCTCAGTTTTGAGTACAGTATATGCTCCCGCACTGCTGTGCGTATGCATTCCAAGTGGGAACTTTAGATTTATGGGATCTGACAATCCATCACCCTCTGAAAGGGTAAAGTATGAAATATTTAAACCTCTGGTCTCTTCAATTGTACTCTAATTTATGTCCCCCAGACCTAACTTTCGATTTTGTTGTCTTGATACTGAGAGCGGAGTGAAGCTTTCCTCATTAAAGACCACGTTTTTGCTACACCGAGATGGAAAACCTAATCACTTTGAATAACCTTATGCATTTTTCAGTGAACGCTAAAAGCCCTTTTAGAGGACTTTCCAATTCACAGCATATTTCTTGCCACTCTCTCTTCTTCTGACCAACTCTTCACCCTCTTTTTCTTACAGCAGGGGATGATCCAGCTATAGCCAGAACGGGCCAGACGGCAGCAGGATGAGTTCAGAGGAGCGCAGCTCAGCCATGTCACAGAAGATCTCCTCCTTATCGAGGAGCAACAGCAGCTCCTCGTCCAAGCACGACAGCCGACATTTGAATGTGAGGGGGGGGGAAAGATGTTTGATGACTGATTTTCTCAGCTATCAGTTTGCATGGTGAATAAGAAGAGATTTGGTGTGACTCAGCTGCTCTTCAAATTCCTCCTAATTTACCTAAATCAGCTTAGTAGAAATCCCTGTTGCACAAGGTGAGGAAGCATTGACCTTTTATGACCAAACATGGTCACAAATCTCTCTTTACAGTTAAAGGGTCTTGTCCTCCAGGACCGGGCTCTGTTAACTAATTTGTTTATGACAGTGCTAAATTTCTCTGTTTTACCATGAATGTTCTGTAAACTCAGTGTGCTGCTACCAGGGCCAGCCCAAGGCTTAAGCAAATTATCTTGAAAACGACCTGGAACGATCCAGTTCAACAGCTAAACATTTATGCTGGGGTCTTTGTGTTTGTGTGAAACTGAGTTTAAACTTTAAATGAGTTGATTCTCCTGCTTGGCTCTGTATATTTCTGAGGTATTTTTTGGGTTTTTGCTAATGTTTGATAAGAATAATTAAAACTTCTCAATGTTTGACATTGTCTTGTAAAATGTTTTTGCGTTAGGCTACATCTCCTACTGTATGCTGTAGTTGGGGATTTTTTGTTTGCTGCTGAGCATAATCATTTTGTGGCTAAAACAAACATTATTTTGTTTATTTTGTAAGTTTCTCATAACTTCTAAGTTATGAGGAACTTCTGCTAAAATCATTTGAAGGCTCAGAACCAGTCCAGTACCAATCCACATTCTCATTAGCTATTGGAGTAACGCTTAAGAGAAATTTATTTAATCAAAGAATGTCATGAATATGTGTGTAGAGCCGCACGATTGCAGTTTTCTAGCCGATCCCTGGTTACCGATCTTTAAACCGCCTGACCAGCTGATTTTAATTTTGGCTGATATGAATTCTTTTTGTCTGAAATGTTGCTAAATAAAGCAAGAAAGTCACTGAGTTGGTAACAGTGCGGTGAATGTTGTTAACTGCAAACATGCAGACGTGACCTGGTGGGCTGGACTGTCGGTCAAACATCTCACTGTTGAGCATAAGAGAACAGAGACTGATTTTTAAACCTTTGGTGATGAAGATAAGATTAGGGGATAAGATGAACACAAAATTTTCCTGGTGAAATAAAGGTTAATGATAATAACAAATGGCCAATGTTGTGTGACTTTTATGTGTCACTGGTC
This sequence comes from Poeciliopsis retropinna, assembly GCA_010277075.1. NCBI lineage: Eukaryota > Metazoa > Chordata > Actinopteri > Cyprinodontiformes > Poeciliidae > Poeciliopsis > Poeciliopsis retropinna. Next base: position 15,144,378 of record VMRM01000007.1, on the reverse strand, counting down.
CAACACACCTGAATTAAATGGCTGAATTACCTCGTCAGCATGCAGTCGAGTTCTCCAGAGTCCTGCTAATGGCCTGATTATATGACTCTGTTGTGTTGAAGCAGAAACACATCTGTAAGTTGTAGGACCCCGATCCTCGAGGACTGGAGTTGAAGCCCTTCCTGTACTGTAACTAGAGAAGGTTTTCGGTACACCTTTTCAACGGCTTGTCAACAGAAGTTAATCAGCAACTCGATGCATTGAGGCATCTGTAGCTGAGGGCGGCTCACTGAAGCCCAAACTGAGGATCACAATGAGGTTGTGGTGTGTTTGCTGTTGACAGACAGCTTTGTTTGAGAAACTCCAGCCGGCTTTCCTGGCAATGTTCAAAGAAAAATATCCAGTGAATCACAGTTGTTTGTATCAGGAGAAAAGGAAAACGCAAATAATTAGACACATGTTACAACAAAGACATTCAAAACGCCATTCTTAATGCTCAATGGTTGGAGGCTGCTGGTGGTGGCGGTAGGGTGCTTTATTCCCTGAGACCCCTTAGTAACAAGTGAGCCATTTAAAATAAAATTACGTTTTCTTTACTCCAATGACCTCTGTAGTCACCGGATCTCAGTCCAGTGAAGCATCCTTATGTGGTGGAATTGGAGAGTTGCATCACAGATGCTAAGTTGACAAATCTGTAGAAACGCTGTTATGTTCAGTATTGACCAAAATCTCTTAAGAATGTTTTTTAAAAAAAAAACTTGAAACTTTCTTCTTTTGTGCAACCCACAGCATGCACTCCAAAGAGCGTTGTGACATAAGACCCTCCAGCTCTTATGTTTAGGCTGATCAGTCAGGGCCAGGCAAACAGAAAATCATTTGAAAAAAACAATCAATAGATTTTAATTTTTTAATTATTTTGCTTCAGGCTTCTTTCAGCAGACCTATTAATTTTAACGACTACTACAAAACAGACTTCCTTTTCGGGAGATGTAATTAAATATCATTCAAGCATTATCCACCAGACAAACTTCTGAGTAATCATTTTAATAGGAATAACAAATAAAGGAACAGAGAAAGTATTTCCATTAACAGAAAACCACAAAAACAAAATAAAGAAACGATTCTTCAATTATGCCAGGGGTATGTTTAGATCTCTACTCTGTACGCTTAAATCAGACTAAGCTCCTTATTTTAATTCATGAAAAATTACGCCATGTCCAAATTTAGTAGGGTGTTTAATTTACAAAGGATGAGATGTTTCAATTTGAATCCAAATTAGGAAATGAGTCAGTAGACTTTGTTAGTCAGGAAGACAGAATAAGGCAGGAGTGATGTAAGTTGGGAGAGATGAACTGAATCAGAGTGGATTTGGACAGTGAATCATGCAGGTGTGGACAGGCCAGGAAGTCTGGGAGTTAAAGGGGGAAAAAGGAGGATTACTGCAAATTCAGCCATCCAAAACATTGAAGTACTGGATTAAGCACTAAGAGCAGGTGTTACTCTGCTGGCAGTGAAGTTGTGGAAGAAGCAGCTGAGACTGCAGGAGATAAGAGTTGGCTTTAGTCTGTGACAGTAGTGCATTTGATCCACCTGTTTTGCAATCAGCACGAGACACACAAAGAGAAAGAGCCACAACGAAAGCAAAAATATTTAGCAGAGAGCAGAGGATGTCACAATTTATTCTTCACTGTTTTATTTAGTCAGAAACTGGAACCAAAAGTGTAGAACATTAAGCTTTGAAGGTCGAGACTTGGTCCTTAAGGACAAACAATAAATTAGCCTGCTATGAAACATTTCAATTTACAATTTCCATTTCAGTGGGGTTAGTAAGAAGCCCTTGTCCTCTGGGCTCCATATCACTGCTTCTTTTTGAGAAGTCTGTTGACATTGAAGTGTCCAGTCAGTGTGCTACAATAATGAGTCACAGTGTGACTTTGTCAGAGGAGTGGCTCATGACAAACTGAGAGGGGGAGACTAAAAGAGCAGTCCACCAGCTTTGTCCTTGTCTGTCCTCCATTCTGTTTTGTTTTTTTGTTTGTTTGGTTTTTTTAGATGTTCTCACCTTCAGCATTCACCCTGAATGACAGATACTGTTAGCTTAACTGGAATGTGCATGCACTGAGACAACACTGTGCAAGTCACATCAGACCGCTTCCAAACACCCAAAGCCTGTCTAAACAGCCACGATGTTAAAACATTAACTGATGAGTAAATATCATACAGCTACATTTGATGACAGCTGTGGTATTTAAGTCATAGTTGATGTTAGATGTGGCTGCTGCTCAGAGTAGCATCTTTTTCAAGCTTTAACAATTGGCCCATTCCAGCGTGACGTCAGCTGTCCCTGTCCCTGAGGCAGGACGATGGATGGAGGTGCAGGTAGACCAGGCGCCCCATATATGGAAGCCATTAAACCTTAATGCAGCCATCTGGGGTTCGATTCCTAGCCGAGGGATCTTTGCTCCCTGTCTCCCCACCTTCCTTTTCTGTTCATTTCCTCTCTGATTACTGTAAATACAGGGAACTAGTGCCACAAAAACATTTAAGGTTTAGCTGTCGTGCGCTGTCATTGGCAATTGAGTTTTATATTCGCATTCAAATATTTGAAAACTGATCAGATGTTGGTTTCTTTATTAATTAAAACAGCAGGAGAAGATAATAGAGGTAATGGAAAACCATAATATTAAAAAGGTTCAGAACACAGGGTACTTGTTTATATTATGATTTTAAATCCAACTTTTGCAGGCAACTGGTTAAGAAAATTGATTTTATTCTTAAATAATTCAAAAGACTGGAATAGTTAGAAAAAGTGAAAAGAAGCCTAAGCAAGGGGTTTTATTTGCAAACCCAAACAATTAAAGATGAATAAAGTACTACCGAGGACCAAAAAGGCATGACAGGCAAACAACAAAGAAAACTGAACGACTATATAGAGAGAGGAGAATAATCACAGAGATTCTGTAGGTGGTTGATTAGAGACAGATACCTGGTGTGACAAAGAGGCAGGGAGCAAACCAAAATCATGTGAAACACATAGAAAGAATGAACAAAGTGGAGCGCACAAGAAGAGCTGTTGAAGAAATTGGTCCCTATCTGAAATCAAGAGAAATCTTAACCTAAAAAGAAACAGAACCTTAAATAATTAATAATGACATAAAATTATGATTATGGTATTACAGATGCACAGTTTGCATTACCAAACAGTAGTTCTTTGAGTCAGCTTCTGAGAGAAAATATTCAACCTTATAGAGGGTGGTACACTTTTTGTTAAATGAGTAAAAATCACTTTTCTTTAAAACCCAGCCTAGGCAGAAAACTAGTATGTCCTATATTGTTTTAATGTTGAATGGCTCATAAACTTTACTGCATTCATATCAAGTTAAACTATTTCTGAATAGGGCCAAGCCCCCATGTTTCCACACCCTAACACCGCCCCTGCTAAACAAACATCCTAGATTCCTCTTAGGATTTCTAAAGCCTTCCTGGAAATCTCACTGCTGTAACAGAAACATGGCTGTGGGGATTAATTTTATGATAAAATTTCATCTCAATCTTTGTATCTGCTGGGGATTTGGACTTAAACCTTTTAATCTCAGTCTGGAAACAGTCAGGCCCGACCAGAAGGCTAATTTTGCAAAATGGGACCATGAGGTGAAAGTTCACAGTCATTCATCGGACACCTTGTTTCAACAGCAATCACCCTCCGATGACTGATGGAAACGAGGGAACAAATCAAAGCGGGATTTTAATTATTACAATATCAGTATTCCTTGAGCTCTCTTCAGTTTTTGTGAGGCTATACTGACAATGTATGTTGTATTTCATTTGGATAAATGGAGTACAAAAGAACTGATGTGGCCATCAATTTTCTAGCTTTTCATAAATTGGAATGGGATTCAGATCTGACTTTGACTGGGCCACATGACTGTTCTACTGAGCTTAGTATTGTAGTTCAGGTTGTATTTTTTTAGGTCTATTGTCCTGAACCCCAATCTGAAGTCTTCTGCGAGATGTAAGAAGGCATCTTACCAGATTGTCCTGTATGTTTGATCAGCTTCCTGCAGGAGACAAACATCCTCATATCTCATTCTCATATTTTGTTTTGACCACAGTAAAATACTTTTGAGTTTGTGGTTGTAACACAACAAAGCATGAAAAAGTGTATTTTCAAAGGATGAGCCATTATGCCATTAAGTGCCATGCATTAAAACTCAGCTTACCACTGGTGAATTGTTCCCTCTTACTGCTCATGCCTGATGTACAGTGTATTCTAATAGCGGAGATGCTACGAGGATGAGCTGGATTAACTGCAATCGATATCATAACGATGTTTAGCAGATGCATCACAATTACATATTTTCGTCCATCTGTGCCTGCAGGACAGCTGGGAAATCGTGGAGGGTCTGCGCGGGGGGGTCAGTAATGTCCTGGAGCCGCAGAAACAGGAGGGCTACATGCTGAAGAGGAGAAAGTGGCCCCTGAAGGGTTGGCACAAGGTAAAATAAAACTATTTCAAGCTCCTTAAGTTTCTTCTCATATGCTACGCTTCCCTTTGGAGTTAATTATTTCCTGCCACAAAGACTGAAGGTCAATTCAATTTTACATCTTTCCTTCACAATTTTCACGTTGCTTCTCCAGTCCTGCTGACACGCCTCATGGGCGCTTCAAACTAATTGAATGAGCTTATGCCGCAGATGATTCCACCCTTGGAAAGCGTCGCATGTGACCGGGGTCAGCGCCTGTTTACACTCAGTCTGAAAGCTTTTCCTCGGAAGATAATGCTTCGATATCTTAGTGCTCCACTCAGATGCATTAGCTGATGGCCTGTTGGATACCATACTGCATTTAGTATTGACTTCAAGTCGGATTTCTGGGCTTTCACCAGTCTGATTCTCGTTATGTACAATAAGAGCTATGAGAATTACATTTAGTGGAAGAGAAAGAGTGACTCTGAGTGAGAGGAGGAGTAATGGAGGCAGGCAGACACAAGAGGAGAGTCCGGGATGACAAATATCTTGCTGTTGAAAAATTAATTACAGACATCATCAAGAGGTTTTTTCTGTCACGATTACAGAGTCATGGCACAGTGAGTCCCCGCTTTGCTGTCAGGAATACTCCACATCCATCGAATATATCGCGTGTATTCACTGTCACTTTCTCTCCTTACAGAGATACTTCTTCCTGGACAAGGGGATCCTTAAATATGGCAAGGGCAGTGCTGACGTGAGTACATAATTATCATGTTGTGTTGTCAGATAATACAGTAATGTGCAAAAGTACTTGCAGCCTCAGACTTTGGAGTATCTCATTGAAATTTTCTTTGACGATCAAAAACAAAATGAATAACTGAAAAGGAAGGACAAGGAATTGAAAATTGCTTAAAATACAATGTTCAGTGTTGGGTCAATATGCTGTAGAAACACACCTCGCTATAATTACAGCTGCAAGTTTTTTAATCAAACACACAAATATGACTTGATAGGCAAATGCTTGTCCTGGATTTTATTCAGGGGTATCAGAAGAATTTGGGATCAAATATGAATATATCTCCCAACTTTTCAATGTTCATTTTTGATCAGTTTTGAAACTATGTATCCTTTTGCTTCTACATGGAAAAGGTGCTTGGTGTTGGTATGCCACATGTTAAGAGGTTTAAGAAACTCTCAAAGTAAAGTTTATTGTTCCCCAAGGAAGCAAAAAAAAAAAAAAAAGACATCCAGAATATTTACATGCATAAAATGTAATAATATTCATTAATATGTGTGGCTGTAATGTGACAAAATGTGTTAAAATTGAAGGAGAAGTAATACTGTAAAGAACACTTTTTTCCCTCTGTGAATCTTCTCTTGTACACATGAGAATCTTCACACAAAAGTCCATAAGCTCCTCTCAGCCTCTTTATCATTGCAATGATAAAGAGGCTGATAACATTTGTTAAACCAGGCAGTAAGTCACCCTCCATGAGCCGGTAATGGGATTACTCTCTCATTCTGAAACTGGACATCAGCCTGCAGCACTTGTGTAACAATCCATCAAATTTGATTGTGACATTTTGTGCCGGTGCTGCCTCACAGATTGAGAAGGGGAAACTGCATGGCTGCATTGACGTGGGTCTCTCCGTCATGGCCATTAAGAAGAAAGCCAAGTGTATTGATCTTGACGCTGAGGAGAATATCTATCACCTGAAGGTAAACCAGCAAGCCGATAAAAACAATAACTCACCCAGGAGAACAGCATGGTTTCCTTTTCTTTCTTTTTTTTTTTTTTTTTTTGGATTCCTTAACAGTAAAAAGACTTTAGTGAATTTATTGTCTTGGTTGTGAGAGGAAATGTTGGCTGATAACTTCCTGCAGGTGTTTCCACCTCCTTGACCTTGTGTTTAATTCTGATGGCAGATTAAGTCACAGGAGCTGTTTGACGAATGGGTTTCCAAGCTGCGCCACCATCGGCTCTATCGGCAGAATGAGATTGCCATGTGTGCCAACGAGAAATCCTTCTTCTACCCCATGTACCCCTCCCCGAACTCCCCTGGCATAGCTGAGGGACCCTCCTTGAGGAAGGTGCACCTGAACACTACATAGCACGCAATTAGACTTATATCGACAACTTAATGTAGAGTAGTGGTTCCCAAGGTGTGGGGCGCCGTGCCATTTCAGGGGTGGGGGGGGGAAGCGGTGTGGATGAATGAAAAAAAAAAAATAGTTGCACAAAAGTGTTTCACTGTAAAGTTGGTTTGCAGTGTGTTTTGTTGCAACCTGAAGTGTGAAATAAACTTCAGTGGAGTTTGAAAACAAAATATGTGTATAGGTTTATGTCTGGTTGAACGATGTGTGTGCCCAGTTGATTTTTTTTTTTTTTTTTCTTTTTTGGGGGGGATTTTATTTTAATCCATAAAGGGGCCCAGAAAAATTTTTTTGGGAACCACTGATGTAGAGAAAGATTTTCTAATTAGAGAAACTTGTTTATGCAGTAATTTAGAGTTTGCTTGCTGCTGCAGGTGATGTCTATACGGAGGCAGTCCTCAGTGCATCCTGCATCAGGATTCCCTTTGACCTCCAACAGCCAGGCAAAGGTCGCTGCCTGGCTCCAGTCATCAGAAGACATGGACAAATGCTCTAAAGGTGAGGCTGTGACCGCTGACATAAGTGAGCTTCGTAACACTCAAACAAGCTCCTAATTCCCCTGCTAAGTAGAACACCATGAAATTACTGCCTGTCAACACAGTTTTTGAAATGCAAATGATGGTGAAACAACTCAGTTAATGCTCAGCTTTGAAGCACTGATGGCTCAGATCTCTGTTTCCTTTTGTTGCAGTAATTATGATGTCTTGCGGTATTAACAATGGCTGACTAAACTTAGTGTTGAGTTAGTAAATAATTCAACAGAACAACCTCAGTTACTTTTGCATTCTGTTACAAACTGTAGAGAAGGAAGAAAGTACAGTGAAATGAAATAAGATCTGGCTTGTGACTGCTACCACTCCAGGTGATCTCTTTTCCCCCGTGCAAAAAATTGTTTGCAATAATTGATAAATGCAGACAATTCAAGTAAAATGCAAAGCGGTGGTTGTGCCAGTAAATCAATCAGTATTAATAAAACCTACCATTTCAGCAAGAAACGTAGTTACAAATCTAGTCAGAATTTTGTCAAAAGCTTGATATCTCAGAAATAGTACATCTTGCTTAAGGAGAGTCAAACAAATATCACTGGGGATGTATGTATAACTTTGAGGATTTTGTGTATTAGAGAAAATTCACTGTAACCTCTAGCATTTGTACATTTATTTCTTCTTAACAATAATTTGTTGGATTTGTTCATAAAATGATTATTTCACAAAAAAGTTCAAATAATTTGATAAAAGCCAAAAATTAGCACGAGATTAGTGCCAGTTTAGATGATGTGCAAACAATATGTCTTGAAGTCTGTTAAACTTCGTCTTAAAACTCCCCATATTGTCTTCAACACTAATAATGCTTTTGTAAAATATGACTTGCATATCAGATAAGACTGACTGAGTGGTGTTAATGAACAAAGGAAATCTGTAATTACAGCTGGAGTGTTTGTCTCAGTTTTCAGTCATTATAATTCTGTTGATATGCTTTATGAAGTTAAGCGGACTGTTTATTGAGAAGATATGATTTTAAATTAAGGAACCTTTTTGAAAACACCTCAAGCTGCTTAGCAATGCTTTTGTTTTCACAATACCAAAACATAACTAGAATATCCCGTGAGCAAAGACTTGTTATTAATATTTTAGTATTGTTCTTTTTTGTTTTGACTTAACCTTTTTTCATGTCCTTCTTTGAAAAACTACACACATGTACAAAGTCAGGAAACAATAAATTCAAGGATTGTAAAAATGTTTGTGATTGAAAGAAGGTAACATTCAATGTGGCAAAAATGACCAATAATTTAATCTGCAGAGCATTGGAATAGCTTTCAATATACGTATGATAATTGATCACTATGTAAAGAACCTTCAGGAAGTCAAACATGGAATATCTCTCCAACAATCGTTTACAGATGTTAGAAGTGAGCAATCAAAATGCTCTGCGTGTTTCTATATAGGGTAAGAGTACATTTCACTTGACCTCCCTAAACTTTTCCAACTCATCCAAAATACATTAAGCAGGTTTTGTTGAAATTGTACATTAAAGGTTGGTTACATTGTATTGTTCCTATGGGAAAAGATTTTGAGTTTTATACACTTACCACGTTTATGCCACTTTTAAAAGTGGTATAAACCAAACCAGTGAATATCTTCCAGAGAGTAAATGCTAAAGTGGTATCCTGTTTTGTCATTTTTGTTGTTATTTCTTTTTATTAGACTTAGCGGTGTGTGAGGCCTACCTGCAGGAGCTGAACCACCTGATACAGAGTATGGAAGTCCTCCACCGCACTTATTCTGCTCCGTCTATTCAAGCACTACAGGTCAGGCTGTTTGCTTTAACCATTTAAAACAGGTCTGATTGAAATGACTGCAATACGGCATGACTCATACTGTAAATCATGTCCAAAATACCACGACTCGTAATGTATTTAAAATAACTTCCTTGTATCTTGTCAGGTTATCTGCTGCCACATATAAAAACATTTTCATATTGCAAAGGTTGTGGAACTGTCTTTTTCTTTTAAAAATAAACTTTGTCTTCATTAGATTTTTCTTTTGTCTTAACTAGGCATCCACATTGGACAGTCCCAAAAAAGAAAAGAGACTTCAAAGAAAATGGCGCAATAAAAACTACAATAAAGATGTCAAAACAACTCTGCAGGTAGCCAGAATGACAACAAAGTGTGACCAAGCTTGATATTTTCCTGGTGTGAGTTTGTGAAATAAAAACCATTTTCCAACTGCTATTACTGTAGGTACCCAGCTGCATCTCCTCTGGCTCGATCCGCCTTCACGCCTCCAACCCCAATCTCTCCACCGCTACACTCGGAAACGACAAAGTCGACCCCGAATCCCTGGATTCACAGTTTGACGTAGCAAAGCTGCAGGAGGACTTCTGCCGTGTTGCCACCAACTGTGAGTTAAAACTGTTGATTTATTTCACAGTGTGAAGAAATGCTTGAGGAAAGCTTGCTGTAGATTGTCACGTGCTTTGGTCACTTTTGCCAAATCAGTCAGTCTTCTGTATTGTTGAGTCTGGTTATTAGTTTTGTCCTGCCAGTAGTCTGGTCTTAAGTAAGAAGATCTTTGGATTGAAAGTCTATATAATAATGACATAATTTTTCTTTCTTGTAAAAATAAACTCCTAAATTTATTCTAAGTCTCAATGGATATTGTATTTGTATTTTAAATAACATAACATGTACATGGTGACATCACAAATTTTAGCATAGTGCCCCACGGTAATTACATATGTAAGTTTGTAGTTTCCAAGAAGGGATTTAAAGACTTTTTGATTTAAAATAAATACACCAACCCCCTGCTTTAATGAATTGTTTAAGATTCTTGCAAACAAGGACAAGTTACTTGGTATAATTCCTCCATCAGCTCAAAACCGCTTGTTAACGTAAATAAGAAATCAGCCATTTAGACATCATTTTGACCTTTTGATATGTAGATGTGCTGAAGACAATTTTTGTAGATATTTTTGTAGATAAAATTGGGCATCAGGATAGAGAAAATATGGGATTAAAATGACTTTGGTGGTGCAGCATTTCAGAAATTACTTATCTATGAGGGTTTTCACAGAAAAACTATTTTTAAGGTTTACAGAGAATGTTTTAGCAAAGAAAACAATATCCGCAGAGCCATAACTGTGGGCTAATCATGACAGCAGCTAGAATCGATTAACCCTGACCTTGGTCCCAACTTGAATATTTTAGGTTGGAAAATCCATATGATGAAAATGGAATTGCATTACAACTTTCAACCAAATCTGGTGAGGTTGCATATACTCCCATAAACTTTTTAATGCTATTGGCAATCGTGGTCAGAGGAGCAGGAAGCTGCTTTCAACTGTTCTCATACTTTTATCTTGAGCATAGAAGTCTATAATGTTCTTACTGAGCTCGGACAGCTCTCTCCTTTAGAACTGTCTCTGATCCGCGTTCAGCCACTTGGACACAATAATGTCGGAATACAAAGGAGCTTGTTTCTTTAAAACTGGCCAAATGTGGACTGCTTTGTGCACTGAGAGTACAGCATTCATTCCACCTACAAAGGCTGACAGTCCTTGATGCAACTATGCTGTGTCCATTCCAGGTCTCTGCCATTCCCTGCATTTATTCTCTTTTCCTGCAGAGCTGTCAGATGAAGAATACTCGTACCAAATAACTACTTTTTAGAAAATAGTTTAACATATCAGTGTAATGCAATGGCACTAATGAACCTTCCCCCACTGTGTTAGCATCACAATTTTATTTCTTTATTGTATGATAGTTATTTTTGTTTACCATTGGGTCCTGACCCCTGATGTTGGACAACATTTTGATTTTGTTGCAAAACCAAAATATTGTTTTACAAGAATAATCAGTCCTGCCTAAGGCCAAGCTTTCTGCAGTCTTTGTAACATTACATTTAAATAATATTACTGCAGTTTTGCTCTCTTGTTATCCTCTTTAATTCAGCAAATGTGCTGTGCCCTGTGGCTTACAAAGCAGGCTCTATTATCATCATGATTTAATGTAGGAAACTGCTGTTTAAAGTGAAAGCCTGATCTTTTTTAAAGTTATTAAGTCAAGCTTCTGTTTGCAAACAATTACATTTTTCTATCATGTGGAGAAATAACTGATTGCCATGCCTGCTTTTTAGCCTTTTCGAGTCAGTTTTCAGTGATTTGTAAGCTTTGTGTTGGAGAGGTGAGAGTTGGTAGACAATATCCACTGAGACCTGCCTTGTGCAATGACTGCTTTGAGAAGCAACCACTTGAATTGAGCAGTTTCATTAGATTTACTGCTGAACAGCGGTGCTGTGCTGTCTCAGAGGAGGACTACAAGTAGCTTCTTAGTATTGATAGAGAAATATGAAAATGAAAATGAATATGCTGTGGTGCAAATCAGAACAGATTCCTCCAAGAGAAGCCTGTTGATTCATCTCTCTCAGAGACAGTTTTGAAAACTAGTGTTGTATTTTGTAAATACAACAAAAAGATGTTGTTCCACCAAAATTATAAAAATAGTTCACTCTAAAGATCTATTTTACAGAAATTGTACATCTAAGTCAATCATTGATATTTAAATTGGTAGCATATGTTGATACACATTGATTAAAAACTGTATATTTACTTTAAATTTTAGGCTTAAACAAAGGCAGAGGTTTCATTTAACATCATATTAGATTAAACTAAGATATGTTTTGTAGTTGATTCTAAATTGAGAAACATTGATTTTACAGCACACAGCTGTATATTAAAAATAAAAATGCAATATTGGTCTTCTTGATGGTTGTAAGAATAGAAATGTAATTTGTTAAAGGGCGATGTACCAAGTATATTTTTTGCAACAAATTTAAAACAGACATAATCATACATGTGGTACTTATTTATCATTTTGTCAAGTTTGAACAAGAATTGATTTTTCATTGTATCTTTCAGCTGTGATCTTTCACCATCACCACTATTTACTGGAAACGATGTAATACAATGGGATCCCTTAGCATGACTGCCAGATTGGTTGCTTGCACAGTGTATGGTGATGAAGTTTAACAATATTTTTTTGAGGTTTTATCAAGATGGTCAGACAAGAAGGATTTCAGAGTCACTCAAAACCAAAAGTACAGCCTTGTACTTACATATGGGTGTCCAAGAGAGGTGTGTATTGGGTTTGTTTTAGGCAGGTGGTCATAATATAATGATTGATACATTAAAAATTTCAATAAAAGGAGAAATTCACAACATAACATAAATTTGACAACTCAACATTGTTCGAGGAAAGGATTACTCTGTCTAACAAGTATTCACTAACCTCATGCATCATTATTCTTTGTTTTGCAAAATAAGTTTGCAGACTTTTGAATGAGTGCCCAAGTCATGTTCTTCAGCCAAAAATACCCTGCACAGTGGGGAGTTACATAGTGAGATGCCAGGTTTAACTGAAGAAAATAATCCAATCTTCCTGTTTAACCATAATTAAGTGACTGCCTATTATGCTCAAATACATTAGATGCACACAGTTCTGAGATCATATCAAAAAGGGGTTAATGTTTGAATCTTTTCTCATTGCTTCAGTGCACACAACCATGAAATCAGTACTGAGCTCGCTAACATCAGAGAGGGAGAGACTGAAGCAGTGTCTGGATCACGACTCGTATCTCCCAACCTCACCCCAAGTCGTCAATCTGAAGAACACCCTGGCAGCGGTAGGTGAAGCAGCGGTTGCTCATGCACTCTCTCAGCCAGCGGAAGTGGCTTTGGTGTTTCACCCTCTTTTTGCTTTCACACACCCCTCTTCTCACACTGCATGTCCTCCCACACCCCCTGTTAGACGTGACACATTGATGAGCCTTTTAGCGGGATTAGTGTACAGCCTCCCGAGTATGATGTCTGCCCACCCGGATAAAACCACATTCAACATTATTGTGTCCTGTGGCTGCTGCCTCCCACCTGGAGGCTTTTTCTGTTTTCTGTTTATAGCGTCACACAATTATTAGCACACAATCAGTGAGTAAATGTGTTGGCACAAAGCACAAATAAATTCTGAGGTGGGGCAAGGAATGTCTTCGTTTATTGGCCACATTAAAATGTTGGTGTTTATTGTGCCAACTGGTTTTTTTTGTTGTTGTTGTTTTTTTTCCCCTCATCCCTTCACATCTGTTTTAAACCAGTAGAGTTCAATCGATCTGCAAATTAAAGAAAAATGACATGTTGGAAACCAGTTTGTTTTCTACTGTTTTCAACATAGTTTGGATTGCATAAACGTTGTTTACACCGATTATTTTTCCAGGCTTTAGCGCAGAACTCTGAGCTGAGAGAGCGCCTGAACAAGATTCATGCCGAGTCCCAGATCGTAGAGCCCACTCTAATAAATCTCCCTGCCTCTGTGCAGGTGGGTGCAGGAATGCAGTGACTTGGTTTCTACCCCATCCCATCATTATTACTATTATCCCTTTTTTTTTTAGTTTCACCCATATCAGTGAACTCCCTCTCCACTCTTTACACTCAGCAATAAGAATAAAAAATACAAGTTGCATGTTAAGTTTCAGGGGTTTTTCACTGTATACACATTATTGCAGCTTGGAAAAAGACCTCAAACTCCCCATTGTCTACTAAAGTAAACCCTTTTGTTGTTTAATCAGGTACGCAGACAGTGAGAGCTGATTCTGCTCATTGTATCCCTTGAAAATTATTGAAGGAACAAAAGGAAATGAAAGCACCTCTTTTGGGATCAAGTCCAAGTTAATTAACCAGTTTTAGAAATAATACAGGGTAATACAGACCTATTCTCACTATCCTTTCTCCCCTCTGTATATCATGAGTTTTATCATTATTATCCTATTTTTTTTTTTGCCAAGTACGTTAACGCTTACAAGGAATTTGCTCTTGGTTACAGTAGCTGACAGTGTACAGACTGACAACAATGCACAGTAGACACACGTACAATCTAACACACTCACACACACAAAACCTTACGTACCTGTAAACCTTTATAAAATTTAAAGTATATGTTTAAAAACAGCTAAATAAATACATTAAAATGCTAGTGAGAAAAGTGTTCAAATGAGGATGGCAAAGTGTATTATAATGTCCAGAAGTGACCAAAAAGAAAATGGTAATGAGTCAGAACACATAGATGACAGATGAATTTTGAACAATCTCATTTAATCTATTTCATTAAAAAGAGAAAAAGTGAAATAATGTTGCTCCCATGGAATATTAAAAGCTCTGAAATGAGACAAAACTCTTGTGAGACCTTGGAGATGCAGCACCAAAACTCCACTTCCCTGCAAAAAGAAATCTGTGAAACTAAATTCTTCATTATAATTTTACTAACCATTTCTGTTAGTAAAACTCCATGTTATTTTTGTGTCAACCTTCAACTTTTGCTTAATTTTTTTTTTTCTGTTTTCTTCCAAAGAAGAAATCCAGTCATATCATGAAGCATGTTGTGCTAGACAATGCTTGATATCAGTGTTTTTCATAATCCTGCATGTCAAATATATATCTTTTTACATATTTACTGTAAGACAGGACCCTCCATATTTATTGGCATTCTTGGTTAAGATGTGAAGTTGATGTAGGGTACTTTATGTCCAATCATCCTTTTTTAACACAAGCCAAGTGGTTGTTTCTGAAATTTCCCGGTCTAATCATACTGAATGGTTTCAGCTGAAGTCTCAGTAGCATTTTAAAAAATTCATGAAGTAAATTATTTTTTAATATGAAGGTAGTGCTTTTATCAAACATCTAGAGTTATGTTCTGCTGCTGCAGTAGAAGATGACTCTGTTTTACAAGGTTTCCCAGAAATGTCAATCAATGTGGAAGGTGTTGTGTATTCTAAACAACTGGAGTTTTGATTTGCTTTTTTCTCATTCTCCTCATGACAATGAATGTTGCTCCTTTCAGAAGCAGGACTCAGCAGAAGACCCTCATCCTCTTGTGCACCAAGTTTCCAGTGAGAGCAGAGCTTCAGTTGCAGAGTCTTTGTCAGAGTTCTTTGATGCACAAGAGGTTCTCTTGTCAGCTAGCTCCTCTGAAAATGAGGTAATTTTCGTTGGCAAACTAAATAATCCTGTGCAGTGTTGCACTTGACAACACTGAGCTGGGTAATGAAATGAGGATTACTTTTGGCATTCAGAGACATTTTTTCTTGTTTACAGAAATATCTCGGTGTGTTGCAGCAAGTCTTCAGCAATAACTTATTTAAGATTTGCAGAGAAAAATAAATATACTGAAGAGAAATATTACAGGATGTTAACATTTGAAGTGATTCTCACAAAATACTTCTTCAACACCACTTTTTACGGCCCTTTTTACCACTTTTTAAAAGGGCTAAGGGATAAGTTGGCAAATTATAACCACTAATTTGCCAATTAGTGGTTATATTACATAGAGGAAAATATAGGATTTCAATAAGCATCAATGCATTAACATTTTTTCTAACCTTGTATGTGCTCTTCATGCTTCATGATAAATACTATGGCAGTTTGAGCGGCAGAAATGTGAAAATAGAGGCTAATTACTTTCATCTAAAAATACAGCGAGGCGAGGTGCAGCTCTGTCACTGTGTGCTCAGAGAGCCTTCATCTCAACTTATTAAAACCAGTGCTGACATGACAGGATGTTCAAAGAGACCTGTCCACATCCTTTGTGCAAGTATGTCAGTTGTCTACTAGCAGAAGTCTCCGTGTCCTTTTTTTTAGGTGTCAGACGATGACTCATACATCAGTGACATTAGTGACAACATTTCGATGGACAATTTCAGCAACGAGACAGAGAGTGAAAGACCTAACTCAGGTAATTTTCGCCATGCAGGTCCAAAGATAAATTTGGTAAATGGCTTCTCCCTCTCAGAGAGCCTCTCGCCAACAAGCTTATTCATCTTATTCTTCTAATGCAGGTTCTGTGGAAGAAGGCTCTGTCCTTTGCACACGTAGATCCTGTCTGCCCACGCCCACCCCTACCAACAACACAATCAGCCTGTGGAACATCCTCAGAAACAATATAGGCAAAGATTTATCCAAGGTGACGATGCCTGTGCATCTTAACGAGCCCCTCAATGCCCTGCAGAGACTCTGTGAGGAGCTGGAGTACAGTGAGCTGCTGGACAGAGCTGCTATCACACAGGACCCCTTTGAACGAATGGTGAGATAGAAAATGGGCTGTTTGCCCTTTTGCTTTGGGATTTGTTTTTTGTCTTATGTTGACCACTTGCTAAAGGGGCAGTATGTATTTTCTAGGCACATAATATCATTTTATAACACAATCGAGTAACTATGTTACCTTCAGTTGTTATAAAAAATACTACACGTCACAAAAGATTTAAAAGAAATCTGACTTTGTAAATTAAGGCCTTGAAATTGGGCTTCTGTCTCTTTTAAAAATTCCTTTTCTTTCTGACATTCCTTCAGGAAGTCATGGCAACTTTGCTCCTCTGTTAAGCCTTTAATATCGTTTAGTATGGTGTGATGAGCTCAGCAGATGCACAGTTCCTCTAGGTTTTTGTTAATTGCAAAACTTGATTTGCAATTAGCCGACAAGTCCTTCAAACTCCTTTGAAGGTGAGGCAGAAGGTTGGAAACTAAAGCTCTGAGGAGACGCTGCGTCTCCTCAGACGCTGCGTCCTCAAAGAAAAACCCTTTAAGAAAAAGTGCTCACTTTAAATATTCTTTGACAGTCAGTAAGGATCGCACATATTTCTTGCATGTTTTTTTGTTTTATTTTTAAAGGAAGAAACTTTACATATTGAAATCTTGTGTGAGACCTGTACAACCAAAATCTGCGATAACACTGACAGTATTATGCATTATGGCAGAATTTTAAAAAATTGATTGTATGTGGAGTAATATATTCAGTCTGCTGTACAAAGCATGATAAATTATACAAGTACATGGAGAATAGACTGCCACAAGTTGTTGTGCATTGCAGACTAAAAAATCTGAGGAAAATCTATATTCAAGCACAACAAATGCATAGAGAAAAATCCACTGAGACATCAACAAAGGCTGTCTAACGAGTGTTTAGAAGTCGTGTTAGTGAGGGAATGCATGTTCTGACCTTAAACAAGGAGGTGGAGCAGGCATCAGTGGCTTTTCAGCTCCGGTATTTATTACAGTATTATGTTATCTGGTAATAAATTTGCACTAATGTTACTGGATACTAAGATAAGATGAACAATATTCATAAGATAGTTTGAATCTGACATAAAGATCACTACACACAGACCCACACACACACACACTTCTAACTGTTCTGGTTTCTGTTTGTGTAGATTTATATCGCCACATTTGTTGTGTCCGGATACGCAGCCAGCTACTACAGGACTGGAGGAAAACCTTTCAATCCTGTTCTGGGAGAGACGTATGAATGCGACCGTCCAGACAAAGGCTTTCGGTTTGTTGGTGAGCAGGTAGGATTGCTTTTGGTTCATTTGTCAGCTCTGCATACCACAATACGTGGACTGACTGATAAGTCTGAGGCAGCCAGTCCTACCTGAATGAGCAATATTATGTGTGTGACACATTAAAGACAAATGGTGTGTTTTTTCTCTGCAACGTCAGGTTAGCCATCACCCACCTATTTCAGCTTGCCATGCAGAATCTAAAAACTTTGTCTTCTGGCAAGGTATGTGAAAACTGCGTTTGTTTGGGGTTTTTTTTATTAATTCCCAACCTGCATAGGATCGATGGTAATTTGTTAAACTGCTTTCTTTAGATGTGAGATGTAAGAACAAATTCTGGGGAAAATCAATGGAGATTGTTCCTGTGGGTACCACTCATGTCACGCTACCAAGGTAAACCTGTTTGCTCTGATTATTACAAGCACTGGCCCAACCTTTTTTTTATCCTCCCTCTAACACTAACTGCAGAAAAAGAAAAATCCTGCAATAAATCCTAATGCAGTTCTGAGCTTGTTTTTTTTCCTCTACATTTTTGCTTTATTTTCACTTCAGCCATTAGTCATAGTGCATTTAGGTTTGTTCAGGACGTGTATTGGTTTTTAAAGCTGTTATCTCAATATAAATGTTTACAATAATGTCTACAATAGATAAAAAAATACCCAAGAAATAAATTAAGACAACCATTTTGTCACCTACAATACATGTATAGAGAATAGCTGCAAATCTTCATGTGGACATTCTTGTACAAAAAGAGTCCAAGAGTGACAGTTGTAATAGCATTGTTGTGATTGCTCACTTTAGATTTGGGGATCACTATGAGTGGAACAAAGTGACATCCTGCATCCACAACATCCTCAGTGGTCAGCGCTGGATCGAGCACTATGGGGAGATCTCAATCAGAAACTCCAACAGCAATGTTTGCCAATGCAAGATCACTTTTATCAAGGTGATGGAAACAACTGAAAGCATTCAAAGTGAAGTTTTGCACTTTTTTTTTTTTATTACTGTCATTAACACTCCTCTGGTAACGGATGTACATCATAAATATGTATGCAGAATGTTTTTGTTGTGTAAAGCTAAATGCTTGTTCAAATATGGTATACAGTCCAAAAAGTTATAAATGTGATTTTTTTTTTGTCATCACCCTAGTGTTTTTATTGTTAATCACTTGAAATTGTGTGGTTTTTGTGTAGTTTTGTGTGGGTTTTTTTGCACAAAATAACTCATTTGCTTTTACAATCTGTTGGAAGAAAAGGCCATCCTGATTATAAAAGAAATCAGACATTCAGCTTAACTAATGCTTCCTTTAATACTTTTAATTTTTATAGAACGTTTCAAAAGAACTCAAAAATAGTCATCCACCTTTGTGCCAACTAATAAATTACTTCAAACTACTTCATTTCTCTTTATTATGCTGAATATTCTCAAAAGCAGTTATGAATGCTGTTGTAGAATGCGCACATTCTTGTAACATTGACCACAAAAATCAGCAGAATGATTATTTAAAACTAGAAAGCAATCCCAAGAATTAAATGTGGTATGAGATATTGCAAATAGTACAAGAAATGTAGAACAGTGAACAAAATCAGGAACAGCCAGGCAAAATCTTACTAACAAAAGTTATATATTTATAATTCTACAAAGCTCTGTTTTGCATTTTCAAACCTTAATCTTGTAGTGATTTGTTGCCAAGTGTGAAGGACAGGAATAATGTCAGCTCTTCTAAGTCTCAGTGCCACAGTTGTCAATCAGAAAAAGGTTGACTGCTCCCTCCAGGTCCAGGGACAGTTTTTGCCTCAAGCAGAGACTCTGAAGTATCTTAGTGTTTTTCTCATGAGTGACAGCCGAGTGGAAGATGGATAGATGTGCAACGCCTCATTTGCAGTACAGGCGGTGCATCAAAAAAGAACGGAATAAAAAAATGATAAGCTCTTAATTTACTAGAGAGTGCACTCCTCCCTCTCAAATTTAACAGCAAAGGAAAACTTTAATTTCTCATGCTTCCAAAACTTTGCCACTGTCAAAGAATACTAAGCATCTAAATCACTTGTATGGTAATTCACAGAAAATGAACTAAACCTTTTTCCATGTTAAACTGCTTTGCTTGCAAACATTTTAAATGAATAAATAAAAACAAACATTTTGGAGCTAAAGAGAACCATTTGATTATGTAATGATATAATAGAGTTGCAACAGCGTTTAAGCTTTGGGAATGATGCCACTTCTGCTAGTCTAAAATATAATCCCAGTTAAGACCGTAATATTATTATTTATAGCATCATTCTTTTTCATCATATGTTTGTCCGTAAATTGAATGTATTAGAGTAAATTCTGTTTCCCCTTCATTAGTTTCTGAACTAACCACACAGATGGTGCCTGTCATCTGCATTGCCCTGCATGTTTTTAATTGCTGATATACATCAGCCTGCCCTGATAAGAGGAGCAGGGTGATCCTTCTTACGTGTGCCACTTGAAAGACGTCCTAAAGCTGTGCAGGATAGCAAGTCGGGACATGTCAGAACTCATTATGCATCTTCATTTCTCATCTCACACACCACATCCCTGCTGCTACTCACACCCACTCAAACACACACTTGAGGGGGCAGGAGGGGAGGATTGTTTACACAATAGTGTTATCTGCTGATGGGAAGAGGACATTACGATGACTTGTCCATTCTCATTCATCCCCCAGCCGTCGCTTATTGGTGCCGTTTCTTACAGGCCAGATACTGGAACTCAAGCGTAAATGAGGTGGAGGGAGTCATTACGGATATCAAAGGAAAGGTCATCCACAGGCTGTTTGGGAAGTGGCACGAAGCAGTTTACTGCGGAGACCCGCCGTCAGCTACCTGCATCTGGAGGGCAGGTATGTGTCTGCCACTGGTGCACGCAATCAGCTCTTCTAGTAATTCTCCTGGTTAATGTGTCTCATTTCATTTTTGTCTAGGCCAGATGCCAATGAACTATGAGCAGTACTATGGCTTTACAAAGTTTGCAATTGAGCTAAATGAGCTGGAGCCCTCTTTGAAACAGCTGCTGCCACCTACAGACACCAGACTACGAGTGGACCAGAGGTAAAGGTGAAAATAAGATCAGCATGTGCCTGCATATTAGCAATAATTAAATATGAGATACGTTTGCATTTCAGAGAGCTACTTTACCAAATTTAATGTAAACCTCAAATTCAGTTTCTATTAGAATTTGAATACCACAAAACACAAATCAAAGAAGACTTAATACAGAAATATTATATGACTACGTTATCGTTTACACTATTAAACAGATTGACTGTTATAAATGGTTATTGTTAAAGATAATGACCTTTTATCTTTGTCTTTAGCAAAGACAAAAGGTCTCTACTAAACACATTTAGCAAAGACTCACTATTCTTCATTAATCAAATTAATGAGAGGTTGAATGGAAGGAAAACATTTGGTTGAAAAATGTGTGCAAACTATAGAGGTAACTGCGGTTTTGAGAGATTGTAAAGTAAAACTAGTCCAAGCATTTGTCAAGGTTGGGTCAATACTTTAGAAGCCACTGTATAAGCAGACATATCCAGGACATGAGCTGCATTTGCTGTTCTTGTATTAAGTATGAAGTATTAAGCTGCTTCATAGGATTCTTTTCAGAAAGTAAATTTGCCTGTTTTGGGCAGTAAATCCAGGTCACAGAGTTTGGAGAAAGCACAGAATCCAGGTTGCTTGAGATCCAGTGTGATATTTCCATTGTTAATAATGATGTTAAGGGCATATGATGTACAGAATATGGAAAAAACCTTCTATTTTCTAAACCTCTTTAAACTTAGTTTGTCTCATTTTAAATCTGTTTGATATGCTTTTTCTTTTTATATGCTGTTTTTAACTTCCTTGTACTAGCACTTTGAATTGTCTTTGCTTTACAGCATATGAAAAACCATTTTATAGGTGATCATTTTGATATCAAATATTCTTTTATTTGTAACATTCTAATTTTTGTGAAAATAATTTTTTAATTTTAGATTTTCATTTGCTGTCCTCAATAATGTTGACAGACAAAAATGCTTCAAATATACCTTTAACTTAATAAAAGTGAGTATATATAATATGTTTTAACTTAATTACTGACATAAAAGAACAATTTAACAATATTTCACTAAGAATAGTTTAAAACGGTATCTTTAAATGCTCGAAAGATAATAATGTAATTTGACAATCAGGACTCTGAATTACATGCTCTTGAGAGTCCAAAAAGTGTGATCTTCAACACATACTCAAAAATAACCACAGCAAAGCCAATAAAAATAGCAAGCAGGTCGAGCAAGCTAATTTTAGCTCACATTTAAAAATGGGTGCTTCAGATGTAACACCTCTATCCTTAGGCAGCACAAGAAACATTCATAATTTAGCCATTAAAAAAAAAAGAAAGAAAAGAAATGTCTCTAACTCTGCCCCTTCACATGATTGGTTCTCTGGTTATATTATTAAATTATCTTATGGTAATGAGCCCCAAACAAAAAATCAGAGTGGAGATTACATCTGGAAATTGAACATGAACGTTGAACCACGTTTGCATAATGAAAGCATGTGTCTCTGGCAGGCTGCTGGAGGAGGGGAACCTGGAAGTAGCAGAAGAACAAAAGCAGAGGATTGAACAGCTGCAGAGAGACAGACGGAGAGTCCTGGAGGAGAACAACGTGACACATCAGCCTAAATTCTTCAGGTAGCATGAGCAGATGCACTTACAGTTCAAGCAAAAAACTTTCATTATTCTCTTTTCCCCTTTTTTTTAGTGTGTTCTGTGCTGAATAGGTTATTTTGAGCAATAAAGGGTGGATGCATCTTTCTATTAGTGGAACCTAAACCGAGATGCTACTTAAATTCACTTGTGAGATGGGATTGTTTTACAACACAGTGGTAATGCTGGTGTTTCATTTTGTTTTCAGTCAACATTTGCCATCAAATAAAAAGGCCTTAACAATGCAGGTAACTAACCTGATAATAGTAAATGAAAAAGGTCCATATGAATAAAATCCACTCTACCACACAGGTATTTTATGGATCACTGACCGAACATAAACCGGTTTTCTGCAGGTGCTATAGGTACCTCATGTTTGTTTTCCAACAAAACAAACATGAGAAACTGTGTTTACAGCTCATTGTTGAACCAGAAATGTCAAAGGCACAGATATCAACTTATTGAAGTCTGAAAATGTGAGATGGGATTGTAATGCCGCATGATATATAAGAGTTCTTCACCCTTACTTTCTCTGCAGCATGTTGCTAGGAGCACCTGACTGACTGCGGTGATGCAACAGAAGCAGGATGTGTTCTTAGATCACTTTTTCTGAGATTTCTCTGTTGCGACTCAGACAGACACGGTGGATATACTTTTGCAGAATTGGTCGTTCCGTCTGAATAATTGCCAAAAAGTCCAGCTCTACCACCCACTGGTTTACAGGATGTGAAATGAAGCTCGTTACAATTTGCCATTGTCTTTTTTTGTTGTTATGTTTGTTTGGAATTATTTTTTGCAATTTGGTTGCATTTAATCACAATCAAAATTTGTAAAACATGTCATCAGATAGAAATTATTATTACTATTATTACTTTTATTATTTTTTTCCTTGAGGATTCTGTATCTTCTTTAGACGGAGCTACAGCACCTTTGGAGTCGCCACTGGGTAAAATACAAATACAGAAAATAATTATTCCAAACCCCAAAATTATGACATGCTTAGAATGCTTGAAAGAAAGGTTTTTGTTCCAAAAGCCAAAGTGTACACCAGTAAATAAAACCATTCATTAAAACAGGTGTGAGCTATCACTTCTTAGCGGAAGAGAAGGCTTGAGGCTCAGCCACGATATAATAGAGACCGTTAAAATTTGTTGTTTTCCTGGCACAGATCTGGCGTTTATTTTTAGTCTATTAATGCTTCACAATGAGAAGACTGGGGCTTTGGGAAGACCATTTCAGCAGCTGCACGTTAGCCTCATTCATCTAAATTAGTTTTTTGGATTATTGTCCTATTGAAACACTCAGGCTTAATAATCTGATCCAAACTGTCACCCTCAGAGAAAAGGAAATTAATTGGGTATGGTATGTTCATGAACATGCCATGAAGTGCTAAGACTCAGAGAGCAGTGAACAGAAACAGAAAACAGATGTATTCAGGAAAAGTGTTTTGTGAACAGACAAGATAAGATTCAGCTCTTTGGTCACAATGACAAAAGAAAATGATTTCTAGTTAAACTCATGCAAGCTCTCAAGTAAGGTAGAGGTAGTATCATGTTGGGGCTGTTTGTTTCTAGTGACACTGGTGGATTGTACAGAGTAGTGGAGTAATGGGGAGATCTAACTCTACATATGTCAACTTTACACCAAATCAACAGATAGATGGATAAAACTGACCCAGTCATGTCAGTTTTATGCAAAAACTGACATGACATGCAAAAACACATTAAAACTGGATTTGGAATGGATGAAGGATACAGCTAAATGGTTGGTCAGTGCAAAGGAACCACCAGATTTAAAATAAATTAGATAACCAGAATTATGCCAGAAGATTTTTAGTAGTGAATAAAAATGTGTGGCTTCTCTGCATCTTGGTTAGTGACATTTAAAAACATATTAGTCTGGGTGTATGTATGTTGTGCTGTATGTAAAGTTTTAAAATCTCATCAAATTAAAAGATTTTTTTTAAATGTTCTATAAACCCAAAACAATATAAATCCCAAATCAATATGAATGCCGGCAACCCCTTGCAGGATTACAAATATTATCTCTTCTGACCCACATGCATCATGTCACAGTAACTAAAAGATTGTGAGATAACTTTGTCATCATCATCATGTTTGCTCTGATGGCTCTGATTGGGATCTTATCTCGACAGGAAGTCAAAGGAGGACGCCTGGGTCAGCAACAACACTTACTGGGAGCTGAGGAGAGACCCCGAGTTCTCCCACATCGAGTTTCCAACACTGTGGTGACCTCAGAACACAGTTTCTACCCACACAGCCTCCACTGTGACCCAGGCTGGCTCTGGCGATGTCTGTAGCCCACTTTTATCCATCCAACATGCTGTTTTCTATATTGCAGTCCATTAAAATTATTGCCTTAATAACAAGTGCTTATCTGTGTTGCGTAAATCTGTTCATGGAAGCATTGGGAGGGAATGTAGATGTTGAAACTTTCGCCCACATTTCTGCGTCTTTTATGTTACGGATTCTCAGAAAAAGGGAAGCAACTTGGTAAAATTAATGAAAGAAAATGTCATTCTTTCCATAATTCTAGCTTGAAAATTCTGAATTACTTAGTCACTTAAGGTTGTGTCTTATTATGGACATTCTCTACCTCTGAGAAAAACGAGCCTTGCTATTTCAGTGATTGTGTGCACACATGTTTATTCGCCTAATGCCTTACTAGTTGTACTTGTATTGTTTTTATTTTATTAAATTTTTGCATTTGCTTTGCTGTTTTGTAAGGATATGCAGCAACTGTTGAAATTATCTTTATATTCTCACTGTGCTGAGGGTATCTTCATGTCTCATAAAGTAATTACTTTATATCTATTATTCTGTGAATGACTGTACAATATTATATGAGCATCAGTAGCCAACATTAATTCCAGTCACTTGTTCCCACATTATCCATTCCACCATCTTGACACTGGGTTTGGAGTTAAAATAATGTCCAAATCAATGTTCATGAAAGAGTAATAAAATATTAATTATTCTTTCCTGTTATTTGTCAAGTTATTTGTTTGTTGTTCAAGACTGCAGAATGACTACATGCAGTTAGTGATTCTTTATAGTGCCTTGTAAAGAATGCATACACCTTAAACTTTCCCCTTTGCTCATTTTATTACATTGTAGCCACAAATCTTAATATATTTTATGTAACAGGCCAATACATTGTACTGTGTTGGAGAAGCATAAAAGCAAGATTTTTTTTTAGTTTTTTTTTTTTTTTTTGTTACAAATTGCAATTGATGAGTTTTGTTTCAAGTTATATTTAGATCCCTGTACCCAGATACCAGTCAATAAAACCCAGTAAAAAATCCAGCTAAAGATTGGGGTGGATGTTCTCTTTCCACCAGGACAATAACTCTAAACATACAGACAGATGTTTTGGCTGTAGCAGCAAATGCAAAAGTTCGAGGTTCATGCTACCTTAGCAAATACCTGCATGTGAAGCAACAGCTCTTTAAGATTAACCTGTAATAAAGGTTATCTAAAGATGACTTTGGGTGTGGATAACAGCTCATCTGCTCAAATGCATCACTTTGTTCGGTGATGCATTTGGGTGCTCCTGCAGTTTCTGTGCTCCCGTCTTCTTAAAAATTGAATTGGTTCAGAAGCTCTCTTGTTGCGTTTGAATAAACATGAACGAAATACCTCCTACTAAAGTATTAACATCAAATAGTGAAATAATACCTGTGTAACAACAGGCAACTTCTTGTATGTTAAAATGAGCCTATTAAAGACTCAAAGTCACATTTTTAACTCATTAAACAGTTTTGCATACAGTTGTCCTGTTTACATGGGGAAAAGTCCAAAAAGCTGCCCAATTGTAAACCATTTGAAAGCAGGAAAACCTCTATAACTGCTTTCAAGTGCTTTTGGAAGAGAAATAACTCTGCACATCACTAGCATTTGAAGGCCTTATTGCTTTCACATGCTTTTGAAAGCAGTAAAGCCTTTGCTGATATGCAGGCACTTACCTTTACTGTAAAGGTAAGCATAAAGTGCTTGCATAACTCTCTGGAAAATGAAATCTTTGTGATTTCATTTTCACAAAGAAAATAAAGACAGTGTGGCTTGAGTTCTATAGCAACAATGTAAAACTGCTTATTATCCTGGATAACCTTGACATTTTTGAAACGTTATAACATATTTTAAAAGCTGTAAGACATCGTTCCAGTTTTCTAATGAGCCAAATTAAACTAACAAAAAATTCCGTACCTGAAAAATGTTTTTTTTTATGAAAAAGAAAATCTGTGCACCTAATTTGTACTCTCAGGTCAGTTAATTCTCTCCTCTTTGAACGGAAAAATCGAGTGATTGAATTTTAGCAGCCACTAGGTGGCAACATAGATCAATAATTTGAGTGAAGCTATTGGTGCCTAAACGTTTTGCCATGAGGGCCAAAATAATAATAAAAGTTCTTGGGGGTCACAATAGTAGTAGTCATAACAATGTCTACTAAATAGTGTTTTATTTACTATTTATAACAGTAAATAAAACATTTATTATTTTTGCCCTTTTTAATTTGATCTGCTCAATAATAAACCCAACATGCAATATTCTATTTAATCTAATGAAGAAAAAAAACAAATCACATTTTTGTAGAAAGGGGCTCAGTAAAGTAGGTCTCTTCAAAGGACAGCCGATGAGCCATATGCACCCCAGAGGTCATTTGAAAACGAGGCAAATGAAATGATCTTGCAAGAAAAACAACAGAAACAAAACAGCATATGGGTTATTTTCTCCCGAGACATGAAATAAAATCCACCTTTAATGCCCTGCTGTGCATAGTGTCTTCATTCCAGAATTGTGGTCGGCGGCCGAACAGAGTTAATCAGTGGGCCGCAAATGGCCCCCGGGCCGCACGTTGTCCTCTCCTCATTTACATCAAATCTTCCAGACAATATTCAGTTTTATTTGTTGCTTCAACAAGCACATTTAGAAGTCACCTAGAGAACTCTCGTCAAGAAAAGAGATGTTCGCTGTAGAAGTGATTTATGACTGACTAAAGGAAAAGAAAGTAGAGCGAGCACGTTCTGTATCTAGGGCGGGGCTTCTTCCAGTCTTTTGTCAGAAACGGACTCAACAGTGTATTAGTTAAAGCCTCCTTAGTCACGTAACTTTTATAGCTAGCTTAGCCCTAAAGCAATAACTTCAGAGAAGCGGTAAGAACATGTTTCATGAGTGTATATATATCGTGTTATTTTGATGTTTTATTGATAAATGGACAGCTTTGATTAAGACAAAACTGTGTTTGGAGATGCTAGGTGGTTTGAGCTACTTTAGACATTGAACTATATGTTTGAACCGAGTTTTGCATTGTTGAAGTTCAAGGGATAAGACACCTGGATCCTGCAGAATCCAGGTGCCGCATGGCGGTAAATATGCCCGTTTCTTGCTAACCTGATTTCTCTTTGTCCGTCAGAGACAAATTTATCAGCCGCAGGAGACATGTTTGCCATAGCAACCAAAAACTTTGTGAAGGAGGTGGATGACAGGGGCTTGCTGATCCCAGTGTCCAGCCTGAATGACGAGTTGGAGCTTCTGACGGTGGTGGTGAAGAACAAACGCTCCTGGTTCTGGCAGAAACCCAAATATCTTCCAACTGACTTCACCCTGAATGACCTGCTGACAGGCGATTCGCCCATAACACCAGGTAAGTTTAAAAAAAAATAAAAATAAAATCCAAAACACTCATGTTGTTTTTTTAAGCATCTAATACAGCAAAGTGACAACAAACCTTAAATGGATTAATTATATTTACAGCTGTGGTAAATATAGACTTCATCAAGTTCAGCGGCACATATAGTGACGACATGCAGGGAACCCTGGATGCCAGTTTTGACAAAGCCAACTTGAACATAAAGGGTGAAGACTCCTCCAAACTCCAGTCGTCCTTTGGCAGTCTGAAGAAAGAGGAAGTGGACGTCCCGAAACTGATGCGAGAATCCAAAGGCAGGTTAGCTCCCCTGACTATGTCCCATTGAAGAAATGTAAACAGAACCATAAAGTTTATGAGGGACTGATTAGAGATGATCAGATTTTTCTATGTACAATAGATAAACGCATAAAATAAAATTACAGATCTTTCAATACTTTCATAAAACCAGACTTTCTCTGAATATCGTACATTTGTGTTTTTTGTTGTTTGTTTCTTTTTTAAGAGTTCTGGACATGTCACACTCTCTGATCCAGCAGACGAAAGAGAAGCAGAAAAATGTCTTCAGCATTGTGAAGGAGCGCATCGTGACCACACAGCCATGTTCAGTCGTAGAGAACGTGCAGCAGCGAGGACGGCTCGGGGGGAGTCTAAATCCCTGCCTCCCCAAAGTGTCTAAAGTACAGTGAATAAGAACGACCACAGACACCAAACACATTCATGCTTACAGTATCTGTATGTTAAGTTTGTTGTAAAAGTATTGTTGTTCCATTTATGCCTGCATGATGATCGTGAGAACTGAGTTCTCTTTTTCATGTTGCCCAATGTAACAGAAAAAGGGGTCCTACTGTTCCTGAAACTAGTTTCAGTTCTGCATGCAACTTGGTAAATTATTAACTGTTGGGCAGAGGGAGTGGAAATATTTAAAAAGACGTAACGTGTGGCAACTGCATGCACGCATACCACATCTGGGTCATTGTTAACACAAGTCTAACATTGGCTTTAAGTAATGTCCAAGTCTAGAAAACAATTTTAAAAATTTTACTTGAATAAGATAAACATATTTTTCATTATTCACCACCTCATTGTCTACATTATAAATACCAGAATTTCTAAAATTAAGTCAAATCAGGGTGTGTTTTCCCCAGATTTATACCGAAGATCCTCACTTATCACCCTGATGTCACCCACTCATCCACTCTTTTAAAAACTGGTCATAAATGGACTTAAAATGCCAGAAACTTCAGTGTCAAAAATTGTCAGAACGCTGACAGCTGGAATTGTGATGTGTTGGGTGTAGAAATTATATTTTAGGGATGGAACGATAAAGAAAAACATATTTTAGATATATTTTTAACAGCTTTTATTTTCATTGACACAATCTATAAAAGTTGTGCAGTCATTTGCAGTTCAGTAAAAAGCTAAACCTTGAGTTTTGCTTTAAAAAGACAAATGTCTGTGCTTTCCTGAAGCTCTGCTAACTTTCCACCCAGATTTTACTGACAGAAAATGGACATTTGAGCAAAGACAGCAAGGTTACACTGGAGATTCCTCCGCACACCACGATAGCCTACGGCATTATAGAGCTGGAGATCAAAAACGACGGGCACTTTGGTGAGGATACTCTAAACTTTATTTAACAACTTTTGCTTAGTTAACAAGGCAAAAATGATGAGCTGACTATAAACTTTTTCCACAGAGCTGTGTGTGATGTCAGGTGGAGGTTTTGAAGTAGACGGCCATGGCAATAAGAGGCTGCTGTGTTTCTCAGAACCAAAGAACAATGTGATTCAGCAGGGTAAAATTACTTTGTTTTTTTTGTCTCTTTTCTTTTTTCTGTCTTATCTTTTAAACAGAAAATAGCATCATTGGTGATAAATGTTGCATCACAAATACATTCTGAAGCTTTAGGTTTATCGTAGTATGATAGTTATATGCTCTGACATATGTTAGTGGATCTTTTCTGGCCCGTGTGATAATCTGTGAAGTGCAGATTAGTTGCGTGTCTCGAGACATTTCTATGTTTTAATGTTTAGATTTAAAGGAGAATTTAAATTAGTCCTGAACAGTATTACCTCTGGCTTTAATGTTTTCTTTGCTCAGTAATCACTCTTTTCTGATCAGGGGTTGCTGATTGTTCAGTAGATGAGGATGAAAAACTAAAGGAGACAGAGCTTTTGCAACAGTGACCTTCAGACTCTGGAATCGTCTCCATCTGAACTTGAGATTTGTGGATTCGGTGGTCTTATTTCAGAGCTGAAAAAACTTTACAGTAGCCCGTGCTTTGATTTTGTTTGTTAAAAGCACTTTGTAATACTTTTCTTTAAATAAAAAAATTATTTACTCACTCTTTGCCCTCATTCTCACCCGCAGACCTGACTTTTTCATTGCTTTGACAATCGACGTGCCTTTGACTTTAGTCGTTCAGGCATATTAGAGATTCTGAATGGATTAATCAGTGTGGCATTGAAGAAAAGAGCACATTTTAAATCTGACCACTTCACACTTTATTGCTAGTAGCCTTTTCTTTAAAACTTTTTAAGATTTTATACCACTTCTTTACTCCATTACTTGACCAGGTAATTTATTTAGACACCTTCTGCAAAATATGCTTCAATAGTCAGGCGCAAAGACTGATAGAAGGTTCAATAAAAACCAGCCAAGGTCTAAAGTATATAGAAGTTGGGAGCTGACTTTAAGACTATTGCTCAGCCCTGGTGACAGATACAATTTACAGTTGAAACCAAACGTTTACACTCAATGAATACAAAGACACAGCTCCTTTTTTTTCCTCATAGCCTGAACTGAAATCAGACCATATTTATCTTGTTTTAGGTCAGCTGTAATTACCTAAATTATTTCTGTTCCCTAAATGCCACTCCAATGAGAGAAATAATGTTATATGTATTTATTGAAGTCTTCTGAATCAGAAGTTTACATACGTATTCCTTGTATTTGGTAGCATTGCCTTTGACCTGTATGATTTGGTTCAGATGTGGGTTTTCTTCCACAAGATTCTCACTGTAGTTTGTTGGAGTTCTGGCTCATTTCTCCTGACAGAACTACTGGAACTGGGTCAGGTTTGCAGGCTGCCTCGCTTGCATGCGCCTTTTCAGATCCATCCCTACATTTTCTATCGGATTGAGATGAAAGCTTCGTGATAGCTACACCAAAACATTGATTTTGTTTGGCAGTAGTTTTAGGGTCATTCTCCTGGCTGATATCTTTAGATGTTGCTTCAATATTTCCACAATCATGCTGTCTATTTTAAAAAGTTCACTACTTCCTCCTGCAGAAAAACAGCCCAACATCATGATGCTGTCACCATCATACTTCACGGTTGAGATGGTGTTTATGTCTCTTGAAATAATGGCTTCCTCCCTGCTGAGTGGCACTTCCAGCCCATGTCTGTGAATAGAGACATTGCTTTACTGGCTTCAGCAAGGTCTTCACAAGATCTTTGGCTTTTGTTCTGAGGCTGATTTTTGGACCAAAAGACATTCATCTCTGGGACACAGAACCTGCCGCCTTCCTGAGTGGCACGATGGTTGGACATTCCCATCATGTCTATATTTGAACGTAATTGTTTGAACAGCTGGACATTGAAGCTTCTTCAAATTGTTCCCGAAGATGAACCAGACTTGTGAAGCACCACACTTATCTTCCTGGAATCTCGACTGATTTGTTTTGGCTTTCATATTGTGCCAAACAAGAAGCAGTGTGTTTTAGGTGTGGTCTTCAAGGTATAGCCACAGATGTGAAAAATACTCCAACCGAAGGATCATATCCATAGAATCATAGGAACCCCGAATGTGTCCCTGTCATTGTAAACTTTTACTTTGGGCATTGTATATTTTTGTAAAACAAATTATGTAATTTGATGGGGTTTTTTCCCAGAACTGGAGAAACTGAAGGATCATTTCCAGCAGCTTTCCACCCTGCCAGCCTCCACCAGGTCGTCTCTGCTCCAGCACATCACAGGACTGATGCAGGAAACGGCAGCCGTTGGCGCACTTCAGAACATGGTAAAGAGCCACACTGATGTGGCTGGGTTTTTTTATCATAACCTCAACAGGGCAGATAACTGTAGGTGCTTCTCTCTGTGACAGCTGGACCGGATGTATCTGGATAAGAAACCCAGCCTGGATGATGACAGATTAAAGGAATCTCAGCAGCAGAGCATCCAAGCAATTTTTGAAGTGTTGCAGAAGTCTGGTGCAGAGGAGCCGACTCAGAGCCCAGTGCTCACCGCATTGCATCTGGTTGTCAGTGCATTAGAGGGTAAGAAAAGTCCCCAGTCTAGAAAGGAATAAAACTGAACTGTTGTATTTGGGGTTTTTTTGTTGTTGTTTTCTTTTACATAGTTTATTAATTTTATCTTTCAGAGTTACCAGGTGATTGCCTTCCTGTTTTAAGTGTTTGCAGTAATCCTGCAACCCTACAGACTTTGGAGCTACTGGTTAGTGAGGACCCCCACCCCAAGTTAATTCAACAGATCATTTTAAAGGCATAAGCTAAATTATTATTTATTCTTTTGAAACACATGGCTTTCCTTACATTTGTTCTAGGTGCAGTGTGTGTCAGGAACCCGGGAGACGACTCTGAGCAGCACAGCATTGCCAGATGACATCTATGAAAGGACTGAATATATTTTTGCCTCCTGTAGTATGTCTCTACGGAGAGACAGTGATATGCTACGGGTTGAAATCAAGCATGAACCAGAAAATCATCCCCTGATTCTTTGCATCGCTATTAAAAGTCTCGCCTCTTTAGCCTGCAGCTGTTGAACCATATGAACTGAATACTGATTAAAAGGAAATCCAATACATTATGTATTCTTTGGGGATTTAGACTGGACATTTATAAATAAGTGCTTGAAACATAAATTTGAGAATGAGCATCGGACTGAACATTTTTTATTGGCAGATTTTACATTGTATAAGACTTGGACTTCATTGAATTTAATGTGATCAAACGTCGATACCCTCAATAGGCACTATCTGATAATTAGAAATCTGTTTCAACAAAATTCATATTGTATGTTCTTTTACAACATAGTTGTTGTAGAACTGTGTTCTACAATAAGCCTCTTGTGGCTTGAGATTGGTTTTGCCCTTTTCAATTTTTTACATAAAACTAAAGAAGTCCTTTAGAAATTGATTTAGGCTTTGACTGTTGACTGTATGGTGTTTTCTTTATAACTTTCTAGTTTTGTGTTTTTATTATGTAAAACACTTTGAACTGCCTTTCTGCTGAAATGCTCTATACAAAAAACTCAATTTTCACCTAAAGCAATCAAAGGCCGTCTTCTACCACAAACGCTTGTATTCATGGGCCTCACTTGCACATTTTTAAACATGAGCAGTTGTGCATAATGAAATGATGGTGCTTCTTTATTGAAGAGCGTCTTGCAAAGATACCCACTTTCCCGATTTTGAGTTAAAATTGTTGTTCATTTAGGATTTTCTGACAGACCAACGAATTAGCAAATAATTGTTAAGTAAAGATGATAGGTGGTTTACAAAAAATCAGAAGTGTGACTAACGTTTGTTACTCTCACACTTGAAAGCAGGTGTTTTGTGAAATGGTACAACCACAAGCTTCTATGGATTTCAGTGGGATTTTATTTGATGGATCGAAACATAAAAGAGAAAATTTGTTAAATGGAAGGAAAATGATGCATGTTTTTATTATTTTGTTTCCACAAATAAAACCCTTTAAGTGCAGCAGATATTTGTGCTTAGCTGCATTCTTCCTGACACCACTAAATAACATCCAGTGACATCATTTACCTTGAGAAATGTACGCTCAGTAAAAATCCAGCTGGTCTATGAAGTGCCTCAGAGATTTGTTAGAGAAATTTTGTGAACAGCATCATTAAGATCAAGGAACACAGGCAAGCCAGCGATAAAACTAAAGTTTAGGTTGTGAAACCAAAAAGCCACAAAGTTACAACTTGTCCAAACATTGCTTTGGTTACAATTACATTGATGTTTGGCACTGTAATGTTAAGATGTTCAAAGAATGTGGTAACTTTTGCAAAAGGCATTTTGATTGATATCTCAAGATTTATCGATTTGGACAAGTGTGTTTAATAGACCTAAACCTCAGATGAAGTTCCAGAGTTCATATAAAACATGAAACTGGTCCAGGAAAGGACTGGGTCTAGAGACATGTTTCACAGCTCCAGAGTCTTGAGGATATGTTTAATAGTTATTTTTAATATTTATTAAAATATTGAAGGTTTCAACAGTGTGATGGCATATATAGAAAAGCTGCATCATTTTAATAGTCTAAATATTATGGGACATTTATGAAATGTTTGCTTACTGAATGGATAGGAGGGGATTTTTACTGAAAAAGATATGAAGCAGATCATTAGAAAACACCTGTTATTTTTATTAAACATCTGAAAATACATCTTATCTGAAATCTTGTACAATATACCTTTAGTAAGTAAATATGAACATTAATTAAAACTGTTAAGTTTTAGTATTATCACATCTAAAGGGATAGTTTACTGAGATGAAGTACCTTCTTCAACGGCCCTGGATACGTTTTTTTTTTTCTTTTTAAGCACAAACACAGCACCAAATCCACTGGTTTAACAGTCCAAAAACTTTAAATACTCTACCTGTCTAACAGTTAGCATTATTATCAAAATGGCTTTTGTGCTTCAGTGAACACTGGATAAATACTACAGT
This sequence comes from Poeciliopsis retropinna, assembly GCA_010277075.1. NCBI lineage: Eukaryota > Metazoa > Chordata > Actinopteri > Cyprinodontiformes > Poeciliidae > Poeciliopsis > Poeciliopsis retropinna. The sequence continues at coordinate 15,109,809 of VMRM01000007.1, read as the reverse complement.
ATTGCTTTGCTTTCTGTGCAACTTCAGTGATCGGAGGAACCGTTTTCAGAGAAAACACTGAACTAAAATAATGTAGGGGAATACATTTTAGCAGTAAGAAGATATAAGAAACATGATGAATGACTTAAGTTTGTAGTGACAATGACTTGAAGCAGTGGGCACATACACTGTAAACTTAACACTGAGGTAACACATCCTTTTCTTTGACAGAGCCCTCATTTTAGGAGAATAAATAAAACATACCTTTACAAAATGTGAAATTCGACAAAGTGAAAGATGAGTAAAAACACTCTGTCAAAAAAGCCTCATCCATTTAAATAGAAATACTCTCTAAAAAGAAAAAAAAACAACATATTTGTACATATAAGTACACTTCCTGTTTTTTTTTTTTTTGGACAGTTGCATAGTGTGTTGGAAAAGAAAACTGGCGATTTAGATTAAGGTGACGGATGCAGTTTGTACCAACGAGGTTGACGTCCCATTCTTCATGTATGCGGCACGGTGTTAAAAATTGTATTTAATTCCAGGCCCGGCAGCTCAGACAGGAGGTCCAGTAGGAGGAGCTTCAATACACCCAGCTGACTGGAACCCACTGCGGCTCGACAAATAATCGCTCCACGGCATCTTGCAGCTTGTCGAATGCCTTGTCCAGATTGTCATTGACTATAGTCAGGTCAAAATAGTGGCTGTACGCCCGGCGGATCCTGGCACTCTCATCTACAGTTTTCTTTAAGTCGTTCTCCTGGAACAGAAGCGGGAGTCCAATTATACTCTGATGGCAGCAGCTACCACTCAAGAGCACCAACGATCACTTCACAATACACGAACAGGAATTTCTCAGGTTTACCGTGAGGATTTTGGTGGTGAGGCCAGCATCGACCACGGCTTTGTGCATGTCTCTTAGTGTGTCCAGCTCAGGAGCAGCGATAAACACCACGAACGGCATAAACTCTGCAGTCTTCAACACCTTCAGAGCCTGTGCATAAACTGTGATGTCACAACCAAAGCTTCAGGGCAAAACAGCTCAGGTGCTGGTAAGATTTTACCTGAGGGTTCACATCCAAAATGCACGTGCGGCCGGCCTGCACCACCTCGTGGATGGAGTCGATCTTGGTGCCGTAGAGGTTCCCGTCGTATTCGCCGTGCTCCAGGTACCGGCTCTCCTTGATGTCAAGCTCCATCTCCTCCCGAGTCACGAAACAGTAATTCTGCCCGTCTTTCTCCTCTTCTCTGGGATGGCGGGACGTAACTAAAGCCAGAAAAAGTCAGGAAAATGGTCACACATAGTGCCTTGCAGAAGCATTCTTCCCCCATATTTTTTTGGGGCGGAACTTAATGTGAGAGACCAAAACAAAAAAAGAACATAAATGAGATAAAAAGGAAAATAAAAATCTGAAAAGTTTGGCAAGCATTTATATGATACCAATTTAACTAAGTGAGCTATTTTGGAAAGAGTAATGGACAAAAGACACAAGTGTGTATTTGTGTAGTGCTGGTTGGGACAGACAACATGAACTGCATCTGCAACAACAATCAATGGCTCTAGAAATTATTGATTCAGGGGAACTGAAACACTTTCAGATTTTTTGTTTCTAAATTTGTCAGTGGAGACGTTAAATGGATACTGGCAACACACTGTAGACTATTTCTGTAATTGTCCAGGTTTGTCTGGTACACTCACAGGGGACGGTGGCTCCATATCTCAGAGGATTCATAACAACAAGGCGGTTCTTCAGGCTCCTCCTTCCGACCCCCTGGGCTCCGATCAGAACCAGCGTTTTCCTTCGAAACGGGGGCATCCTGGCCACTTCCTCATAGATCTGCAGCTCATAACGGTCAAACTCTGCTCAAGGCAATGCACACACTGAATGAGAACTGCATCATCTCAGATGCATTTCGACAAAAACACCATGAAGCACATTTGGTGATACACACCTGCGTTCTTAGAAGTGAGGTACATCATTTTTTTCTTCTTTTTCTTTGCAGTCAGAGTCCCACAGAGCATCCCTGAAACACAAACACCAAATCCAAAGCGCAGCTGTCAGAGAGACTCAACAATGATGTCTGGTTTGTTGGGAAACTGGGGACGTGACGTGTGCTGACCTGTACCAGCAGTGCCCCAGTCTCTCCTCACAAAAGCTTTTCTCTTCTCCTCCAAGAACTGACTGGGAATCAGGCCAGTCGCTCCACCAACAACTTTGCGTGCCTTTGTCAGAATTAAAACAATTGAGAAAAGAAATGAGGCTTATCTCTTAAATGTGGCACTCAAGAAAAGAAGAAGAAGAAAAAAACAACATTTAACTGAATCTCATCTACATTCTCTTATATATGCCAGTACCTGGTCTCCCTATTCACCTTTGATCCTTTAAAATGGGGATCAAGATTGTATTAAATCTATAATGTACTTCTGTATACAGTAAAGTTGTGGAAAGACCAGTTCTGCAGAGCACTTTTTTATTATTATTTACATGTGAAAACTAATGTGGATATACAAGAAGATACTTTCTTAAACCTTGCTCAAAAGCAAAAGATTCTTAATCAAATTATTTAAATCCAATTTCCAAACTCACATAACATATCAGAAATATATCATGTCATTAAGATGCTTCCGTCTAAAGTGAGGAATAGGTGGATTCATGCCCACAGATATAATTCCAATATCTAACAGTAATACTACTGAAATTACATGATTTCTTAGTATTTTGCAACACTACTCCAAACATCAAGGAAGAACACAGAAAACAAAGACTAAATAAACCAGGCCTGTGCAAATCTGAACATAGTATTTCAGTATTTCTTGGTGTTGTTGGCTCACCTGCCACCAGTTGGGGTCCTCCTTGTTGACAACATGAAGTATGTCTCCTTTAGCAAAGGCCAGACCTGCCTCTTTACAAGGGATCAGGTTATCTGTAGTTGGGTTGTAGCTGAAGTATGGCTTCAAATAAACCTACAAGTTAAGAATTAAGTTAAAATTCATTGCAAAAAAATAAATAAATAAATAAAACTAACTTAAATGTATAAAATTCTCTTAAAAATACCTATGCATCTTTTACATTGCTGTGGAAGAATTTTTTTTCACTCCCTTTCTTATTGTTGAATCATGATAACTGACATGTTTAACAGCGGCGTGGGCCTGCAGTTATAAAAGTAAAGATGAAATCTGTAGGGAGCTTAAAATATATCAGAATGAGCACTGAATAACTGATTCTGTTAGCATAACTGAAAGCTAACAAGGACATTAAAAAATAGTAGAAAAGAGGGATGAATTGGTCCCATTTGGCAGAGATGTCAGTGTGTGACATAACCTTACACACTCTGCCAGTGTCAGCCGCTGTGTGTGCCTGTTAGAGTAAGGACCAGAGGGGTGTTCCAGTGAACAGAGTGGTACGTGTCCTACTTAGTGCAGAGTGTTATTAATAGTTCCTTGTGGGCTCAGTTTTCAAACGCCTGGCATTCTGCAAACAGCCAATCAGGCTGCTCCCACCCAGTCCTTGACAGGTTCAGGGCAAATCCATCGCATCCCGAGTAAGAGTCCCTGTGTCTGGATTACTTGTACATCAAGGAATATATCATTCGTTAGGACTGTGTGGGATTTGACATGCTGGTGACGCTCTCTTCGCCTCACCTGCGGGGGCGCCGGTGTGTCTCTGTAGCTCGGCAGGACCTTGAGTGTGATGCTCCCGCTGCAGTTTCTCAGCAGCTCCTGGAGTTCCTCAGGGTGACTGCCCACTTCCTGACCGTTGACCTCCCGGATGATGTCGCCCGTGTGCAGCATCCCCTGCCTATCAATGGAGCTGCCGTGCAGGATCCGTGTGATCACCATCGCCCCATTCACCGCGCGGAACGTCACTCCCTAAAGGAGAGAACAAGTGGGTCGCTGAAAGTGACACAACTGCTTGATATGAAACAACTTGACCAAGTCAAATTAAAACACTGAACTGAGTCATGTTAGATGGAAAACGTGGAGGATTTTAAAGGGAATAGCAGCGCTATATGTTCATGAAGAGATGGGGGTGCTTACCAAAGGCTCCCCGGTCTTTTTCTGGATGCCAATCATCCTCACAGCGTCGGTGGGCATTAGAAAATTTGGAGAGAGGGAATTGCTGTTATCCACGGCGTTAGGCATTTCATAGGACTTTGCAGCCACCTTATCATGAGCTTCGATTAAAGACTGAAACAGGAAGAGAAGGAAAAATTTAAAAAACCAACAATACAAAGCTTTTTTGTAAAAAAATAAAATAAAATAAAATAATCACTGCAACATCAATTTAGCAAAACTGTTCCTAAAGAATGACTCAAACTATTTTGCTTTGTTTATGTCGGTGCTGACTGATGACTTGGAGAACATGACTCACTGTTATTGTTATCCTTACAGCAATAAAATGAAGCCAGCATCATTTATAGCAGCCATTTTACAGGCTTAATTACAAAAGCCCTTCCCTCTTGTACCTTGTTTTCGCCACCATTAAAACCAACTCAAACGTGCTTTCTAGTATTCACACAGACTCAACAGCAATCATTTTCTAAGAATTTTATTTCAATAAAAACTAAAAGTCCAAGACATGCACTGTCACTCTATCTATATAATTCTGCCTAAAGTTACTTTTAGCCTCTAATGCTGGCCCAGAGACTCAACATGACAAGTTATGTTGTCATGTATCTAGCAGTCGAAGAAAAAAAGAAAAAAAAAAAAAAAAAAAAAGAAAAAGGCTCAAAATTTCATTCTTTCACAAGTTTAAAAAAAAGCTTTGCCGTCCTTCCTGATCCAACAAACCTTCAATGAATGATGGATTACAGTCCTAGTACCTTAAAGTGAGGCTCTTGGAGGATACTGGCAAGCTCAGCTGCAGCAGGAACTTGTTCTTCGAGGTTGTTGAGGGAATCCAAGATCTCTGTGAGCAGCTGAACGTTATCGTCCCCCACAGCTTCTAGCTTGACTTCCTCAAGACGCTCGTGGGCCTGAATGCACAAAGCAGCAGAAAAATGACTGAACTCCATTGCATTTCAAAATTAGGCAAAAAAAAATTATACATAAAGTGGAGTTCAGAATGTACATGACGCCAAAAAGATGGGACCACAATAAATACTTTTAAAGACTTGTTTCACCTCTGAAGTTCAAAAATATTGTGTACATGTCGACACAAATATGCGCTGCAATAACCTGGCTGCATAATTTTGCTCGAACTATGTTATTTAAGGACCTTTTGATCTTTTTACAACATTCAGACTCCTTCAGTTTACACCAGCCATGAGTTATGGAGAACGGGATTAACGTCGATGAAGTTCAGCTGTTGCCCCACATGATGAGGGCTGCAGAGGAGAGACGTAACAATATGGCAGACTCTTAACTTGTGCAAGGCAGAGGGGAGAAATATTATTGATGATGCTGTCTGAAGAACTCCAAACGAAACTGAATGCCGACATTGAATCGAAAGTTGATTATATAATTCCACTCAAAGATTAATTTAAGGGTGTGCAACCAGGTTATTGCACCTTCTCTGTCTTTTAGTCAGTTTTAGAGTACAGATCAGTTAAAACATGACATTTTTACTCTTTTAACACTTTTTTCTATCACCTGCATATAAAACTAGGGCTGCACCAATTTCAATTTTCTAGTCAATCACCAATTTTTAAAAAGCTATACCTGCCAATCCCTCAATATAAACCATGATCTTGGAAATTCATCTTCGCTCTATGATGTTAGAATTTGCTTTTGCTAAGCAGGAATACAAAGTAGTACTAACAGGAAGTTTGTGCTTCACCTTAGCAAGAGAACGGACGATGGGGCTCTCCATGATTCCTTTGAGGAAGATGAGGTCAATATCTTTGGCTCCAGTTCCTGATGGCATGTCTTTAAGGTTGTCAAGAACCTGCTGCATGGCTGGAGAAGAACAACGTCGTCTCAGACACGAGCTTGACCAAATTAAAGATCATGACCAGCAGACAACTGGATGTTGGCTTGAAGTGGTATGATTTGCATTTGTGAACGTACAAATCGGAGCTGATTATTACATCTACCGGAAAGTAACTGCAGTAAAAACTCCCAAGGTATGAACAAGTTGACAGAAATAAGCTAAAAAGCATCAACTGTTGCTGTTGGAGCAGCAACAAACACAGATTCACATAGTTCAACAAGATTGGTCCAAAGAACTATAATGCCACAAAATAATCAAGGATTTTTGCTTTTTTAAAATATTTTTAGCTCACGGAAGACAGCTAAAAATTTCTTTCAGCGTTTTCCTACACAGACATACAAGCATTACAAGACATACAAAGGTTACACATACACAGGTGTTTTCTTTCACATTTAGATAAGCAGATAAAAACAGACATAGTGTTTGATTTAGTAGACTTTCAATTACTTCAAAACATTTGTTTTGTTAATGCAACATCAACTTTTTAGTTGACAATTTGAGGTTCACAAGCAGCAACAGGACATAAAAAATAGCAAAAATAGTTAATGATTCGAAATCAGAAACAGCTATTTTAGTTTGCTGTCCTTTGTGGCCTACCTGAGCCAGACTTTGCATTGGCCACGGTCATGTTGATTATTCCTGAGCTCAGGATGGTCAAACTCTCTGAACACACTCAGCAGCTGCCCAAATGCCGGTTTAAAAAAAAAACCAGAGCAACTGCAGAGCTGAAGGGTGACAGAAACCCAACAAGTCAGAAGAGTTTACATTACGATAACCACATTATACAAACCATGAAAGGACATCTACCAAGCTGACATGTTGTACTAACACAAATCCAAACTAGAAAATAAGAACAACTAAAGAGCACAGAAAATATGCCTCCCTTTGGGTTTTATGTCAATCTCTCTCGCATGGATTTGCTATGAATGAACTGGTATGAGCTGAGGAAATTATAAAAATGGCAACTGAATAAGGACTGAATATCATCTCTTTGGTTAAAGATTGTACAATTGACTCACAATAGAGGGTTTTTGTATAAACGTTCCCCCAAAACAGATCTGTGATATTAGTAAAAAGTCAGGTGATGGCAGCGGTGGGTCTTCTAAACACTATTTAGTCACATTCTGCACCGCTAATGCATCATACACACAGCGTCCTAATATGCGTGGTGTGAACTAAAAGCAGCTTACTGTTCTTACACGCATTTCAGGATCTTACCTATGAAGTGTGTTTAAATCATCAGAGCGGCGGGCTGCCTCCGAGCCTCAGGTTTTTCTAAAAAAAAAACAGGCATCTGGTACGTCTGCCTTGAACACAAAGAGGAAAAGCAATCCACTGAGCATCAACAATTGTTTGAAAATGTGCCTGAATGGCCTTTTAAATATTTAAAGAAGCTGATTACGCTGATAAATAACCTTTAGTTGTCTACCTCTGATCCATATAAGGGAGCAGTTTTTTGAAGTCAATCTAAATGGTCAAATTAAATACACAAAGAGTACTATAGTTATTACATAAAGTAAAAGATCAATTCAGTTTTCCTTCCAAAGTCAACTGCTTGTGTTACTTTTCACAATGAAGAACAAAGATGCCGTTCGTTTGAGGTAAAACAGGTTACCTCAAACGGCATCTGCACGTTGTTCTTTGACCGTGCCCTGACTTGTCAGAATTGTTACGCAAACAAAACAGCTGATCACATTGTCCTATTGCTTCATATGAAGAATAAACAAATACTAAGGATTATTTGTTTAAAATTTAAATTTTATTAAAAAAAGAAAAAAAGGATTTAAAGCATAAAAGAAGCAAAAATCACACTAGCCTCTCTGGTGGCAAGTCATTTTCCTCTCACAACTAAAATGTAATTTTTTTTAGATATACATTTTTAAATATTAGTCTTGACTGAACAGCTCTGAACACTGTGTTAATGAACACATGGGGACTGTCGGCAGCACTGCGCTGCTGTGCATACCGTAAAGGTGTGAAAGGTGTGATATTACAGTGCGCTGTCAATCAAATGGCCTCCTGTTTGTGTGAGCAGGAGTGACAGAGAGAAAAGCCACAACTCAATGTGCCACAAGTTCCAACGGGCAGAAGGTCTCAGAGTACAACTGGAGTTGCACCGATCTACCTTTCATGGCCAATACCAATTTGAGTGCTTTTTTTTTTTTTTTTTTTTACATCTGACCTGCTAACTTTATTTTAACCCATTTTATTTCGCTCATTTTCTTAAACATATAAAAGTACGGAACAACAATAAATGTCCTGTTGATTCCTTGGTAGAGGTAGAAGAGGTAAAATTAAACAATTTTTTGTTCAAATCTAGGAACAACAAGATTTTGCATAAGACTGCATTAAAATCATGACCTTGTCTGATTTCTATTTGACTCAAAAAATGTTTACCAAGTTTCTGCTGCTTCAAGCATTTAAAGACTGAAACTTACGCGCATTCTTAGTTTTGAGGCGGACAAGGAAAAGCCAAAAAGACTTGTGATCACAAATTAGAATAGATGCTTCACTCAACTTGTTGATGCTTCCTTCATATAAAGCAAATCAGCAAACTCTTGATCCATAGTGAAAAACATAATTCAGAAAAAGAAGTGGCCTATTAGCCTTGGCTGCTATTTTATTAAATATCGACACGGGCCACAGAAAAAGCCACATCAGTCGACTGCAGCCTGAAATATAAGGAATCCTTTCGTTTTTTTTTTTGTTTTTTTTTGTAATGAGATCACCTGAGTGAAAAAAACAATTCTGCCAGTGAGTTGATGCATGGAAGACCTTTTCTTAATGCGAGTGTTTTAAAAAGTATTTTAAAAGTATTGTAATCCAGCTAAAGTTCTGAGAACAGAGTACTATTATTTTTAAAAAGAACATGCCACGTGATTTGCACTGATTGCATAAAAGTAACCACGCAGGATTTAAGACGATGGTAACAGTTGGGTTGAAACTATGTTAGAGTCAACATGTTGAAAAGCTGTGCTGGCTCCAGGGACTGAACTGCTGTCAAAGCTACACGTGTTTTTCGCTACTACGATAAGTAGCCTCTCTTGGCTAACTGACTGGAAAACTGACATTTTCTTAATAACTTCATATCGCTTTCTATTAGTTTGACTTTAAACGAGCAAAACGACGCGCTGTCAGGTCTTCTTTAGGAGCATTTTAAAAGAGTCGACCCTCTTTCGTCTCGCAGTCCACATGCGGGTTAGCAATGCTAACAAGTAGCAACCGCTAGCTAGCGGTAAAATATCTTTCAAGTGCGACTAATTAAACTGTTGTGTCATATCTAAACAAAACTAAGCTAGTTATAACAGCTGTGTTTTAAAGTTATTGTTTGTTCATAAGCAGAGCAATTTATCGGGAGGTAAAACTAGCCGTTTCCTAGCCCTTTGGAGCTAGCTAGTTAGGCGCTTTAACGTTACTCCACGTTAGCCTCTGAGTTAATTAAAACAAGAAGCAGCAGGTCCAACATCGAAGCATTCGCTGGCCAGTTTCAATTAGGCTATAACATACCTAGTGTGCTGTAATCCAGTCACGCCTCCATGGTTTTTCCTTTATTCGATGTATTTATTAATCCGCGATCTCAAACGCAGCAGTAACTTGTGATTTCATTTCCAGCGTGCCTGCCCCCTTCTTCTCTCTCAGCTGTGTGTCGTTCACACACACTGTGAAAGTCACGCAGAGCTGCTTCGAGTTATCTAACCCATTCAAACCCGCCACAACCTCTGGAGACTTACACAAACCCAGATACGTATTTTCAATCTGCAGTTGTCTCGGTTTTACATATCACCAACAACACTTTTCTTGAAAGTTAGTGTGTGGAGATGTTCGTTGTTGTTACCTGTAAACATTACTTTAGCTGTTTATCATTTACAAAAGGATTGCCAAGGTTCCCAGACCTTGTAAACGCGTCCCACAGCATGATGTTGCCACTACCATGTTCCCTGTTAAGTTGGCGTCTCACAGGAGATGACGGATATAGGCTGCAGGCCGATCACATTTTTCATTATGATTATCTGTGAGGTTTGAGATTTGAGGTTTGAGTGGTGTTTCAGTGTGGTTTTGCAAAACACCACTCTGCACACCATAACCAGAAAAGAAGATGAATTGACAGCATATGGTACTCCAAAACCTGGCTTGTCTTTTTTTACATCCATTGCTTTTCACAGATGTGTGCTTATGATTACCCATGTACCATGCTATGTACACAAACAAATGCTCACTCATCTGTCCCTAATGCTGGTCTTTGAGCTGTGAGCTAACAATAAAGCAGATGGTTCCTCACCTCATCTACCTACAGATGGCTACAAGTGTTTTCTAGGATGGTCATTTTATAACTTTTTTTAAAAAATACGTTGACATCAGATCTGCCTTACATTAAAGATCAAGCTGCACATCATTAGTAATGAATGATCATCTTAATACTTACAATATATTTTCCCAAAATCTACTGATAAACACTGTACAATTGGTTTTGTTTCAACTTATTATTTACAGAGATCCTTAAATGCCTTTTGTTGTGGTGTTACATACTATGCTTTTCACTCAACCAGGTCACTAAAGGATTAAACTGCTGATCTGTTTTCAGTCAGGCTCCCATAGCTGGGATGTTTGATGGACATTGGTATATAATTGTCTCAGTTTACGTTTCATTTGAAGTCAATTAAAAAAATAAAAAAAAACATTTATAGCACTAAATCTCTGCAAAACGTACCCATTTAACATGCAATGCTTTAATTTACCAGAAGGAGTTGCTATTACCCTACAACTTTATGACACTGAGTCCACCACTTCAAGGGGCGGTTTCACAGTATGTATTTTCCAAGCACATAGTACCATTTCATAGCACAATCAAGTAACTATGTTACCTTCAGTTTATATGAAAATGCTGTATATACCAAACATAATCTAAAAGTCATTAGACTTTATAACTTGATGCCTTGAAATTTGGACTCTGTTTAAAAAGGTTTTGCTCCTTCTGACAGTCAGCCTTCAGCAAGTAATCACAACAAGGCTTCTTGTTATGCCATAAACAACCACACTTTGAACTGAGAAGTAGTGCGTTTGATAAGGTTAGAAGACATGCAGTTCGACCAGGATTTTGCTAGCTGCCACCAGTTTGGAGGGTGAGTGGACTGCTCTGTAAGGCAGATGCTTGTCTTGAGACTGCAGCTCCAGAGACTTTGTAGAAATAGGCTGCGATTGAGGGAGCAATCAAATTCATCCAAACAGAGATAAGCAGCTTTAATAGTCTTATTATTTACTTTCATAAACCAGTTTTTATTTCAATCAGTGGCATTGTTATGGAGGTTCTGCTTAGTCAGTGGTGCCTGAAATTATCAACTTTAATTCTACAGGTAGCAAATGACTCAATGAAGTACACATGCATCCATTACAATGTGCTAACTTAGCAGTATAAATTACATTTACATTTGCAAATTACATTGTTACCTTTGTTTTTGTTTTGTATTAAAATTTTCCCAAATAGATCTTGATTCCAATTTTGGGAATCACTGTCATCTACCTAAATCTCCTATTTGCAGACATTATATGCCATATATGCTGCAACACTACACTCCTTCAGAGACCAATCTTCCTTTTTGTTAATCAATTAGAAAAGAAAAGAAATAAGACTACATTGAAGTTTGTCATTCTAGTGTGACAAAATGTGAAAATGTTTGAAGGGACTGCACCTGCAAATGATTTTAATTTCTGATTATTTTAAGACGGGAATACCTGGACATCTGTCTGAATGTGGTAACTTGCATGGTGAGGAACTGTTGCAACTGTTTGTCTTACTGTGTAAGGTATTTAGAGGGATGTCGACATTATTGCAGAATTGTAAGATGCTACAAAAATATGTTTGAATTAAAAGAAAATAAAATATTTAAAGGAAGTATTAATACACCATTATTGACAGCCATTGATTTTTGGCGTACTTTCAGACTAACTGGTACCTGCATACATTAGTAATTCACAGATAAATATAAATAATATGTGGCACAAAGGAAACCCACTTGATTACATATGTGAGTCATTGACTGTCCTAAAAAGCTTTATATAAGTTTTATATATTATTATATAGTTTTTTCCTGCAAACTGTATTTTTCTGCTTTTTTTCCCCCCCAAGTTTTCAGATAAGCAGTGATAAATCTCTATTCTACCAATATTCTACTACAAAAGATATATTTAGTGCACTAATTGCAGTAACATAAGGGCTAACAATTCCATCTTTCTATATATGGTAAAAAACCTCTCTTCATTTTAGTATGATAACTAGTGCCCCTCCGCCCCTGACCAAAAATCATCAAATAAATTACAGCACAGCCGGACAGACAGACAAATGAAGTTTATTTCATGCAACACGAGTTTCTTCCATGTTGGTAAGAGACATATTGTACCAGCTTCTGGATGTGACAAAGCAGGCAGAATCACCACCCCGGGAGCCCTTCGTATCTACATGAATACAGACAAAGTTCATCAGGGTCACTGATAGTCTTGATCTTACACACAGTTTTACTGAACGATACATTTTATGTTTGCTGGAGAAATACATGTTCTACAAGTTTTTTGATAAAGGCAGTGGTTTTTGAATACAACTGAAAATGAAGAAGTAATTTTTATTCCAATTATTTAAGCTCAAAAATGTATTACAGTGCACGGAGTACGTTATAAACCTAATGATGAAAGTTCTAGTGCGAAAGAGATCAGACTTTTCAGTATTTAACCTGCCAGTCACTGATTGGACTCAATTAAGAAAGCTCAACTGACTCTGATCTCTTATCAATTGATGGTTGCATCTCTATCTCTCTTGCTTTTTATTTGTAAAACTCTGTGTCTTAGTTGCGGATCATTCAGCCCAATTAGATTCTTACCGTATATAGTTGGATCCTGGAAGAGTTTCTGTGCTCTCTTTCACAAACAGGTCAGAAAATACAGTGTCTGGGTTGTCTCTTTTTCCATACCTGTGCATGAAAAAGTAAAATAATCATCGCATCAACACCTTTTTGATAGACTCAGGTGATTTAAGGCACTTAAGAAAATATAAAAGAAAATTTTAAAACTTACCTCTGTCTTGTAATGAGATTGATATAATGTCTCAGTGCAGAGTAATACTTGGCAAGCTCCTCAGGTGGAGCTCCTTCCCGGGGATTGGCAGGCTTGACTGGATAAGCATCTCTGCCAGAGAGGAAACATGCCAGCAAGCAAAGAGCCAGAAGAGTTGGCGACATCACAGCGTCGGAGTGTGTTCTAGCTTAAAATTTGGGGGGTGGGAGGGAAACCCAGCAAATGCTTACTAAGCAAAAAGATTTTACACCAACACAGAACAAACGGTCTAAATCAAAAGGTATTCCAGATTTCCTGTCAAAAATGAAGTTTCAACTAACTGTCCTTACTCTTGATAATTTGATAAAAGTGTCGTTGTGGGTTTTCTTGCTTGTTCACGAGCTCCTGTAGCAGATTCCCAACGTTGCCTTGTCTTTTATAGTGAGCGCAGAGCGTGAGGAGAGGGGGTGGCAGAGGGGCTGATTTCATTTTCCTTCAAAGCCACTCCTGAGAAATATCTGTTGCCTCATTAGCTTAATTAAACCTGTAATGGCCGAGCAGTGAAATAAAATGGAGATGCACAGTGACATTATGAAAACACAAAAGGTGTCGGCATTAGGTTCATTAAAAAGTTGTTTGACGCGATGGACTACATATGCCCCATTGTTGCTTTTAAATAATTTCAGATGAGCCACATTAGAAGTTCATTGTGTGTGAGTAATTAATTATTTCTGCTTTATAATACCACAAATTAATGTTTTGCAAGATCACTGAGTCCTGTGCAGGTAGGAAATTTAATTATTGAAGTCAGACAGACCCCGACGTCATAGATTCTTTTTTTTTTTTTTTTTTGTATTTTAATTTTACTGTGCATTGATTATGGGGTTAAAACAGCACATTTTCTTATAAAGGAAATTCTCAGAGTAATTAGATTAGATGATCACATCCTGTTTGATATTCTCGAATAAAGCTAATGATATGAAGCTTTTTCCATGGCTGATGTTCAAAAGCTGCATGTGCCTGGTTAGATGATGCTACTGCTGATTGAGAAAACATCCAGATAAGTTCCTCTATGAAAACAACTTTTTCTTCCATTGTAATGCCTCATAATCACACTCGAACAGACCAGCTATAGCCAGAAACACATCTCTTGATTCAACAAGGATACGAAACAGTTGCAGTCGTGCTTTTTCTGCACTACTAACTGACACATAGTTGATTTAGGTTGGCAATTCTGATCCATACCAGACTGCGCAGGTTCAAACCATACCAAACAACAGGAAAACTGCTCAGCAAATCAGACAAACCCACAAACTTCTGATTTCAGGTGATGGAGGGCACAAGTTGCTCTCAGCCCTCTAAATGGTAAGACAAGTCTAATGGCAACTATTTTCTTTGAGGAGCACTCAAGTGAAATTTGACAGGAGATGAGTGCTGCTGTTATCTATGATAGATATGAACTTTAGCACAGGTCTTTACATGAACAGAACATAAGAAAGGAGGAAAAAAATGTTTTTTTGGTCTCACATTTTTCAATAAATATTGAAATGTTATATAAAACACACATAGCCATGTGTTAACAATTTTATATCATTTCCAAGTTGCCTTCTGATGGCAAGAAGCAACACAAGCTTCATTTTCTGTTGATAAAACCAATCATATTGTCAATGTGTCATGGTGTTCAGTGTCTTCTTTTATTCCTGTTCAGTTGTCACTCTGGATTCTGGCAGTGAAAGCAATAAAATAACAGCTAAATAGCACATAGCTGTCTTTCAATTTGACCATTTCTAATTTTCCTTGGAAAATAAACACATGCTGTGCAGAGAATCTGCTCAATGTTGTACATCTGATTTACATACTCTGCCTCACTGCATTTGGCAGACAAAAATGGACCAGGTGGCTACAATGTAGAGTATCCCAAGTGTGCTGACATCATCTGTGTTCTTTCAACAAATACAATGTATGACATTTTGACTAATGATATCAATTTCTTTTCATATTTTACGCAATAGAACAGCAACAAGAGCGTATTTGTGCATAAAAGTAGAGTTCTTTGTTTTCACATAAAAATCTGACATGTGTTACACTTGATCTCAGCTCAAATACAGCTGTTCCATGAAAGCCTCAGCAGTTTGTCATAGAACATTACTGAACTAACAGTGTGGTGAAGATCAAGGAGTCCTCAGACATAAGTGAATTCCCATCCCCCACCATCAAATTTAACAAAATTGTGTAAAATGTTTTTGACATGTCAAATGTTTTAAAGCAATTAAAGTATTCCAAGGAGCAGGAGGCAGCTTCCAAACTACATAAACACAAGCATCACAAACAAATACTTTGAATCTCACATAGTTAACACAACTGATCGAAAGCAATTTGTTTTGAGGGCAATTTCACTTAGGTGACATCAGGAGGAAAATATATTTGACTATCTTGTGTGCCGCGATTTCATTTCAATCCAATGAAATTAAATTAAATCAAACTTACATAGCACTGTTCAAGCCCCAAAATCAGACGTTTCTGTTCACACGCACATTCACACACTAATGATGGCAAGCTACTTTACTGTAGCCACAGCCTGGCGGAGCAGGAGTTGAGCTGGCAACTCAATGACTGCAAGGTGAACTTTAAAAGACAAGTCCGAAAACGGCCATTGAAGGTGTTCTAATCTAACCAGATTAATATGAAACTTTTTGGCCTGTGTGCAAAACATAATGTGAAGCGGAAAACTATCACTAACACTAAAATATCACCCTGAATTCACCTCTGCCATCACATGATACTGCCATCACACCACGAAACATGGTGTGATGGCAGTATCATGCTAAAAACATGCTTTTCTTCAAGAGAAACATGGACATATTTGAGGTTTACATGATTTTAGAAATAAACATATTTCCAAAAATCATTACAGGAAAAACATAAAAGGCTCCAACAGACTAAACTGTGGTGGAGGTTCACTGTCTGGAAAGGCAACAATCCCTAAGGCCACAGCTACGACGGCATGGTTTTGATCAAAGCATATTTTTGCTTGATGTTAAAATGGCCCGGGAATCCCAACAGTGTGGACAACAATGGCCTGAAAGTGTTCTGAGGCACTGGGAGATGAATGATTAATTCCCCAATAGATGCATACTGAGAGAGTGATAAAACAACTGCCCATTAACCAGCCTGTTTTCTCTGCAGAACATTAAGTTGTCACATAGACACAAGTACAGAATGGAAAGCTTTATGTTGGCTTTGTTCATTTATGTTGCATGAAATGATCCATTTAGGGCAGCGTGCTGCACCTTTATACAAAAACAGCTCATGCAGGAGAGATAGTCTGCCACTGCTGCTTGCAGAATGCTATAACTAATCACCCCTTTCCTCATAATCTACTCCATCAACAAGTAGACTCCTAATGACCACACAACAGTAGGTAAAACGGCTGCATGGGTAATGACATTGTTATGTCACACAGCAAAATCTGAGTGGAAAATTTCTTTCACATTTCAGTGTTCCTTAAAGTTCACCAGAGATGAGCTTATATTAGGCAGCATAACTAGGAACAATACATTTATAAACCTTAAGTAATGGGCATGTTTATAGACCTCCAAATGCAAAATCAGTGCAATTTAAAATAGTTGCTTGTTGAAACTTATTTGATATTTCTTTACTCCCAAGAGTTTGTTATACAGGAACAAGACAGTATGACAGTATCGGAAGACAGCATAAAGGTCTAAAGGAAAATGGAAAACGACATTTATGCATCTTCAAACAGTCAAGAGTGATTATCAGTATACAAGTTGAAACAACACATATAGCTGTGGCTAGAGAACCAGTTAAATCTGTAAACATGCAGATAAAGGGTACAAAGTGACCTGGACTGATCCCACAACACAGAATGTGGTAAAAACACGCCACCAGACCTTATTTTTGAAAATTAAGTAGCACAAAAGGTTTCAAGCAGGAGATTTGCACAGGCATATCACCTAACAACGAGCCAATCAAGTGTAGCTGTGGCTATATATATAAACCCATATATTATAGGGTTATATAACCCTATAACCTATATTAGTATGCTATGTGTTATACAGTGCTTTACAAAATTAATAATACAACTTGAACTTTATCACCTTTTGTCACATTACAATAAACAGCTTCAATGTTTTACATAATCTGTTGCTCAATTTTACTTGATACCCAACAAAAAGCTCAAGATCAGTCAGATGAGTTTTTGCTTGGTAGAGACACACATCCCAAAAAACTCAGCTATTAGGTGGTTGCATATAGGGGGCATAGTAAATATGCGACACTTCACAAATTTATTATAGAACAGTTAGAAAACATTGCATCAGTTTCGTTCCATATTACAATGTTGCTCTATTTTGTGTTGATCTGTCACATAATGTGGCTATAGCATGATAAAATGACAAAATGTTCAAAAATGAATCCTGTGTTATTTAATCATGTACAAACTTTACTAACACTAGAAATACTTTTGTTCGATATAATAGAGACTGGAGTTTGACTGAAGTGAGAATCTGCAGTATGAAGATAGAGCAGATATAAATGGGAGACATTTTATCAATACAGCTAAGCTTGAAGCCCACGGCTTACTGGGTAAAATGACCAATCACTTGTAATTGTCCATGGCTTAAAAGTGGCCCAGAGCAGCATTTTATGTCAGAATCACCACTGATACTGAACAGAGTGTGTGTTTGATTTTAAAGACATTGTGTTATAATTAGTATTTAGGAGTTGGACCCTGTATTAGAGTCAGACACTGATTGTGTATTGCGGTTGCTTAGTAAGTTGAAGCTGTTGAGTTGGTTTGAACCAGTGGTGCTGCTCTGTTTTTATACTTCATCATAAACTTGGTTTTGAGAACTGTTAACATGGTTCAGTGACGTTCAGCTAGAGGTCAGGCTTTCAGTCAATTTAAGTGCTGTGTTAAACCATGTGGTATGTAAAAGTTTAGCTAACAACATTGTTTTTCCTGTATGCTGCAATCAAACTATTTGAACAAGTAGAAAACATCAATTTGGCTTTGGTTACCTTCCATCCCTCTTTTTGTACCCATCAAACTGCTGTGAGTCAGTCCAATAATTGGAAGGTCACAAGGTGTGCAAACTGTTATAATCTGCTATTGCACAGCTTTCTAGATGAAGATAACCGGAACCGCTCTCCATCCCTACAGATACTTTGAAATGTTAACATGTAAAGGGGAGTTCTGAAAAAAAAAATAGTATTGCTAAACTTCCACTGCAGAGAAATTCATATATATTATATATATATATATATATATATATATTATATATATATATATATATTATTATGTATTATATATATATATATATATATATATATATATGTATGTATGTATGTATGTATGTATATGTATATATATATATATATATATATATATGTATGTATGTATGTATGTATGTATATATATATACATTTATGTCTCAATCTTTTTTCTCCTGATCATAAAAAAAACATTTTACCTCAGTCCTACGGACTAATTTTGTAGTCTGTAGGAACTACAAAATTAGTTGTAAAATGAATATATTCATGTACATTTCCCACAGAATGTATGTAAACAATGGTTAATTAACTGATTGAATTAGAATCATGTTTGCAAACAACCATCAATTCTGAGGTTAAATTATTAATTAATTATTTAATTAATAATGTTGCTGCAATAAAAACTCCACATTGTTGTACTTTTGTCCAGTGATCCTTTATCTCATGCTTCCAAGTACAGTTTCAATGTAACAAAGACTCAATTTTCATGTCCACTCTTAAAAGTGGGAAAGGAGAACACATCTTGTTACCTGACATTGTTATCAAGATTATAAAGGAAGTAAAACTAAATTTTAATTTTAAAATCTTCAAAGTTATTGGGGACTGTGCTGCAGATATTAAAGAACTCAGTCATTTTACAAACTTTACCAGTATGGCATAGTGGCAATGCAAAAAAACAAAAAAAAGTAAGGACTGATCTTGTAAAAAATTTTTTTATTTAATACAAAAGCACATGCACCAACTAATCACTGAAAAAGTCAGCTAAAATTTTTAATGAATGAGTTTACCTCTGGCTCTGTTTAAATATACAGTCATTTTGTAAATTCATTGGCATCAAATATAAAGTCTTCTGGCAGCGTCTCTGCAGGAATTTTCTTCAGCTGCTCATCATATGTACGCAAAGTCCACAGTTTCTCCAGTTCATACACTTCTCTGGTCTCAGGCAACATGAAGTGAACAATCAGTTTACCTAAGAAAGAAACAAAATCTACTTTTAAAACGGCAACACCGATAGGGAAAAATCATTTTCTTTAGGAGATTTACGCACCAAAGTCAACACACATCCAGTCCTCTGCATCTTTGCCTTCAATCTTGACATGTGGTTCTCCATGTCTCCTCATAAACTTGAACTGAAGGAGAGCAAGTATTAGTATTGACTTTGAAAACAAATGTAGGCTGCTTTTATAAATGTATCGAATAGGAAGCAAGTCAAGAATAGTTACCACTTTGATAGCATAAAGAGCCATGGCACGGAGATGTCTTGGTGACACACCACTGACCACAATGAAGTAATCTGCATATTGGATATGATCCGGCATTTTAATCACACACAGGTCCACAGCATTTTCTTGACGCAGCAGAGAGATCAGAACGTCGAGAGTGAATACCTCAGGAAATCCTGGACAAAATAAGAACATAGTTAAGTACTTGAGGATTTTTAAGACTGTCTGACTTTCATAATGAATTAATTTGACTGTTTATTATTATTATAAAGCATCCTATATTAGACTTCAAAAAGCAAGTTGAAAAATAAATACTTGTTGTAACCTTTAATTAAAAATAACTAGCCACTATTAAAAATATTTAGTACATAAGATTATAATAATAAAAAAAACAGTGCTGGACTAGTCACCAAGAAATGATAAAATGCTAATTTTGCCTTGATTATCAGCAAACAGCATATTCCCATAATTTTATGAGTCTTTCATTTTCTGGATTAGTTTATCGCATTTATACAGTAACAAAAAAAAACATGCTTGCTATAATAACATGCTTTGTTATCATAGCAGATAATTATATCTTACCCTGGTTAGAGTTACTCCTGTTATCTTCCACCTCCTCGGTTTCTTCCTCTAATTTCTCCGGTCTTTCTGTGAGTCTGCCCTCACCTCTGTCTGTGTAGCATCTCTTTGACTCAAAGGGACACCTGAGACACACTCCATAACGCCAGCGTTGTTGACATGAGGACAAATTAACAGCAAGCCTGTGGCACCGGGCTTTGGATATCAAACTCGTGCACCTAGGAACAGCCAACTGATCAATTAAACTACTTTTCCGACAAACTGAAGACACCAATATTCTGGATCTACACAGAATATTCATGATTTATAAGCTACGGAGCAAAACAGTCGCTCTCTGTCAGTGCCCACGAGCGGTAAAAACAGGAAGTAGATCTTGTCTTTGGATTCTGATTGGTCTGTTCAGTTCTTCGTTGTTTTCTATGCGGTGAACAAAATAGCTGGAAGTACCGCCACCTCTCGGCGAAAAACAACACTACCTGTAAATTACAAAGTGGGATTATAAACCAAAGGATTATAAACCATCTTTAAATGGTTTATCTTGACTTATGATAAAGTGAAACAAGTCCAAACACAATGAGCACTTTTAGAGTAACGTGTTGAATTATTTAATTAGAATCATGACATACTAGTCATCTGTAGTAATTAGGTAGTAATATTTAAATTTTTTGTTTCGTTGATTTGTTGAGACTAACAGTTAAAGTAAGAAATACTCACAGACCTTCTGGTGGCTTTTGATTAGATACTTTTTAAATTCAACCAAGAAGGTTGTTTGTGATTGAAAATTAAACATGATAATGAAACAAAGTAAGAGAAGTATCAATTTTAAAAATATCCTTTAGATTATTTTATTGACATTAATATCATATCTAAAAGGAGTATGAATAATTTGGGGTTTAACTGTATAAAATTAAAATTGAGTACGCTGCATTTCTCTTGAAAGGTCCCATGAAAAAATGCTGCTCCCTTATAGATATTGTATATATATTTTTTAAATTATTATTTCATGCTATATATTTTATAGCATAAATAATGCTAATCATCAAACAGCTGAAGAACACAACATGAGAAGACACTAAGAAGCATTTTTAAGTTATATCATTTATTAAATAAAAAAAAAAAAATTTAAACCAATCTGACATAATCTAATCTCTTATAATCATCCTAATTATTCTGATCATACTAATCTATTCTGCTTGATATAATCAAATCAACTTATAAATACACAAACCCATAGCAGCTGTTTGCTTATGAGATACAATAAATTTGTGATCATGCATGCAAACTTTATGAAGTTAATGGCACCTTTGATCAATGAGTTCAATAGTCAGATATTTGGCATCATCTTAGATGACACATTATAGCAAGATAGAAAACTGAAAGTAGTCCTTCTAATTTATTTAAGAATTTTCTTTTCTGCTGATTCAAAACATAGCTTTATAAAGATCAATGCAACAACTCTGAGCAGCTCTAAATGTATAAAATGCATATGAAATGTGGAACCATAAAAAAATATTTTAAAAAAGTAAGTTCCACCTGTGTCACAAACTTACCAGTGGTTAAAAGTTTTTCTAAAATTACAAATTCAAGTATGTCATTAAACAATTTAAAGTAAAGCTGTGTAAAATTGTGTACATTTGGCCCCCGCTTTTTAAAATAAACTCTCATTCATCCTGATGGTCAGCGTTCATACTGACTTTCAATTTCAAGCCAACAGGAATATGATCAGTAAGCCCAGCCAGCTGAGATATGAAGGTCACCTCTTCCAGTTCCTGCATGGGTAAAAGCAAACCCAAATATGTTAGTTTTGCTTTAATTTGTTAATATATTATGAACTCTCAATTTATTAGGCTATTTTCTAGAATGAGGAGGAACATGGGTTAAATGGGAACAGAGCAGAGTAAGATAAGAACTCAACAGTGAACGTACTGTTCTGCAGAGCTTTGAAATAGAGGTTTCCCGGTAGAGAATGTAATCAATCCGACGCCCAATCCAAGGCTGGCCGGGTTCTGGGTAAACCAGAGGAACACCCTGTTTAGGAACAGGAGGAGAGATGTACTGCTTCCTCGCCTCCTCTGTTACCAAAGTCCTACAGAGACACAAAGAAAAGAAAACAGTTAATACTCTAAATTTATATAATGCCACTCTCATCATATTTCTGCTTCAGTAAACAGAAGAAAGCTAGAAAAAAATACCTTTGTAGCATTTCTGGGGAGTTCACATCCTCCTCATACAAAGAAGGCTGCTCTAGCAGAGTACCTTTGGTTAGGGAAAACAAAACAGTCTGTATGCGCTGTATGTAGTCTGGCTTTAAAGATGCAAATAATACCAACCAATAACCCAAGGCTTCTCTTTTCCAGCTTCTGCTCTGCACGGATCTCTGTACTCCTCAAACAAACTATGGTTCTGTTCCAAAACATCATCTGCACAGGACAGATTACATGCTTATTCAAATAGGTCTAAAATGAGCTTTAAAATAACACAGTCCAAAATCTCAACATAATATCAGCTATAACTATGAATGAGACAAACCAGGTGAGCAGTTATCAAAGTTAAAATCCCCGCAGAGAACATCAAAAACCACCTCCTCATCAGGCTGTTTGTGGGCTGCCTGGAATTCCCCGATCCACCTGGTGACCATGTCCAGCTGGTCACAGCGAATCTTCCCCTCACCTGTGGACAACACGGGGAACATTGTTTAAGAATGTGAGCCTATCTGATCGAACCAAATATGAAATTGGCACTCACCCTCCGGTGCATGAAGATGCGTGCAGTTGAAATAGCCAACCACTTTCTTCTGTTTCTGATTCTGCCCGATTAGAACCTGAAAATGTTCAAATCATGAGGTTTGATCTTATCTTAGGGTTACTGGTAAAACAAATGCAGCCCCCTCCCATACTTGACATCTTCCACTATTATTGACTACCTTCTTCAAAAAATTCTGATATCATCATATCAATATCATATCAAATTTAACTTCTAAAAAGACAACCCAACCTTTAATTTGAAGGCATTTATATGGCTTCAGTAGAAAAATACAAACTAATAACCTGATAAGTCTTATTTTGACAATAACACACCGTTCCTCTTAATTGGCAGATTGGAGCATATGGGAAAGAATAATCTAGTTTTTCCTCTTCAGACAATCTCTCTAGATCATTCAGATTCCTGGGTATCCGAAAGAAGATTCCCACGTCCAAGCAAGAGGCCCACAGCATCACAGATGCTTCACTGTACTTAACAGTGGACATGTGTTGTGGTTCCAGTTAGTAAGTGTAAACTGGATACGTTTACTTTTGTGATAGACTGAAAAGGCTTTATTTCTGGTTGCCTCTCAAACCGGCATGCACACGGTGTCCAGTGGTTATTGTGGAGACACTAGATCGACGAACGGTAGGTAAAATGCTGAAAAAAATCTGCATTTTTTCTGGTTCATTATATGCAAACTAAGACTTCCCAGCATTTTTGACAATTCACTGAACAGCTTGTACTGTTTTAAGTTTAATAAAAAACAGATCCCCACATACTTCGATGCATAAGTGGGGCTAATTTTCCTCCGTTCTCTGATGGATTAAATACCTTATGTGTTAGAAAAAAACACATAAGGTTTCTCTATTGTGCATTATAGCCTTTAAACTAAAAATAAACTAGAATTAGCAGGATAGATTTTCAGAATAAAATCAAAGTTGGTTTCGGTCAGGAATATTCTGATTGTTCCACCTTTAGTTCCAACAGTTTTTAACTTAATTTAACTTAATAACCTGTTTGGGTTATTTATATTGCATTTTGTGCCTCTTCCTTAATCAGGAAGCAAAGATTATTTAGCTAAACTATTTAGGAAATATTTTTAGATGTTTGTGACTCAATCTCTTCTAATAGATTAGCTCATGCTAATACGTTTCTCAACACTTAAACAAAAAACAATTTATTGTCAGATTAACTAGGCACCTTAGTGGAGAGCAGACCCTTGGCAGCCAGAGCGTCTTCCCCACGGCTGTTGGGAAACCAGTGGTACTGGGCCTCCAGTACCGGGAACCTACTGGCCACGAACAGACCACTGTTGAAGAACTTAAAGGCAGAACATCTGCACGGTGGCTGGCAGGCGTACACGCCAATGTCATACAGTATGTGTCCAAACAATGGTTTAAGTGTATTGGTGAGCTTTTTAGCAGCTCTCTTATCAAACACCTCTTCCAGACACAGTATGTCGATATTGGCTGGAAAGAAGGGTGACACCTCCCAGGGTTCTTCATCCTGCTGACGAGTACGCTGGGAGAACAAAACAGCCGGACTCTTGCGATCAGACTGACCCTGTTTGTTTGAGTTCTCATTATAATTCAGTTGGGAAGAGGATGGTTCGGTCAGTGGTTCGTCTGCGTCATCAGAGGAAGCAGAACTTTCGGTTGGTTCCGATCGATGATCTCCTGTGGGTTGAGACTGCCCCTCCAGTCCTCCATCTGTGTCTGAGCATGCTCTGGGGATGATGCTGTCAGAGGGGCTGACTGGGCCACAGCTGCTGGGAGATTCCACCGTGATTATCACATTGGGTCGCACAACGCTCTTCGCGATACGCTTGCCGATCTCGTACGCCCTCCGCTGGGTATGGCCCAGGTTGTTGAAGCGAGCCAGGCTGTCTGGTAAGAGACACAGATTGGCTGAGGCGAAGGTAAAGGACGCCTTTCCCGTTTGCTCAAAGCCTCTGTTTGTCTCCCTCTCTGCTGAGGTCGGTTCCACTCTGTGGTAGGAAAACGGCCGGCGGCAGGCCTGAAGCGGCGCCCAGAGCAAAAATCCCAGGAAAGCCAAGGGGGCTGTGAGGAGGAAGAAAATGAAGAAGAAAATAGAGCCGAAGAAGACCTTTAGGGGGTGGAGGTAGCATTCTTCCTCCTGTCGCTCCCTCTTCTCTTTTGTGGTGGACTTGCACACAGCAATAACGCGATCAAGATACCAAAAGCACGGCATAATTAACGCCCATCCTATGGCGTGGATGCCAGCAACAAACCCGTTGGGGAAAGGAGACGCCCGTAGAACCATGACTCCCCGTTGCCTCTAAACAGAAACAAGGTTGAACAGCATCCAGCTATCCTGCTGTGGCCTTATTCCAGAGGTAAATCTCTCTCCCCACAGAATCTAAAAGAGAAAAAAAAAGACTATAAATTTGGTGATTCCTTCTTCTTGCAGACAGTGTCAACATATGCACCAGAGTTCCCAGGAAGAACGAACTTTTGACTGCATGTCTGTGCATGTAGTGGAAAATACAAAGTCATAGAACTGCATTGCATGCTGAAAAAAAAATGCTGGCCTATGCACTAGTTTATGTTGTTATAAAATCTTAATAAAATACACTTACTGTAAGTGACAGAAAGTTTAAATATGAATAGTTTAACGGCCACACTTCTTCAAAGTATGGTTATGCCACGAGTCATGATTAAAAACAGTGTAAAATAGTCATGCTCCCCTTTAAAATCGCCAGTGAATATGGACATAGTGTGATCCATCTGTAAGGTGTGGTTATTATTGATCTGAGCACCACACCCTTGCTTTGTGTGGATTTACACATGAAAACGCACCGTCAGGTGTCGGGGGAGGCACAGCTTAACTCTTCCTTAAACGTGCTCTGTAACATTTTAATTGAAATGTAAATTATTTCACATAAAGCACATTCACCAAGTTAGGACATTTCTTCATCTGATCTTCCATTTTGACCGCTTCACTTAAAACAAAAATTCACATAAAGCCACCAAAACGTCAGACCTAGATCATAACATAATACTAATGGATGATCACGATTTATAACATGGTTTATAACACATCACTCGCATTCTGCATTCAGTCACCTGTGTCTATAAGGAAGGGCAGCTAGCTTAAACTGCTGAGCTGTCTTTTGATGATTTGATCCAATGGTCTTACCTGAATGGGACGAAATCGGAAGTCCATTCATTATAAACACTGCTGGTGTACTAATACCATCATGTCTATTGCTGTTTTTCATATATCAAATCATATATCTCCAGCATGCTGGCTTTGACGGGGGAAGTCAGAATAACCGAGCCGTGAAAGCAGCACTTTGAAGAGTAAAAGAAACCCTTCCTGTCCCGGCTGAATTTAGGCCACGCCCCTTTCGTTGTTGCCAGGCACGTTTGTGCCCCCGTCATTTTTTCCCCACTGTTCATAAAATAATTGGATATCAACTCAAGGCTCTTTTGTTTCTGTCGTTCTCTTTTTTCAATCTTGACTGCCTTAATTCATGTCCTATTAAGATATAGCAAAATCTGCAACTCCGTGCTATATATATATTTTTTTTTCCCCGATTAATTTAATATCGTTAATGGTTGTTTGTATTTACTACTATTTAACTCTAGAATGCTCAGGAAATACGCAATTTCCCCTTTTTAATCAATAGCGCATATCATATTCTATTAACTTCTAAAAATGTGACAAAGTAGTATTTTTGCTGGTTTCCTCTGGATATTAAAACATTTCTGAAGCTGCTCAGGTGAGCCTTTTAGCATCTAGCTGGCAGTTTGTCATCATACATTGCTCTTATAAATACATTTTACTTATGTCAAATGGCATAAGGTTTACTATCAAACGTAATGTACAATGTTTTGCATTGAAATGGGGACATTTCTAATCTTTACTTTCTAAATCTATGAATACGGGTTGATTTTATATCGAGAAAGAAAGGAATTTGCACGTTTGGTATTATGCAACTTTAATTTTAAACTATATCTTTTTCAGTTTTTATTCATTTTTGCACTGAACCATTTTAATTAAAGTCAATTTGACTTAAAATGGTTCAAATCTTAATTTAAATATACAAAGTTTTACATTTGTATTCAAATTTAAATATAGATCTTTGTATTTAGCTGGAGTGAGTTAATATACTTACTTGAAGTAAACCACTTTATAACAAGTCAATGGAAAACTGTGTTTATTCTTTGAAGTGCAATCTGTCAATTGTCACACTTCTTGTCTTTTATTCAGTTTCTTTAAACTTCTGGCAAGAAATATATTGAAGCCAAAAACTAATTTTTGTGCCCGAAGGTGTACGTGCAGCGTCAAGTATTAGAATTTTTTTATTCTAAAAATAAGCAATATATCCTATCTAAGTATCACTGAGAATCCTGCACAATAATGAAGACTTTCTTGCATTTCTCTTTCAATATAGTTTATAAAAAATAGAAAATATATGCTAAAATAAAAAAGACTCTAAAGTCTTGTAATAAATTCTTAACAAGTGTTGGTCTTATTCTGTAACGTAGTATTTTTTCTTTCTAAATAAATAGTTTCCAATATGGAGAAATCTTGGGAAAGTCACCTTCGCAAATATCACGTTTACATTCAAAGGTCTGTTTTTAAAGTTTAGAAAGCACATATAACGGATAACAAAAGTGTTTTCCCCCACGTCCTTCACGTATCTATGTTAGAAACAAGCCATGTGGAGAAGAAGGTTGCCTGGACTTAGATGTGTTTAAAAAAAATTTAAGACAACAGTGTGCTGCAAAAGTATTTATATCTTTTTCTAACAAGTCCTGGCAAAAAAACAAACAAACAAAAAAAACACTGTCGGAGCTGAGAAAGACTGGGCAAGACTGCAGCCCTCGACATAAACCAAGAGATCCAGTGTGACGGCCTGAGACGTGCAGCTGTATTTACAGAAAAATGTGATCTGGATGGAAAGGCATGCCACACATTTCAGATTTTAACATGGAAAAACATTTTCAAAGTTCTCTTCTTTAACTTTATTATTATCCACCATTTTGTGTTGAAATCTTGTATGTGGTGGTAATTCAACAAAATACAACAAAGTTCCAAGGCTGTGAAAACGTTTGCTAGTGCACTGCATAAGAAATCCTTCAATGCAGTATGTTGTATCTCTGCAAGCCCAACTGTGTGCAACTTAAGCTAATCTGCTTGGAGTGCGGCAAATGTATTCATTCTGCAAACTAAAATGTCAGTACAGTATTTCTCACATCTCACAATTTATTTCAGAAAGGTTTACTTTTTCACGGAATCAAGTGATGATCAAGTGATGCAAGGAGAGGCTTCTTGTCCTTTGTTGACAGATAGCAGAGGCACGAGAGCACCAGCAGCATGTCTTTCTGCAGATTTTGTGGAGCAGTGTTCTCTATTATCTTCATCAGAAAATCTGGGTTGTTGCACTCAACCCATTTGCTGCTGCCTTTTCTCGGCCTCTCCTTTAGGATTCCATGAGTTGACAATAAACTCATAAAAAGGAGAGCTAATTTGTACCCCAGCTTGCCGAGCGACTGCATGAGGTCTGTGTACCTGTTTGAGAGACAGAGGTGATACGCCTCGTCCACATGTCCTGTCAGAAGGTGTGTGCTCACCTTCAAGAGAGGAAGGAAGATCCATTACTTCCTGCTTGATCTTTACTACGGGCATTTTTCAGTCTGCGCTGACTTTCCAAATGTAGTGAAATGGGGATGTTCTTGAGCCAAATAAAAACCGTTTACTTTCACTCTTAGCTGAGCTTGCTCATAGGAAATTCCCCTGTAGGCTGCAGGTTTGTCTCTGAGCCAGGCGTTACCTCGACAATATGCTGGTGCAGCGCTCAAAAAGTGGGCGCTGCACCAGTGGGGGCGTCAAAACGCCCAATGGAATTTTTTTTTTTTCTAGTTGGTATTTTCTATATTTAACAGCATGAAATGATCAATAGCAGAGTAAAGGCACTGATTAGGCGCCCCCTGCTCCTTCACCTCCTCTCCTAAAGCTCTGCCTTCCCACACAGGTGGCTTGGGCACGCGCCCCAAGTGAACGCACTCAGGCGCGTTTTTTTTTTTTTTTTTTTTTTTTTTTGGGGGGGGGGATCTTAGAGGACCTCTCGTAGTGCACTTGACTACAAGATGGAGCGGCAGAAAAAAAGCTATCTGGGGCGCAAAAAAGAAAAAGGAAAAGGGAGAAGAATAAAGATGCTGGCGGGATGAATAAAAGCCTTTCAATGTGGTTGAAAGATAGTAGGTAAGTACCGTCAGTATATCGACAACAGGACAAGAGGGTTGTAAATATTCAGGTTAGCTACAGCTAGCCTAATACGGAATCGTCCCATATTTGGCTTTTAAATGTTGCCAACCGATAAGGGACGTGATTTGTTCGGTATTTCTATGAAACGCCTGTCACACACACATATCCACACACTAAGTGTAAGAATAACCGAAAGCCAGTGCCGAGCTATAGTCCAACACTTAGCCCTCTAGGCTGCAATTTATTCACTCATATGCATATTTATTATTATTGATTCTTTAATTAAAGATGAGTTGTACAAGTTTATGTGTGTATCAGACTAATTAGTCCAGTGTTACCAACCTTTCTGGCAGTGGGACACTTGAGTTTAAATGTCTTATTCAATATCACTACAGTGGTGTTGTGATGTATCTGATAAGTCAGATCAGATGCTGTGTCCAGTCAGTAACTGTCATCCAACAAGGAGATCATTTCAATTTAAAGATTAATTGTGGGAGGGCACCAGGGTGGCATGTTTGCATCCTCCTCAAAAATATGTAGTTGCGCCCCCACAACAATCAATCTATGGCATGTTGAGGAGTATGAAACCATAGAGCCTCTGATGAACCTGGAACACAAAGGACAGGATCCTCCAATCCAGCTGATAGGCAATCTCGCCAAGCAGCCTCGGATTACCTGAAAATACATAATTTACTAAAAAAAAATGTTGGCAAAAGAAAGTTGTTGTAGCTACCTGTGTTGCCCATAAACTATGTTTTGTGCGATATGTTTCTATCCTTCTTTGCTACATTTGCACAGGACACAATATGCCTGAAGAAAATGTCTGGGCAGCGTTTAAGATTATGAGAAGAGGTTGCTTTGGACACAAATGATAAAATAATCTGGCTAATGGTTGGTTTGCGTGTGTCCTTCTGAATATCCATCATATAGTAAATTAAATATTTGTAAAAAAATAAAATAAAAAATAAATAATAATAATAATAATAATTTGTAGTAGGAAAAAAATTAATAAATTTTGTGTTACAAAGAAACAACTTTATTTTTTTTCAGGTCAATCCTAACAGTTTAGATTGTGCTTCATAGCATCAAACACATTAAAACTGTAATTTACTGTCCTATTATTACTTCATCAAACAGCCACGCTGTTACAATTTTAAATAAAACATGCCACTACACAATTAAAACATTAGGGATTGTAACCACCCATTTTAGAGCAAGCCAAGGCTGCCACCTGGTGGCAAAAGAGGAACACTTTAACTTCATCATTCTGCTAAATACCCGGTTCACTACAGGCGGTCTCGGCCGTACCACCGACAGATAGAAAGAATGTCTGTCTGTACTGCGACTGTCACCGCGTTTTGCGACGTACCTCAAAGCCCCGGTACACTAGGTACCACCAAGTACCACCAGGTACCACCAGGTACCACCTGCTGACTGTTAGCACTGCTTCTCCTTAATGTTACTACCAGGCGGGTTAAAGCTGCTGCTGACAGGATCTGGGTTGGAGGTGAGCGGCTGTAAATAGAAGTTACTGCAGAACCACAAGTGTTAAAGGAAGATTCGGCCCAGAGCATTTAGAGTTCACAAAATATACATCAGAGAAAATACTGGAGCAATAATTAGAACCGCAGCATAAAGCCAAACATGCCACAATTAAATGAATCAAAATGTCCCCAAAGCATCGGCGGACTGACATAGGGGTCACCAGGGGCTTCCAGGTAGATTCCAGAGATGAGCATCGACGGCTCTTCTTGGGCCGGCTCTTCATGCAGGGCCGGCCCAAGGTAATATGGGGCCTTAGACAGAAGCCCCATGACCCTCGAAACCCTTCTGATTAAGAACTTCAGCATCACTAACATGTTTAAATATAGATAAGGTGACGTCTCTGAGAGGGAGAATAGGTTTATTGGCCGAGTTTAAATTCAATCACTCATTATTGGTTATTTGCTGTGAAGTATTTGTGAACAAACCCAATTCAAACACAAGGATTACACCATTTTGTAGCCATGGTAACACAACAATCAAACTATCAAAATGGTTCTTTAAACTTTTACAAAGTAAACTTCCTAATAAAATCCTAATTGTACTTTTTTTCTCAGCTGAATGCATTAAATAAAATGTAATAACTTTGTCATTCTCTATAAATGATGCTACAGGTTTAGATATATGGTCTGTGTTACAAATAAACCATTTCTAGGGGCCCCTGAATGGCTCCTACCAGCAGCTACTGAGTTTTCTTTGCCTTGATATCCCAGTCTTACAATTCTAGATCTCAGAGGTGCTAACATCAAAACATTATAGAGTTAACTCCTTTGAGCTTTTTTGATCTATAAATCAATCTGCAGCCAAGTTGTTCTAGAGATTAAATAGATATTATTAGGGCTTAATTACTAAAATGGCAGCAGATTTGTTTATTTCATAACTTCATAACCAGGGACCTTATCTCCTCTGATCTATTTAACAGCTACAGCTTCAGATCAACTCAGCCCTCCAGGACTGTCAGCAGCAGAAACATCAACAATATATCTGTTGGGGAAAACATATTACATTTGCTTTGCCCACATGATGGCAATGATATAGTAGGATCCAATTAAATTCTGGATTAATATGGGTTGTTACTATGTTATTGTACGGTGTTTAAAGATCTTGTTCAATGTGCCCTTTCTTTAACCTTAAGCCCCTGGCCCTCCAAACGTTTCTGCATAGCCCTGATGTCAGCATCTGGTTTTCTTGGAGCATGTTCACTATAGATCTCAGGTGCTCAATCTCCTGCTTAAGTTGATCATTTTTTGACCAGCAAGGCTGCAGCAGCTTGATCTAGACTCATCCTGAGGCTGTAGGACACAGAGCTGAGCACCCAAAACTGCTCAAAGCAGAGCTGAATCTCCGAGGACATTTTGAATCAAAACATAATTGCAAACTCTGGTAGAAGGCATTTTCTAGACTTTATTCCATATAAAGAACAGACATCAGGTTTACAAAAGTACTTTAGACTTTAGACCATAGTGAAAACAGTATAGAATTTCAAAAAGTACTTTGAAAAAAAAACAGTATAGAAATATTTCACAACGATCACTCTGTAGTCACTTTTCCATAAGGTTTTTTAGCAGGGGTGTTCTCAGAGACTCTGCTCTCACAATTTTGCCCATTCCTACTTACAGCTTCAGCAAAACATCAACCTTGATCCGATAGATTATTATTTTATGGTCTTTGGTTGGTGACTAAATCATTTTAGACATCATCATACAGTCATGCCAGTGGAAAACTGCATCAAGCACACTGACTTATTTGCACTCCTTAAGTATGAATGCCTCATTAGATGCTCACCAGCTGAGCTTTTATCAGATCTCCCCATAAACAAAAATATGATTTTAAAATAAGTTCAACAAAACACTAATGACAGCATCAATTAAAGAGAAGCATTTACACTGGATGAACCAACAGCAGCCTTTAACCATATGTTAAATACACTATGTTAATGACTGTTGAAAGTAAACATTTCCTGATTTTCTTGACAGCAGTGATTTGATTGATTAATTTAACAGCAGAATTGACTATTTTTTTGTACATTGTTTTGTTAAACGTTTGAAATGAATTTAAGAGACAGAAATTAATTGTGGGCAGGTTCTGTTGAGCATTGTGATGTCACATATGATGACTTGTCATCAGGCGCTTTTGGAACATTTGCCAATAAAAGAGGAGTTCTTGTAGAAGTTCATCCATTTGAAGAGTTAGACGTCGGCTACATTACTTCAAGAAATTTAATCGAGCTTCAGTTTTTCAAGTAAGTGTTTATTTAGAAATTAGTGAGGCAAAGAAGAAAAGTTTAATTTTGTGTTGGGTTTTGAAGGAATTGTGCAGCAATGTTGCAAATAGGTTAAGATTTTCTTTGCTCAACATCAAACCATTTCATGAACGTTTTGATGTAAATATCAAATGCCTCATTTGGTTTTAGCACCTTTTTGCATATTTTCTAAGTTTATTGAGTATTGAAACAGCAGAAAAATATTTAGGAGTTTTACATGCAAGAAGATTGTTTTTCCTTCAACTTTTATAGTTTATGATTTTCACACATGAAATGATAGATTTAATATGATAGGCAACTAAATGATGATTTGATCAACATTAAATGAAGTTTTAGATATATTACATCACTAAATCTACAGTGTTTACTATGAAAATGACTTACTGTAGAGTTGTGTTGTACATTTTAGACATGCTGTGTGCCAGTCATTGACCACTATTGCATGTCTTTGGTTTTTTTACAGTCATGCAAAGAACAAGTGAACGTTTGATAAACAACGGCTACTATGATATGAATGGACAACCAGTTATTTCATATAGAGAGACGCCAGTCGGGTATATTAAATCAGCAATTTTTCTTAACTCTTATGTCTTATGCATTCATCTGCTGATCAATGTACATCTTTACTCGCTTGTAATTTTTCCATCTTGGATCAGAAGGAGGAGCATAACAGGTCGCCCTGTAAACCGCCCGGCAAGCCGCCCTGCAAACCGCCCGGCAAACTCCCCGGCAAACTCCCCGGCAAATGGGGAGTTATCATTAAGAGAGAGGCTTCATGGTCATGAGGTGCAAAATATAATGGACCAAGAAAACCAGATGATAGACAACATAATACACCGTTGCTATATCGTCTTTCTCTTTGTCTTTTTCATCTTCGTTGCTTTTGGTAAATACTCTCCTTCTACAAACACTCAGTTTGGAAGTGTTACAGAAAGTCTGTATTTTGAATGTTGTCTCACTGTCATCTTCTGCTCATGTTCATCAGCTTATATTTGGTGGACTTTTTCCCTGCACTCGCGACCTTCAGCGTTGTCTCTTACACCAGCTTTAATAAGAATGGTAGGCTTTCTCTTCTTAATCTTAACACTGATTTAATTATCCTGAGCAAACATGACAACAAGCTGTTAACTTTTATGTTGTGCACAGGGTGCAGTCTCTGGATGTAATGATGAGGGATACCTCTCCAGGCTGCAGATGATGGAGACAAAGCTCGACTACCTTCTACCACAAGTAGATCTGTGGCCCAACTTTGCTCTGCAGTCTCAAGGTGAGCCATTACAAATAAGATCATAAACTAGATTGCAAATTTTCAGTATTAATTTTTTCGGACTCACATTATTTCTGTTTTTGTGTTTTGTGTACAGGAGCAAGAATTATGTACAAGAAAAGCTCAAATTCACGTGCGAGCCATTTGGGATGTAGAATAATTGGGATGCCTTTCAGTACACCTCCTACAGACGCAGACGTTGTTATTAAGGTCTGAATGACACTCTGATCATTAAAGAAATATTAGGAAAAGTGGTGTTTCTTGTTGATATAAAATTAGGCTTGAGGGTTTTCTTTTCTCTTAGTCTTGGTACCCCACCTAAACTTTGTTTTGTTCTCTGTTTTCAGGGAAGAACTCGTCCGAATCCTGGACAATGCTGGGCCTTTCCAGGCTTCCCAGGACGTTTATCAATCTCACTGTCCCACAAAGCCACCATCACTCATGTGTCCCTGGGTCATATTCCCAAGATAGTTTCCCCAACTTCCTCAGTCTCAAGTGCTCCTAAAGAATTTGCTGTCTATGTAAGTAAAGTGAAACAAGTGTCAAAACTGTAAAATAGGTATATCCACCTAAAGTATATTTTAAGTATACATTTAAAATGTGATAGCAATGATTCCGTATGACATCACTTGATCTCATTCTAAACTATGCAAACATTCCGTCTGCACTCATAAATTTTCTGCTTATGTCAGGATGTGATATGTTTTCAGATACATCAACTAACTTTCACATATGTAGAAAGAACAAGATATTGAACTGCATTTCTATGTAATTTTGTCTCAGGGAAAGAATAATTTACGAGATGAGGAAACTCATTTGGGAACTTTCCTATATGATGAAGATGGAGACCAATTACAGACCTTCAAACTTCCTGTAAATATGTCAAATTAATGTTTTATTAACCAAATACAGTTCTCACAGAAGCCCAGAGCGACTGACCCTGTTATAAATATTGATCATATTTCCTAACATACAACCATAAGTTTCTTCACTGGGTATTAATAGCATTCAATTATTGCATAGGTGCACTTCCATGCTCCACCTGCATATGCAGGCACAGAAAGCTTTATACAACCCTAACTATTCCAAAACACTGAGACAGAGAGTGATTAACTGGAACAGGTGCAAAAAACTGTTGGTTTTTTTTTGGCTCACTTAAAGAGGAAAATATTTTTTTCTTGGCATAAATCTTGTTAAAAGAATACATCAACTTTTATTATGTCTTGACAACAAAAAAAAGTCAACCTTTTATCACAAAACAATAATTTTTGATGTCTCGTGATAACAAACAAACAAAAAATCCCAGTGTCACTACATAACAGTTTGTTTTCTGGTTAGCAAGATATAAGTGTAATTGCCTTAATATCTTGAGAAAAACTATGCAAAATATTTTTACAGCAGGGCCAGTTGAACTAGGCTTCCATGCACTTTAACACAGACCTCCTTTGTTTCTATTGTCTGTCTATTTGTAACTATGGATTATCAATCTAACCCCCTAATTTGTACCTGTTTTGACTTACAGGATGACAAAATTGGTACCTTCCGCTATGTGACTCTCCAGGTGAACAGCAACTGGGGTAATCCGGACTACACCTGCCTCTATGACTTCAGAGTGCATGGTGAACTTGCCAAGTGAAGAGGATACCAAGGAGGAAAGGGGTATAAGATAGGAAAGGGAAAAAAGTACTTTTTCTCCTTTGATATATTTCTTTTTGTATTTCTTTTCATAATTCATTATAAATACTTACAAAGAAAAGATACACCACTCAACTATAAGTAGACAAACAAGTGAAGAAGAAAAACAACACACACACATACATGAAGGCTCTCAGACAGGTACAACAGGAACCAATTACATTTTCTTGTCCGGTTTCCTCCCACAGACATAATAAAAGTGGCATGTGTGGGTTCTTCCCGAACCCAAACATACCACCCACACAAACTCTAGCTTCCTCCTACAGACTTAATAAAAGTGGCATGTGTGGGTTTTCTCTCAGGGTGCTCCTGCTTCCTCCCACAGACATAATAAAAGTGGCATGTGTGGGTTTTCTCTCAGGGTGCTCCTGCTTCCTCCCACAGACATAATAATAGTGGTATGTGTGGGTTCTTCCCGAACCCAAACATACCACACACACAAACTCTAGCTTCCTCCCACAGACATAATAATAGTGGCATGTGTGGGTTCTCTCAGGGTGCTCCTGCTTCCTCCCACAGACATAATAAAAGTGGCATGTGTGGGTTCTCTCAGGGTGCTCCTGCTTCCTCCCACAGACATAATAAAAGTGGCATGTGTGGGTTCTCTCAGGGTGCTCCTGCTTCCTCCCACAGACATAATAATAGTGGTATGTGTGGGTTCTTCCCGAACCCAAACATACCACACACACAAACTCTAGCTTCCTCCCATAGACTTAATAAAAGTGGTATGTGTGGGTTCTCTCCGGGTGCTCCGGCTTCCTCCCACAGACATAATAAAAGTGGCATGTGTGGGTTCTCTCAGGGTGCTCCTGCTTCCTCCCACAGACATAATAATAGTGGTATATGTGAGTTCTTCCCGAACCCAAACATACCACACACACAAACTCTAGCTTCCTCCCGCAGACATAATAATAGTGGTATTTGTGGGTTCTCTCCGGGTGCTCCGGCTTCCTCTCACAGCAAAAACAGGTTAGGTTAATTGATCTGTCCAAATTAACATAAACTGTCTGAGAGCATTAACATATTCAAACATAAACTCTGAAAACAGTACATCTTTATGTCTTAATCAAACTTAAAAGGTTTTCTGTCCAGGATATGGGAATACAGCACCATGACTTAGTAGATAATGCTGAACTAACACAATTTTTAAGTTCTTTCACAGATATTGACGTTTAACTTTTTGTTACATGTTATTCTTTGAGGACTGACTCCGGTGAGAGGTAGTTTAATGCTACAGGCTCAGACTATTTTCTGTCAATATCTATCTTATAGACTGAGCACTACTTTCCTATATCTCCCTTTTTTAACATGTGTAATGTAAACTAATATTGTAACTAAATCTGTCTTTCTTCTTTCACAGGTTTGCTGACATTATTGCGTTGGTGTGTGTGTTTTTTTTCTTTTTTCTTGTTTTTGCCCTATTGAAGCCAGCCAGCCTCGGCAGATGGCTGCTCATCCTGAGCCTGGTTCTGCTGGAGGTTTCTTCCTTTTAAAGGGAGTTTTCCTCTCCACTGTTGCCTTGTGCTTGCTCAGGATGGGGGATCCCTTGGATTAAACATCCATCGCGATCTGCTGGTGACCCCTCCGCAGAATCGCCACCTTAACGTGGTGGAGGGGTTTGAGTATCCCTATGACCCAGATGGAGACTTTGTCTTGGGGTTCAGCCAGCAGTGAGGCTTCCCAGGGCAGGCTGCCATTGGGGAGGGATCAGACTAAGAGCGATTCAAGGTTTTCAATGAAGGGCTATCAAAAGGATCAGGTATTTCTAGGAGACAGACAGTTATCCCAAGTCTGGTTTTGCATGAAGTTTCTCCCTATAAAACGTCAGTAATCTTCTTCACTGATAAAAATGACAATGAATTCATTGTACTCCAATGCCCTCCTGTGACTGCTAACTGTGTTTCCATCGAGGTACCAGAATGTGAGGCACCTAAGGTCACGTGGGGACTTTGGTCTATTTGGGCCAGCGTGTGAGCAGTGTGAGACAAGTGGAGATTTGAGCCAGATGCACAGGTGTGGAAGGTTCTGGGTCAATACTTGGAGAGGAGCCGCTCACCTACACTTGAAGGAGGTCCACACCTTTCAGTTGCCTACTACACCTGAAGGGGTCAATGGGTCCATGCGTGAAGGAGAACTGCACATGACAGAGGGCCGGAAGGAGGCGTGCACATGTCAGTCATTGGTTCCCAGCCATCTGCCAAAATGCCTGGGCTTCTGCCTACATCCTCTGGACTTGTGTTTTAAAAATAAAAGCCTCTAAAGTACTTCAAATGGTTACCGGTGTTGTGTCCACTCATTCTTATTTTACAGTCTTACTATCTGCACAGTCCTTCCAACCTACACATAGCTGAATGTGAGGAACTGCCACATAGCATGGAATGTGGGTACACCAACAATAACAGACATTTGGCTTGCACTTCTCCATTTTGTCATCTTAAGTAACAACGTCATTTAATCATGGTAGTGTCACAGTCAGTTTCCACAAGGTACCCTCTGTACAAGACTACAATAGGAATCGGGAAATAATAAATTAAAAAATTTAAATTTAGAAAGGTTCTTAAATTTCTTAATAATCTTAAATAAGCTACAACTAGCCAAAATGCTTATCTTCATTCCACTATGTCTGTCGTTCTAAAATTCTGCTCAGTCTTCTTCTGTAGTAACTCAAGAGTTCCACCATTATTGTAGTTCTTCACTGCTAACTCAACCCTCCTCTGTGGGAACTGAGTGTTCCACCATGTCTGTAGTTCTAACCTTCCATCATTGTAGTTCTAAAGGGCAGCTCAGCCCTCTGCTAACTATTGTGTGTGTGAGACACAAAGGTGAAAGAATTCAAAAACGCTAATGTTAATGTACCGCCTGAGGCAGTGCACTGCTCTGAGAGGTAAATAAGAGGCATTTATTTTCAAATTTTCAGTAAGCCTTATTTTTAAATGGCCAAATTAGTGTTCCTCCATAGTTAGAACTACAGAGATGGCGTCTTTGTACTCCAAACCAGCAGCGCAGCCTTTCTCTGTGTTCTGTTGCTATAATAAT
Organism: Poeciliopsis retropinna; assembly: GCA_010277075.1. Lineage (NCBI taxonomy): Eukaryota > Metazoa > Chordata > Actinopteri > Cyprinodontiformes > Poeciliidae > Poeciliopsis > Poeciliopsis retropinna. The sequence goes on along the minus strand of VMRM01000007.1, from coordinate 15,070,974 downwards.
AGCCTATATGCCACGAGTGGTGGTGGTGACGTACTTCCGTTTAAATTATCGTCGTTGCTTCTTCACGTCGAAAGGAGCCAGTTGAGGGGGCTCGGGCATCTGGTCAGGATGAATCCTGGACGCCTCCCTGGTGAGGTGTTCCGGGCACATCTCATCGGGAGAAGGCCCCGGGAAGACCCAGGACACGCTGGAGGGACTATGTTTCTTGACTGGCCGGGGTTCACCCAGAAGAGCTCGCCATAACAGTCCCAACAACCACGCTGTTACAATAAAAAAAGAAATGCTTCGACACAATTAAAACATTAGGGATTGTAACCACCCGTTTTAGAGCAAACCGAGGCTGCCAACTGGTGGCAAAAGAGAAACACTTGTAACTGTCAAATCAGTCAGTGTGGAATTGCTGCCGCTGTGCGTCCTGGATGTTAGCATCTGGTTTTCCTGGAGCATGTTCACTATAGATCTCAGGTGCTCAACCTCCCGCTTAAGTTGATCGTTTTTGACCAACAAGGCTGCAGCAGCTTGATCTAGACTCATCCTGAGGCTGTAGGACACAGAACTGAGCACCCAAAACTGCTCAAAGCAGAACTGAATCTCCAAGGACATTTTGAATCAAAACATAATTGCAAACTCTGGTAGATTTTTCTAGACTTTATTTTATGAAGAATTACTTAATTAATATCAGGATTACTTAATTCTTTAGAACATAGTGAAAACAGTATAGAATTTCAAACAGTACATTGGAAAAGCAGTATAGAAATATTTCACAACGACCACTTTGTAGTCACTTTTCCATAAGGTTTTTTAGCAGGGGTGTTCTCAGAGACTCTGCTCTCACAATTTTGCCAATTTCTTTCCTTCCTACTTACAGCTTCAGCAAAACATCAGCCTTGATTGGACAGATGATGATTTTATGGTCTTTGGTTGGTGACTAAATCATTTTAGACATCATCATACAGTCATGCCAGTGGAAAACTACATCAAGCACACTGACAACAAACATTTTCTCTCGTTTCTTGAGAAATATTTAGCCCACTTAAACTTGGGACTGAAAGCGCAAACAGTGTGTGCATTGGGGTGTTGTGCTTGGGAGACTGTGTTAGGAAAACGCAGCGCCTCTTGTGGCTGGAAACCTGAACCCCCTAGAAACCGGAAGCCTCTCCCAGCACTTTCTGCACAAACTTGACCCACCGTTCAAGCGTGGAGCGGCGAAGCTGGCTACAAAAAGCACAAGCGTCCGGCTCCGACAATGCCCTTCTGGCGTGGACAATTCCAAGGCAGACTGGGCATGCTTCGTGCTGGTCTTTTTCGTGAAGCCGCATTCCTGAGGACAGGGACGAACGTAAGACTTCTGCTTCGTCATTTTTTGCTTCGTGCTCATCCCGAACTACGAAACAAAAAAGTAAAAATAGACAAATGGGAAATACAACTAGCGTTCAGTGGGCAGACACGCTAACCAGCAGCCAGCAGTAGCTAACACCAACAGGAGCAGTTAAGCTAGTTATGGAAAAAGAGCGATGCTACCTAGCAGCAGCTAGAAATCACAGGTTGGAAACTAGGTTTTCTCAGCGAGGTGAAGAGCGTAAGAACTGAATAATGACTGTGATGTGGGTGTATTTATATTTGCAGGCGGGGCCTGCTACCTGTCATCACACTTCATTTGCCTAAAGGCGTGATTAAAGGTGTCTTCAGTTGGGTCACGCGGGCGTGATATCCCATACTCTGTGTTGTACGGAGTGAATCGACTGAAAGGGAACACTAATATTAATGTACCGCCGGAGGCAGTGCACTGCTCTGAGAGGTAAATAGAGGCATTTATTTTCAAATTTCAGTTAGCTTTATTTTAAATGGCCACATTATTGTTCCATCGACGATAGAACTACAGAGATCCTACAAACTACAAACGTCTTTGTAGTTTGCAGTCCAAACCAGCAGCTCAGCCTTTCTCTGTGTTCTGTTGCTATAATAATAGCCTAAATGCCTCGAGTGGTGGTGACGTATTCCGTTTAAAATATTGCTATAAAGATGCTGCCTCCATGGTGAGGCGTTCTGGGCACGTCCCATCGGGAGGAGGCCCAGGGGAAGACCCAGGACACGCTGGAGGAACTATGTTTCTCGGCTGGCTGGGGTTCACCAGGAGGAGCTCGTCATAACAGTCCCAACAACCACGCTGTTACAATAACAAAAAAAAAAAAAGAAAGAAAGAAATGTTACTACACAATTAAAACATTAGGGATTGTAACCACCCATTTTAGAGCAAGCCAAGGCTGCCACCTGGTGGCAAAAGACGAACACTTTTAACTGGGTCCTGGATGTCAGCATCTGGTTTTCTTGGAGCATGTTCACTATAGATCTCAGGTGCTCAATCTCCTGCTTAAGTTGATCATTTTTTGACCAGCAAGGCTGCAGCAGCTTGATCTAGACTCGTCCTGAGGCTGTAGGACACAGAGCTGAGCACCCAAAACTGCTCAAAGCAGAGCTGAATCTCCGAGGACATTTTGAATCAAAACATAATTGCAAACTCTGGTAGAAGGCATTTTCTAGACTTTATTCCATATAAAGAACAGACATCAGGTTTACAAAAGTACTTTAGACTTTAGACCATAGTGAAAACAGTATAGAATTTCAAAAAGTACTTTGAAAAAAAAACAGTATAGAAATATTTCACAACGATCACTCTGTAGTCACTTTTCCATAAGGTTTTTTAGCAGGGGTGTTCTCAGAGACTCTGCTCTCACAATTTTGCCCATTCCTACTGACAGCTTCAGCAAAACATCAACCTTGATCCGATAGATTATTATTTTATGGTCTTTGGTTGGTGACTAAATCATTTTAGACATCATCATACAGTCATGCCAGTGGAAAACTGCATCAAGCACACTGACTTAATTGCACTCCTTAAGTATGAATGCCTCATTAGATGCTCACCAGCTGAGCTTTTATCAGATCTCCCCATAAACAAAAATATGATTTTAAAATAGTTCAACAAAACACTAATGACAGCATCAATTAAAGAGAAGCATTTACACTGGATGAACCAACAGCAGCCTTTAACCATATGTTAAATACACTATGTTAATGACTGTTGAAAGTAAACATTTCCTGATTTTCTTGACAGCAGTGATTTGATTGATTAATTTAACAGCAGAATTGACTATTTTTTTGTACATTGTTTTGTTAAACGTTTGAAATGAATTTAAGAGACAGAAATTAATTGTGGGCAGGTTCTGTTGAGCATTGTGATGTCACATATGATGACTTGTCATCAGGCGCTTTTGGAACATTTGCCAATAAAAGAGGAGTTCTTGTAGAAGTTCATCCATTTGAAGAGTTAGACGTCGGCTACATTACTTCAAGAAATTTAATCGAGCTTCAGTTTTTCAAGTAAGTGTTTATTTAGAAATTAGTGAGGCAAAGAAGAAAAGTTTAATTTTGTGTTGGGTTTTTGAAGGAATTGTGCAGCAATGTTGCAAATAGGTTAAGATTTTCTTTGCTCAACATCAAACCATTTCATGAACGTTTTGATGTAAATATCAAATGCCTCATTTGGTTTTAGCACCTTTTTGCATATTTTCTAAGTTTATTGAGTATTGAAACAGCAGAAAAAATATTTAGGAGTTTTACATGCAAGAAGATTGTTTTTCCTTCAACTTTTATAGTTTATGATTTTCACACATGAAATGATAGATTTAATATGATAGGCAACTAAATGATGATTTGATCAACATTAAATGAAGTTTTAGATATATTACATCACTAAATCTACAGTGTTTACTATGAAAATGACTTACTGTAGAGTTGTGTTGTACATTTTAGACATGCTGTGTGCCAGTCATTGACCACTATTGCATGTCTTTGGTTTTTTTACAGTCATGCAAAGAACAAGTGAACGTTTGATAAACAACGGCTACTATGATATGAATGGACAACCAGTGATTTCATATAGAGAGACGCCAGTCGGGTATATTAAATCAGCAATTTTTCTTAACTCTTATGTCTTATGCATTCATCTGCTGATCAATGTACATCTTTACTCGCTTGTAATTTTTCCATCTTGGATCAGAAGGAGGAGCATAACAGGTCGCCCTGTAAACCGCCCGGCAATCCGCCCTGCAAACCGCCCGGCAAACTCCCCGGCAAACTCCCCGGCAAATGGGGAGTTATCATTAAGAGAGAGGCTTCGTGGTCATGAGGTGCAAAATATAATGGACCAAGAAAACCAGATGATAGACAACATAATACACCGTTGCTATATCGTCTTTCTCTTTGTCTTTTTCATCTTCGTTGCTTTTGGTAAATACTCTCCTTCTACAAACACTCAGTTTGGAAGTGTTACAGAAAGTCTGTATTTTGAATGTTGTCTCACTGTCATCTTCTGCTCATGTTCATCAGCTTATATTTGGTGGACTTTTTCCCTGCACTCGCGACCTTCAGAGTTGACTCTTACACCAGCTTTAATAGGAATGGTAGGCTTTCTCTCCCTAATCTTAACACTGATTTAATTATCCTGAGCAAACATGACAACAAGCTGTTAACTTTTATGTTGTGCACAGGGTGCAGTCTCTGGATGTAATGATGAGGGATACCTCTCCAGGCTGCAGATGATGGAGACAAAGCTCGACTACCTTCTACCACAAGTAGATCTGTGGCCCAACTTTGCTCTGCAGTCTCAAGGTGAGCCATTACAAATAAGATCATAAACTAGATTGCAAATTTTCAGTATTAATTTTTTCGGACTCACATTATTTCTGTTTTTGTTTTTGTGTACAGGAGCAAGAATTATGTACAAGAAAAGCTCAAATTCACGTGCGAGCCATTTGGGTTAGAATAATTGGGATGCCTTTCAGTACACCTCCTACAGACGCAGACGTTGTTATTAAGGTCTGAATGACACTCTGATCATTAAAGAAATATTAGGAAAAGTGGTGTTTCTTGTTGATATAAAATTAGGCTTGAGGGTTTTCTTTTCTCTTAGTCTTGGTACCCCACCTAAACTTTGTTTTGTTCTCTGTTTTCAGGGAAGAACTCGTCCGAATCCTGGACAATGCTGGGCCTTTCCAGGCTTCCCAGGACGTTTATCAATCTCACTGTCCCACAAAGCCACCATCACTCATGTGTCCCTGGGTCATATTCCCAAGATAGTTTCCCCAACTTCCTCAGTCTCAAGTGCTCCTAAAGAATTTGCTGTCTATGTAAGTAAAGTGAAACAAGTGTCAAAACTGTAAAATAGGTATATCCACCTAAAGTATATTTTAAGTATACATTTAAAATGTGATAGCAATGATTCCGTATGACATCACTTGATCTCATTCTAAACTATGCAAACATTCCGTCTGCACTCATAAATTTTCTGCTTATGTCAGGATGTGATATGTTTTCAGATACATCAACTAACTTTCACATATGTAGAAAGAACAAGATATTGAACTGCATTTCTATGTAATTTTGTCTCAGGGAAAGAATAATTTACGAGATGAGGAAACTCATTTGGGAACTTTCCTATATGATGAAGATGGAGACCAATTACAGACCTTCAAACTTCCTGTAAATATGTCAAATTAATGTTTTATTAACCAAATACAGTTCTCACAGAAGCCCAGAGCGACTGACCCTGTTATAAATATTGATCATATTTCCTAACATACAACCATAAGTTTCTTCACTGGGTATTAATAGCATTCAATTATTGCATAGGTGCACTTCCATGCTCCACCTGCATATGCAGGCACAGAAAGCTTTATACAACCCTAACTATTCCAAACACTGAGACAGAGAGTGATTAACTGGAACAGGTGCAAAAAACTGTTGGTTTTTTTTTGGCTCACTTAAAGAGGAAAATATTTTTTTCTTGGCATAAATCTTGTTAAAAGAATACATCAACTTTTATTATGTCTTGACAACAAAAAAAAGTCAACCTTTTATCACAAAACAATAATTTTTGATGTCTCGTGATAACAAACAAAAAAAAATCCCAGTGTCACTACATAACAGTTTGTTTTCTGGTTAGCAAGATATAAGTGTAATTGCCTTAATATCTTGAGAAAAACTATGCAAAATATTTTTACAGCAGGGCCAGTTGAACTAGGCTTCCATGCACTTTAACACAGACCTCCTTTGTTTCTATTGTCTGTCTATTTGTAACTATGGATTATCAATCTAACCCCCCTAATTTGTACCTGTTTTGACTTACAGGATGACAAAATCGGTACCTTCCGCTATGTGACTCTCCAGGTGAACAGCAACTGGGGTAATCCGGACTACACCTGCCTCTATGACTTCAGAGTGCATGGTGACTTGCCAAGTGAAGAGGATACCGGAGGAAAGGGGTATAAGATAGGAAAGGGAAAAAAGTACTTTTTTCCTTTGATATATTTTTTTTGTATTTCTTTTCATAATTCATTATAAATACTTACAAAGAAAAGATACACCACTCAACTATAAGTAGACAAACAAGTGAAGAAGAAAAACAACACACACACATACATGAAGGCTCTCAGACAGGTACAACAGGAACCAATTACATTTTCTTGTCCGGTTTCCTCCCACAGACATAATAAAAGTGGCATGTGTGGGTTCTCTCAGGGTGCTCCTGCTTCCTCCCATAGACTTAATAAAAGTGGTATGTGTGGGTTCTCTCAGGGTGCTCCTGCTTCCTCCCACAGACATAATAATAGTGGTATGTGTGGGTTCTTCCCGAACCCAAACATACCACACACACAAACTCTAGCTTCCTCCCACAGACTTAATAAAAGTGGCATGTGTGGGTTCTCTCAGGGTGCTCCTGCTTCCTCCCACAGACTTAATAAAAGTGGCATGTGTGGGTTCTTCCCGAACCCAAACATACCACACACACAAACTCTAGCTTCCTCCCACAGACTTAATAAAAGTGGCATGTGTGGGTTCTCTCAGGGTGCTCCTGCTTCCTCCCACAGACTTAATAAAAGTGGCATGTGTGGGTTCTCTCAGGGTGCTCCTGCTTCCTCCCACAGACATAATAATAGTGGTATATGTGGGTTCTTCCCGAACCCACACATACCACACACACAAACTCTAACTTCCTCCCACAGACATAATAATAGTGGTATTTGTGGGTTCTCTCCGGGTGCTCCGGCTTCCTCTCACAGCAAAAACAGGTTAGGTTAATTGATCTGTCCAAATTAACATAAACTGTCTGAGAGCATTAACATATTCAAACACAAACATAAACTCTGAAACAGTACATCTTTATGTCTTAATCAAACTTAAAAAGTTTTCTGTCCAGGATATGGGAATACAGCACCATGACTTAGTAGATAATGCTGAACTAACACAATTTTTAAGTTCTTTCACAGATATTGACGTTTAACTTTTTGTTACATGTTATTCTTTGAGGACTGACTCCGGTGAGAGGTAGTTTAATGCTACAGGCTCAGACTATTTTCTGTCAATATCTATCTTATAGACTGAGCACTACTTTCCTATATCTCCCTTTTTTAACATGTGTAATGTAAACTAATATTGTAACTAAATCTGTCTTTCTTCTTTCACAGGTTTGCTGACATTATTGCATTGGTGTGTGTGTTTTTTTTCTTTTTTCTTGTTTTTGCCCTATTGAAGCCAGCCAGCCTCGGCAGATGGCTGCTCATCCTGAGCCTGGTTCTGCTGGAGGTTTCTTCCTTTTAAAGGGAGTTTTCCTCTCCACTGTTGCCTTGTGCTTGCTCAGGATGGGGGATCCCTTGGATTAAACATCCATCGCGATCTGCTGGTGACCCCTCCGCAGAATCGCCACCTTAACGTGGTGGAGGGGTTTGAGTATCCCTATGACCCAGATGGAGACTTTGTCTTGGGGTTCAGCCAGCGGTGAGGCTTCCCAGGGCAGGCTGCCATTGGGGAGGGATCAGACTAAGAGCGATTCAAGGTTTTCAATGAAGGGCTATCAAAAGGATCAGGTATTTCTAGGAGACAGACAGTTATCCCAAGTCTGGTTTTGCATGAAGTTTCTCCCTATAAACGTCAGTAATCTTCTTCACTGATAAAAATGACAATGAATTCATTGTACTCCAATGCCCTCCTGTGACTGCTAACTGTGTTTCCATCGAGGTACCAGAATGTGAGGCACCTAAGGTCACGTGGGGACTTTGGTCTATTTGGGCCAGCGTGTGAGCAGTGTGAGACAAGTGGAGATTTGAGCCAGATGCACAGGTGTGGAAGGTTTGGGTCAATACTTGGAGAGGAGCCGCTCACCTACACTTGAAGGAGGTCCACACCTTTCAGTTGCCTACTACACCTGAAGGGGTCAATGGGTCCATGCGTGAAGGAGAACTGCACATGACAGAGGGCCGGAAGGAGGCGTGCACATGTCAGTCATTGGTTCCCAGCCATCTGCCAAAATGCCTGGGCTTCTGCCTACATCCTCTGGACTTGTGTTTTAAAAATAAAAGCCTCTAAAGTACTTCAAATGGTTACCGGTGTTGTGTCCACTCATTCTTGTTTTACAGTCTTACTATCTGCACAGTCCTTCCAACCTACACATAGCTGAATGTGAGGAACTGCCACATAGCATGGAATGTGGGTACACCAACAATAACAGACATTTGGCTTGCACTTCTCCATTTTGTCATCTTAAGTAACAACGTCATTTAATCATGGTAGTGTCACAGTCAGTTTCCCAAGGTACCCTCTGTACAAGACTACAATAGGAATCGGGAAATAATAATTAAAAAATTAAATTTAGAAAGGTTCTTAAATTTCTTAATAATCTTAAATAAGCTACAACTAGCCAAAATGCTTATCTTCATTCCACTATGTCTGTCGTTCTAAAATTCTGCTCAGTCTTCTTCTGTAGTAACTCAAGAGTTCCACCATTATTGTAGTTCTTCACTGCTAACTCCCCTCCTCTGTGGGAACTGAGTGTTCCACCATGTTGTAGTCCTAACCTTCCATCATTGTAGTTCTAAAGGGGAGCTCAGCCCTCTGCTAACTATTGTGTGTGTGAGACACAAAGGTGAAAGAATTCAAAAACGCTAATGTTAATGTACCGCCTGAGGCAGTGCACTGCTCTGAGAGGTAAATAAGAGGCATTTTTTTCAAATTTTCAGTAAGCCTTATTTTTAAATGGCCAAATTAGTGTTCCTCCATAGTTAGAACTACAGAGATGGCGTCTTTGTACTCCAAACCAGCAGCGCAGCCTTTCTCTGTGTTCTGTTGCTATAAAATAGCCTTATGCCACGAGTGGTGGTGGTGACGTACTTCCGTTTAAATTATCGTCGTTGCTTCTTCACGTCGAAAGGAGCCAGTTGAGGGGGCTCGGGCATCTGGTCAGGATGAATCCTGGACGCCTCCCTGGTGAGGTTTCCGGGCACATCTCATCGGGAGAAGGCCCCGGGGAAGACCCAGGACACGCTGGAGGGACTATGTTTCTTGACTGGCCGGGGTTCACCCAGAAGAGCTCGCCATAACAGTCCCAACAACCACGCTGTTACAATAAAAAAGAAATGCTTCGACACAAAAAACATTAGGGATTGTAACCACCCGTTTTAGAGCAAACCGAGGCTGCCAACTGGTGGCAAAAGAGAAACACTTGTAACTGTCAAATCAGTCAGTGTGGAATTGCTGCCGCTGTGCGTCCTGGATGTTAGCATCTGGTTTTCCTGGAGCATGTTCACTATAGATCTCAGGTGCTCAACCTCCCGCTTAAGTTGATTTTTTGACCAACAAGGCTGCAGCAGCTTGATCTAGACTCATCCTGAGGCTGTAGGACACAGAACTGAGCACCCAAAACTGCTCAAAGCAGAACTGAATCTCCAAGGACATTTTGAATCAAAACATAATTGCAAACTCTGGTAGATTTTTCTAGACTTTATTTTATGAAGAATTACTTAATTAATATCAGGATTACTTAATTCTTTAGAACATAGTGAAAACAGTATAGAATTTCAAACAGTACATTGGAAAAGCAGTATAGAAATATTTCACAACGACCACTTTGTAGTCACTTTTCCATAAGGTTTTTTAGCAGGGGTGTTCTCAGAGACTCTGCTCTCACAATTTTGCCAATTTCTTTCCTTCCTACTGACAGCTTCAGCAAAACATCAACCTTGATTGGACAGATGATGATTTTATGGTCTTTGGTTGGTGACTAAATCATTTTAGACATCATCATACAGTCATGCCAGTGGAAAACTACATCAAGCACACTGACCTATTTGCACTCCTTAAGTATGAATGCCTCATTAGATGCTCACCAGCTGAGCTTTGATCAGATCTCCCCATAAACAAAAATATAATTTTTAAATAAGTTCAACAAAACACTACTGATAGCATCAATTAAAGAGAAGAGTTTACACTGGATGAACCAACAGCAGCCTTTAACCTGCTCGTTCTTAACCTCTTTTGATGTACCTCGTTTCTGTCCTTCAGGGAACAGTAGTTCGCTGAAGGAACTACATTACGTTCCCTTTCAGTCGATTCACTCGGTACAACACAGAGTATGGGACATATATACACGTCCCGCAGAGCAGCCATCAAACCTAATACAAATGCACTGAGTCAGTCTGAAACCTCCAACCCAGCGGAAAGAACAGAATGAGCCACAGTAGGGGCTGTCACATCCAGACAATAAAACCGAACAAAAGCATGTAGTGAAGACCAGCTGGCTGCAGCGCCGATGGCACTTACTGGGACCCCTCTGAAACGGGCCCAGGATGCCTCCACACCTCTGGTTGAATGTGCTGTCACACCACGAGGTTAAGGGAGGCCCTTGCTGCTGTAAGCCAGAGAAATAGCCTCCACGACCCAATGAGAGAGGGTCGTGGAGCCATGCCTCTAGCTGGATTGGCAAAACGCACAAACAGCTGATCACACAGTTGTACATTCTGAGTGTGATTGATGTAAAGACTCGGTGCACGTAGTGGGCACAGAAAATGTAGCCTTCCCTGCTCTTCAGAAGAAAAAGGAGGGGGATAAAAACTAGAAAGCTCAATGGTCATTGTGCTGTAATCTGAAGGGATCACCTTGGGGAGATATGCAGCATTTGGTCTTAAGGTGACATTTAAACCATCAGTTGAAAACTGAACACAAGAGGGGTGCACCGAAAGTGCATGCAGGTCCCCAATCCGTTTTGTCGTCACCAAAGCAAGAAGCAGAGCTCTCTTGTATGACAGAAATTTCAAATCAACCGACTCAAGGGGCTGAGATGGAGTGCTACAAAGAGCATCCAAGACCACAGTGAGATTTCAGGAAGGAACGCTAGATCTTATTCCTTGTCTCAGTCTACGTAACCCTTTTAAGACCTGGTGTCCCTCCATCAAGGCCAACATGACAAGCAGAGATGGAAGCCAAGTAAACTTTAATTGTGGAGAAAGACAGACCTTTATCCACTAGCTCCTGTAGGAATATCAAAACATCCTCAGTGGAGCACTGGAAGGGGGAAATGTTTTTGCTGTGACACTACTGTTCAAAAACACGCCATTTATAGGCATATAAATGGCCCTAGTGGAAGCTGCTCTGGAACTCTGAATGGTTGCAACCACATCTCAAGGAAGGCCTCTAGCTAACAAGCTGGACCTCTCAGCAGGTAGGCATGCAGTATCCACAATTCTGGGTGTGGATGAAATACCGCCCCCCACCCCCTGCCTGGGAGAAGAGATCCCGGCGGGCGAGGAGTTTCCAAGGCTTCGCTACCAGCAAGCCGATTATTTCCGCATACCATGACATTGCTGGCCGGCGAGGGGCCACTAGAATCAAGGACAGGCCCCATCTGCGTACTCTCTCCAGCACTGGCAGAATCATTTCCACTGGGGGAAAAGCATACAGAAGCACATTGGGCCATGGGTGAGCCAGGGCATCCATTCCCAGTGGAGCGCTGTGATCTGTTATGGAAAAGAATAGGGGACAGTGGCTGTTGGCTTTGGTGGCAAAGAGATCTACTGAAGCTTTGCCAAACTGTTGCCAAATCTGCACAACCACAGATGGGTGCAGTCTGCACTCTCTCACCAGTGGGCCTCCCCTGGACAGCAGATCCGCTGCCAAATTCAGGTGCCCAGGAACATGAGTTGCTTTGATAGACAGAAAATGAACGCCGCACCACTGTAGCAGTGTTTGAGACAATTTCAGCAAGGGAGGTGAATGAGTGCCCCCTTGTTTGTTTATGTAGGACACCACAGTGGTATTGTCTGTCCTTATCAGAACGTGCTGGTTCATCAGAACCCTGCAAAAATGGCTCAGAGCTAGCATGACCGCTTGCAACTCCAGGTAGTTTATGTGGAGCTTGGATTGGGCTAATGTCCAGACACCTCTCACCACTACGCCATCGCATATTGCCCCCCACCCCTTCAGAGAGGCAGGTGTGGATAACACTTTGCGAAAGGACACGCTGCCGATTGGAGACCCAGACCGGGCTCCCTCCACGGGCGAAGGGCTGACATGCAAGAGGCAGTTATCGTCAGCCTTCTGTGCAGGTGCCGTGACGTGCACTTTCAGAAAGTGAGAGCGTGTCCAGCGCTGCATCGGACGCTTTTTTTAACAGTCCGAGTGGCACCACTGCGATCATGGAGGCCATCATTCCCATCAGCTGTAAGACAGTCTGGAAGCGCAGTTTGCACCCCAACTGAAACTGAGCGAGGCGCCGAAGAAACGCAGTCACACGGTGCTCTGAGAGACGAGCTCGAGCTGACAGGGAGCATATTTCCAGCCCCACGAATGAGAACTGTTGACTCGGGTTCAGTGAACTTTTCTGAAAGTTTACCGAGAATCCAGGGCTTCAATGTGGGACAGCACCTGCGGCAGCTGTTCTGCCGTCTGCTCTCTGGAACTGGTTATTAAAGCCCAGTCATCCAGATAATCTAGAATGCGAATTCCCCTTTCTCTGAGAGCGGCGAGCGCCGTCTCCACAATTTTCGTAGATGTGCGAGGGGCGAGCGACAGACCAAAGGGTAAGACCAAGTACTTGTACGCTATTCCCTCGAAAGCAAACCTCAGAAAACGCCTGTGTTCTGGGTGTATTGCTTCGTGAAAGTAAACATCCGTCAGATCGATTGTAGCAAACCAATCGCCTGGGCCGACAGCGTTCAAAAGTTGTCTCAGCGTCAACATTTTGAATTTGTACTTGCGAAGGTGCTTGTTTATCACTCTTAAATCCAGGATGGGACGTTGCCCACCTCCCTTCTTCGGAACAACAAAATAGTGGCTGTACCAACCTCCGTTTGCTTCCGAAGTGGGAATCACAGGCACTGTTTCTTTTGCCAACAACGTGTTTATTTCGTCTCTCAGAACTTTCGCTGCTTCGGTCCCCACAGTTGTGTTTGTAACTGATTGGAACCGGGGCGGTCTTCGCTGGAAATGCAATCGGTAACACGTAGCAACGGTCGTTTCCATCCATGGGGAAAGTGCGCATGCGCGCCAGAGAGGTAAGCGTGCAGCTAGACAGCTGACCTCACGCACTGTTGGCGAGGAGGTGCTGCCCTCTGCTGGAATGGAGAGGAGCAGCTCCGTTTGACTGTGCACTGTGTGCACATTGTGGCACACAGTGTTTTGATTTTGATTTTCTGGCAAAGGAATTGCACTCTTTATTGAAACATGTGAAACAGTTACACAAACATTCCGAACATTTTCTCTCGTTTCTTGAGAAATATTTAGCCCACTTAAACTTGGGACTGAAAGCGCAAACAGTGTGTGCATTGGGGTGTTGTGCTTGGGAGACTGTGTTAGGAAAACGCAGCGCCTCTTGTGGCTGGAAACCTGAACCCCCTAGAAACCGGAAGCCTCTCCCAGCACTTTCTGCACAAACTTGACCCACCGTTCAAGCGTGGAGCGGCGAAGCTGGCTACAAAAAGCACAAGCGTCCGGCTCCGACAATGCCCTTCTGGCGTGGACAATTCCAAGGCAGACTGGGCATGCTTCGTGCTGGTCTTTTTCGTGAAGCCGCATTCCTGAGGACAGGGACGAACGTAAGACTTCTGCTTCGTCATTTTTTGCTTCGTGCTCATCCCGAACTACGAAACAAAAAAGTAAAAATAGACAAATGGGAAATACAACTAGCGTTCAGTGGGCAGACACGCTAACCAGCAGCCAGCAGTAGCTAACACCAACAGGAGCAGTTAAGCTAGTTATGGAAAAAGAGCGATGCTACCTAGCAGCAGCTAGAAATCACAGGTTGGAAACTAGGTTTTCTCAGCGAGGTGAAGAGCGTAAGAACTGAATAATGACTGTGATGTGGGTGTATTTATATTTGCAGGCGGGGCCTGCTACCTGTCATCACACTTCATTTGCCTAAAGGCGTGATTAAAGGTGTCTTCAGTTGGGTCACGCGGGCGTGATATCCCATACTCTGTGTTGTACGGAGTGAATCGACTGAAAGGGAACACTAATATTAATGTACCGCCGGAGGCAGTGCACTGCTCTGAGAGGTAAATAGAGGCATTTATTTTCAAATTTTCAGTTAGCTTTATTTTAAATGGCCACATTATTGTTCCATCGACGATAGAACTACAGAGATCCTACAAACTACAAACGTCTTTGTAGTTTGCAGTCCAAACCAGCAGCTCAGCCTTTCTCTGTGTTCTGTTGCTATAATAATAGCCTAAATGCCTCGAGTGGTGGTGACGTATTCCGTTTAAAATATTGCTATAAAGATGCTGCCTCCATGGTGAGGCGTTCTGGGCACGTCCCATCGGGAGGAGGCCCAGGGGAAGACCCAGGACACGCTGGAGGAACTATGTTTCTCGGCTGGCTGGGGTTCACCAGGAGGAGCTCGTCATAACAGTCCCAACAACCACGCTGTTACAATAACAAAAAAAAAAAAAGAAAGAAAGAAATGTTACTACACAATTAAAACATTAGGGATTGTAACCACCCATTTTAGAGCAAGCCAAGGCTGCCACCTGGTGGCAAAAGACGAACACTTTTAACTGGGTCCTGGATGTCAGCATCTGGTTTTCTTGGAGCATGTTCACTATAGATCTCAGGTGCTCAATCTCCTGCTTAAGTTGATCATTTTTTGACCAGCAAGGCTGCAGCATCTTGATCTAGACTCGTCCTGAGGCTGTAGGACACAGAGCTGAGCACCCAAAACTGCTCAAAGCAGAGCTGAATCTCCGAGGACATTTTGAATCAAAACATAATTGCAAACTCTGGTAGAAGGCATTTTCTAGACTTTATTCCATATAAAGAACAGACATCAGGTTTACAAAAGTACTTCAGACTTTAGACCATAGTGAAAACAGTATAGAATTTCAAAAAGTACTTTGAAAAAAACAGTATAGAAATATTTCACAACAACCACTCTGTAGTCACTTTTCCATAAGGTTTTTTAGCAGGGGTGTTCTCAGAGACTCTGCTCTCACAATTTTGCCCATTCCTACTTACAGCTTCAGCAAAACATCAACCTTGATCCGATAGATTATTATTTTATGGTCTTTGGTTGGTGACTAAATCATTTTAGACATCATCATACAGTCATGCCAGTGGAAAACTGCATCAAGCACACTGACTTATTTGCACTCCTTAAGTGTGAATGCCTCATTAGATGCTCACCAGCTGAGCTTTTATCAGATCTCCCCATAAACAAAAATATGATTTTAAAATAAGTTCAACAAAACACTAATGACAGCATCAATTAAAGAGAAGCATTTACACTGGATGAACCAACAGCAGCCTTTAACCATATGTTAAATACACTATGTTAATGACTGTTGAAAGTAAACATTTCCTGATTTTCTTGACAGCAGTGATTTGATTGATTAATTTAACAACAGAATTGACTATTTTTTTGTACATTGTTTTGTTAAACGTTTGAAATGAATTTAAGAGACAGAAATTAATTGTGGGCAGGTTCTGTTGAGCATTGTGATGTCACATATGATGACTTGTCATCAGGCGCTTTTGGAACATTTGCCAATAAAAGAGGAGTTCTTGTAGAAGTTCATCCATTTGAAGAGTTAGACGTCGGCTACATTACTTCAAGAAATTTAATCGAGCTTCAGTTTTTCAAGTAAGTGTTTATTTAGAAATTAGTGAGGCAAAGAAGAAAAGTTTAATTTTGTGTTGGGTTTTTGAAGGAATTGTGCAGCAATGTTGCAAATAGGTTAAGATTTTCTTTGCTCAACATCAAACCATTTCATGAACGTTTTGATGTAAATATCAAATGCCTCATTTGGTTTTAGCACCTTTTTGCATATTTTCTAAGTTTATTGAGTATTGAAACAGCAGAAAAAATATTTAGGAGTTTTACATGCAAGAAGATTGTTTTTCCTTCAACTTTTATAGTTTATGATTTTCACACATGAAATGATAGATTTAATATGATAGGCAACTAAATGATGATTTGATCAACATTAAATGAAGTTTTAGATATATTACATCACTAAATCTACAGTGTTTACTATGAAAATGACTTACTGTAGAGTTGTGTTGTACATTTTAGACATGCTGTGTGCCAGTCATTGACCACTATTGCATGTCTTTGGTTTTTTTACAGTCATGCAAAGAACAAGTGAACGTTTGATAAACAACGGCTACTATGATATGAATGGACAACCAGTGATTTCATATAGAGAGACGCCAGTCGGGTATATTAAATCAGCAATTTTTCTTAACTCTTATGTCTTATGCATTCATCTGCTGATCAATGTACATCTTTACTCGCTTGTAATTTTTCCATCTTGGATCAGAAGGAGGAGCATAACAGGTCGCCCTGTAAACCGCCCGGCAAGCCGCCCTGCAAACCGCCCGGCAAACTCCCCGGCAAACTCCCCGGCAAACTCCCCGGCAAATGGGGAGTTATCATTAAGAGAGAGGCTTCATGGTCATGAGGTGCAAAATATAATGGACCAAGAAAACCAGATGATAGACAACATAATACACCGTTGCTATATCGTCTTTCTCTTTGTCTTTTTCATCTTCGTTGCTTTTGGTAAATACTCTCCTTCTACAAACACTCAGTTTGGAAGTGTTACAGAAAGTCTGTATTTTGAATGTTGTCTCACTGTCATCTTCTGCTCATGTTCATCAGCTTATATTTGGTGGACTTTTTCCCTGCACTCGCGACCTTCAGCGTTGTCTCTTACACCAGCTTTAATAGGAATGGTAGGCTTTCTCTTCTTAATCTTAACACTGATTTAATTATCCTGAGCAAACATGACAACAAGCTGTTAACTTTTATGTTGTGCACAGGGTGCAGTCTCTGGATGTAATGATGAGGGATACCTCTCCAGGCTGCAGATGATGGAGACAAAGCTCGACTACCTTCTACCACAAGTAGATCTGTGGCCCAACTTTGCTCTGCAGTCTCAAGGTGAGCCATTACAAATAAGATCATAAACTAGATTGCAAATTTTCAGTATTAATTTTTTCGGACTCACATTATTTCTGTTTTTGTGTTTTGTGTACAGGAGCAAGAATTATGTACAAGAAAAGCTCAAATTCACGTGCGAGCCATTTGGGATGTAGAATAATTGGGATGCCTTTCAGTACACCTCCTACAGACGCAGACGTTGTTATTAAGGTCTGAATGACACTCTGATCATTAAAGAAATATTAGGAAAAGTGGTGTTTCTTGTTGATATAAAATTAGGCTTGAGGGTTTTCTTTTCTCTTAGTCTTGGTACCCCACCTAAACTTTGTTTTGTTCTCTGTTTTCAGGGAAGAACTCGTCCGAATCCTGGACAATGCTGGGCCTTTCCAGGCTTCCCAGGACGTTTATCAATCTCACTGTCCCACAAAGCCACCATCACTCATGTGTCCCTGGGTCATATTCCCAAGATAGTTTCCCCAACTTCCTCAGTCTCAAGTGCTCCTAAAGAATTTGCTGTCTATGTAAGTAAAGTGAAACAAGTGTCAAAACTGTAAAATAGGTATATCCACCTAAAGTATATTTTAAGTATACATTTAAAATGTGATAGCAATGATTCCGTATGACATCACTTGATCTCATTCTAAACTATGCAAACATTCCGTCTGCACTCATAAATTTTCTGCTTATGTCAGGATGTGATATGTTTTCAGATACATCAACTAACTTTCACATATGTAGAAAGAACAAGATATTGAACTGCATTTCTATGTAATTTTGTCTCAGGGAAAGAATAATTTACGAGATGAGGAAACTCATTTGGGAACTTTCCTATATGATGAAGATGGAGACCAATTACAGACCTTCAAACTTCCTGTAAATATGTCAAATTAATGTTTTATTAACCAAATACAGTTCTCACAGAAGCCCAGAGCGACTGACCCTGTTATAAATATTGATCATATTTCCTAACATACAACCATAAGTTTCTTCACTGGGTATTAATAGCATTCAATTATTGCATAGGTGCACTTCCATGCTCCACCTGCA
Source organism: Poeciliopsis retropinna (assembly GCA_010277075.1). Classification (NCBI taxonomy): domain Eukaryota; kingdom Metazoa; phylum Chordata; class Actinopteri; order Cyprinodontiformes; family Poeciliidae; genus Poeciliopsis; species Poeciliopsis retropinna. The sequence goes on along the minus strand of VMRM01000007.1, from coordinate 15,052,661 downwards.
TATGCAGGCACAGAAAGCTTTATACAACCCTAACTATTCCAAAACACTGAGACAGAGAGTGATTAACTGGAACAGGTGCAAAAAACTGTTGGTTTTTTTTGGCTCACTTAAAGAGGAAAATATTTTTTTCTTGGCATAAATCTTGTTAAAAGAATACATCAACTTTTATTATGTCTTGACAACAAAAAAAAGTCAACCTTTTATCACAAAACAATAATTTTTGATGTCTCGTGATAACAAACAAAAAAAAAATCCCAGTGTCACTACATAACAGTTTGTTTTCTGGTTAGCAAGATATAAGTGTAATTGCCTTAATATCTTGAGAAAAACTATGCAAAATATTTTTACAGCAGGGCCAGTTGAACTAGGCTTCCATGCACTTTAACACAGACCTCCTTTGTTTCTATTGTCTGTCTATTTGTAACTATGGATTATCAATCTAACCCCCCTAATTTGTACCTGTTTTGACTTACAGGATGACAAAATTGGTACCTTCCGCTATGTGACTCTCCAGGTGAACAGCAACTGGGGTAATCCGGACTACACCTGCCTCTATGACTTCAGAGTGCATGGTGAACTTGCCAAGTGAAGAGGATACCAAGGAGGAAAGGGGTATAAGATAGGAAAGGGAAAAAAGTACTTTTTCTCCTTTGATATATTTCTTTTTGTATTTCTTTTCATAATTCATTATAAATACTTACAAAGAAAAGATACACCACTCAACTATAAGTAGACAAACAAGTGAAGAAGAAAAACAACACACACACATACATGAAGGCTCTCAGACAGGTACAACAGGAACCAATTACATTTTCTTGTCCGGTTTCCTCCCACAGACATAATAAAAGTGGCATGTGTGGGTTCTCTCAGGGTGCTCCTGCTTCCTCCCACAGACATAATAATAGTGGTATGTGTGGGTTCTTCCCGGAACCACTACACACAAACTCTAGCTTCCTCCCAAGACTAATAAAAGTGGTCATGTGTGGGTTCTCTCAGGGTGCTCCTGCTTCCTCCCACAGACATAATAATAGTGGTATGTGTGGGTTCTTCCCGAACCCAAACATACCACACACACAAACTCTAGCTTCCTCCCATAGACTTAATAAAAGTGGTATGTGTGGGTTCTCTCAGGGTGCTCCTGCTTCCTCCCACAGACATAATAATAGTGGTATGTGTGGGTTTCCGAACCAAACATACCACACAGCAACTCTAGCTTCCTCCCACAGACATTAATAATAGTGGCATATGTGGGTTCTTCCCGACCCACACTACACAGGGGCAATCTCTAACTTCCTCCCACAGACTTAATAATAGTGGCATGTGTGGGTTCTCTCAGGGTGCTCCGGCTTCCTCTCACAGACAAATAACAGTTAGGTATAATGTGGATCTGTCCGAAACTACACATACCACTGTCTGAGAGCACTCTAACATTCCTCACACAGACATAAACTAGTGGATAGTGGGTTCTCTCGGGTGCTCCGGCTTCCTCTCACAGCAAAACAGGTTAAAAGGTTAATTGATCTGTCCATAGGATAAACTGTCTGAGAGCATTAACATATTCAAACACACATAAACTTGAAACAGTACATCTTAATGTCTGAATCAAACTTAAAAGGTTTTCTAAGTTCCAGGATATGAATACAGCACCATGACTTAGTACGATAATGCTGAACTAACACAATTTTTAAGTTCTTTCACAGATATTGACGTTTAACTTTGTTACATGTTATTCTTTGAGGACTGACTCCGGTGAGAGGTAGTTTAATGCTACAGGCTCAGACTATTTTCTGTCAATATCTATCTTATAGACTGAGCACTACTTTCCTATATCTCCCTTTTTTAACAAGTGTAATGTAAACTAATATTGTAACTAAATCTGTCTTTCTTCTTTCACAGGTTTGCTGACATTATTGCATTGGTGTGTGTGTTTTTTTTCTTTTTTCTTGTTTTTGCCCTATTGAAGCCAGCCAGCCTCGGCAGATGGCTGCTCATCCTGAGCCTGGTTCTGCTGGAGGTTTCTTCCTTTTAAATGGAGTTTTCCTCTCCACTGTTGCCTTGTGCTTGCTCAGGATGGGGGATCCCTTGGATTAAACATCCATCGCGATCTGCTGGTGACCCCTCCGCAGAATCGCCACCTTAACGTGGTGGAGGGGTTTGAGTATCCCTATGACCCAGATGGAGACTTTGTCTTGGGGTTCAGCCAGCAGTGAGGCTTCCCAGGGCAGGCTGCCATTGGGGAGGGATCAGACTAAGAGCGATTCAAGGTTTTCAATGAAGGGCTATCAAAAGGATCAGGTATTTCTAGGAGACAGACAGTTATCCCAAGTCTGGTTTTGCATGAAGTTTCTCCCTATAAAACGTCAGTAATCTTCTTCACTGATAAAAATGACAATGAATTCATTGTACTCCAATGCCCTCCTGTGACTGCTAACTGTGTTTCCATCGAGGTACCAGAATGTGAGGCACCTAAGGTCACGTGGGGACTTTGGTCTATTTGGGCCAGCGTGTGAGCAGTGTGAGACAAGTGGAGATTTGAGCCAGATGCACAGGTGTGGAAGGTTCTGGGTCAATACTTGGAGAGGAGCCGCTCACCTACACTTGAAGGAGGTCCACACCTTTCAGTTGCCTACTACACCTGAAGGGGTCAATGGGTCCATGCGTGAAGGAGAACTGCACATGACAGAGGGCCGGAAGGAGGCGTGCACATGTCAGTCATTGGTTCCCAGCCATCTGCCAAAATGCCTGGGCTTCTGCCTACATCCTCTGGACTTGTGTTTTAAAAATAAAAGCCTCTAAAGTACTGCAAATGGTTACCGGTGTTGTGTCCACTCATTCTTATTTTACAGTCTTACTATCTGCACAGTCCTTCCAACCTACACATAGCTGAATGTGAGGAACTGCCACATAGCATGGAATGTGGGTACACCAACAATAACAGATATTTGGCTTGCACTTCTCCATTTTGTCATCTTAAGTAACAACGTCATTTAATAATGGTAGTGTCACAGTCAATTTCCACAAGGTACCCTCTGTACAAGACTACAATAGGAATCGGGAAATAATAAATTAAAAAATTAAAATTTAGAAAGGTTCTTAAATTTCTTAATAATCTTAAATAAGCTACAACTAGCCAAAATGCTTATCTTCATTCCACTATGTCTGTCGTTCTAAAATTCTGCTCAGTCTTCTTCTGTAGTAACTCAAGAGTTCCACCATTATTGTAGTTCTTCACTGCTAACTCAACCCTCCTCTGTGGGAACTGAGTGTTCCACCATGTCTGTAGTTCTAACCTTCCATCATTGTAGTTCTAAAGGGCAGCTCAGCCCTCTGCTAACTATTGTGTGTGTGAGACACAAAGGTGAAAGAATTCAAAAACGCTAATGTTAATGTACCGCCTGAGGCAGTGCACTGCTCTGAGAGGTAAATAAGAGGCATTTATTTTCAAATTTTCAGTAAGCCTTATTTTTAAATGGCCAAATTAGTGTTCCTCCATAGTTAGAACTACAGAGATGGCGTCTTTGTACTCCAAACCAGCAGCGCAGCCTTTCTCTGTGTTCTGTTGCTATAATAATAGCCTATATGCCACGAGTGGTGGTGGTGACGTACTTCCGTTTAAATTATCGTCGTTGCTTCTTCACGTCGAAAGGAGCCAGTTGAGGGGGCTCGGGCATCTGGTCAGGATGAATCCTGGACGCCTCCCTGGTGAGGTGTTCCGGGCACATCTCATCGGGAGAAGGCCCCGGGGAAGACCCAGGACACGCTGGAGGGACTATGTTTCTTGACTGGCCGGGGTTCACCCAGAAGAGCTCGCCATAACAGTCCCAACAACCACGCTGTTACAATAAAAAAAGAAATGCTTCGACACAATTAAAACATTAGGGATTGTAACCACCCGTTTTAGAGCAAACCGAGGCTGCCAACTGGTGGCAAAAGAGAAACACTTGTAACTGTCAAATCAGTCAGTGTGGAATTGCTGCCGCTGTGCGTCCTGGATGTTAGCATCTGGTTTTCCTGGAGCATGTTCACTATAGATCTCAGGTGCTCAACCTCCCGCTTAAGTTGATCGTTTTTGACCAACAAGGCTGCAGCAGCTTGATCTAGACTCATCCTGAGGCTGTAGGACACAGAACTGAGCACCCAAAACTGCTCAAAGCAGAACTGAATCTCCAAGGACATTTTGAATCAAAACATAATTGCAAACTCTGGTAGATTTTTCTAGACTTTATTCCATATAAAGAACAGACATCAGGTTTACAAAAGTACTTAAGACCACAGTGAAAACAGTATAGAATTTCAAACAGTACTTTGGAAAAAGCAGTATAGAAATATTTCACAACGACCACTTTGTAGTCACTTTTCCATAAGGTTTTTTAGCAGGGGTGTTCTCAGAGACTCAGCTCTCACAATTTTGCCAATTCCTACTGACAGCTTCAGCAAAACATCAACCTTGATCCGATAGATTATGATTTTATGGTCTTTGGTTGGTGACTAAATCATTTTAGACATCATCATACAATCATACCAGTGGAAAACTGCATCAAGCACACTGACTTATTTGCACTCCTTAAGTGTGAATGCATCATTAGATGCTCACCAGCTGAGCTTTGATCAGATCTCCCCATAAACAAAAATATGATTTTAAAATAAGTTTAACAAAGAAAACTTCAGTTATCAACAAAACACTATTGACAGGATCAATTTAAGATATGCGTTTACACTGTATGAACCAAAAGCAGCATTTAACCATATGTTAAATACACACTAGAAAGCAAGTCAAAAGCTTTGATTATGGAAACGTGGTTTTTAATGCAAATTCCAAATAATGTTCTGCCTTAATCGCTGCCGGACACTCCCTCCGCTCAGCCTCGGGCTCTTCCGACGAGAGCGAGAATGTAGAGAAAGATGTTGATGATGTCCGTGTACAGGTTGAGAGCAGCAAAGACATATTCCTCTGGGCTCAGAGCGAGCTCCTTGTTGCCAAGCAGCAGCTGGGTGTCCACAGCCAGAAACTGAAAGGCACAAAGGAGTTCAATGCCGGTCAAATACTTTCATGTAGCTTATCTAAACATGTCAAAATCTAGCTATACATCTAAATATATTGTGTAAAAATGTAATGAACATAATAAATTGTTTGGCAGGGCTTTTTGTCATTGACCTGGATACTTCTGGTACTATTTATACAGGAGGAGACGTTATAAACGAGGACATCAATTTTCTGTGCGGTTTTAGAATTGTAGTCTGCCTGTAGTTATAGCAACGGCAGCAAAGTGACCGGAGCTGTTCTGTTCATGTTTGCCACACTTACAAATACTGAACTGAATTCAATTTAATAGATGGGAACTTCTCTCTTTACAGCCCAGACAATTTCTGCTCAGCTTCATAGCACTGAATTGGCGCCTTACACATGTCGTGGTCAAACGTTAGTGCTAGTATAAAACTAGCCAGTCCAGATCCTCTTTAGGCATTATAGAACAAAGGAATGTTTTTTTTTAACCAGACTAGTTTAGTCCAGTAAACTTAAATAAAACCAAACACAACCATTTCCCTTCATAAGTTCCTTAATATTCAACACGGAGCTTATCTGACAGGTTAGGGAATGTACTTTGGCATTTTCTTGCCTCCCACCGTTATTTTCTGTGTTAACAGCCTTTAAATTGTTTTGAAAGTGACAAGTAATTACAGATTATGAAAATATTAGAGTGTTTTTAAGACTAAAATTGTGTTGCGAGGGTAGAAGTCTGCTTTGAACTTTGATCCCATTAATCAGTCAGAACCAGATGAAAAATCTAGATATTAATAGTATTATTCCAAAGAGAAACTAAACAAATTCAAAGAAAAACCAAAAGTAAAATCTGTTTTTACACAATTTGTTGTTTAAAATACAGCACACTAGATAACATGATTATAGAAGTTGTGACCAACTTCTTGCTGGCAGATGTCTATAAGTAATATTTCCTTATTAGTAAATATTTTTATGTACCGGTTAAGTCATATTATCACATTTCCTTATTAGAGAACACAATAGACCTTTTGGTACCCTCAAATTTTTGGAATTAAATGGTCAAAACCACAAAGGATCAAAATGGCGAATGGGTGAAATGATCTTTATCCATCACTGAGTGAATGAGCGTAGTTTTATTTCCCAAAAAGACAAAAACTGCAAAAGCATAAAACATTGCAGAGGTAAAATGAACCACACACAGCTTTTAGTTCCAGGTCTAAAACAACTGCTTCAAATAATTACTGAGAAGTAGAAATTATGCTTACAAAATCTTTTTAAAATAGTATTTCGAGATATGTTTGGTCTTAAAGTTAAAGATGAATGTACAAACCTAAAACAGCCATCTGTTCTGAAATGATTGGAGAATGACTGACCTACATTGTACAATCAAAACCAGCATAACATTAAATAGGAAAAAAAATCTGATTTCTTTCAGCAGAAGGTTGGCTAACCAGCAGCACCAAATAGCCATAAAAGAGGGTTTGGATCTTATTTAGTATGAATGTGTGAGAAAAAGGACTCACTGCTGTGAAGAGCAAAGCTCCCAGTCCAGCGTAGACAATCTGCAGGATGTTGTTTTGCAGAAAGATGCAGAGGATGCTGAAGAGAACCAGGACCAGCAAACAAACAAAAAGCACGCCGTAACAGGAAGTGAAGTCATACTTGGTCTGTGGGCCACAAACAAGATCAGCAATCATAGCACTGCAATTTCTCTGTGAGAGTACATAACTCACAAATGGGGATGCTGAGGAATACGAACCTGCATGGAGAAAATGACCACCGTAAAACAAACGAAGGCAGTGATTCCCACCGCCATGATCACAGCCTCAGTTTTGTGGAAGCTGGCGATAGTACCCACCATGTAGGACATGCTGAGCGTCAGGATGGACTGGACACCAAACAAAAGCAGCACAACAGCAATGATCCAGACATCATTTTAGAAGTAAAATAGAAATACTGCGTCATCTATCATTTCGTCAGATTATGACGTAAACGAATCTTTTATGTCGAAGTCAACTCCACCTGCAACTTTTCTCCCCCAGAAGGCAGAAGTGGCCCTGAAATCATCATGACACACCACGCAATTTCCTGTGCTGAAACCGTCTCCCTCTCCTCATGTGTTTCCTATTGTGAAAATCAGTTTGTCTTACCAATGCCACTAGATTCCAGGGGTGTCTTCGGCGGACGCTTCCGCAGCAGCTGATCGCAAAAACCGACGCCAAAAACACTCCGTAGGACAACAAATACATCCAGATGTGTTCTATAACAAAAGCCTTCACTTCATGTACAAAGGTGAAAATAGCCACAAATCCGAATGTCACCACGAGCTGAGTGGTTAACACCAAGTACACCTGCAGGGAAAAACAAGAACACATTAGGAGAGATAGTCAGCTAGGAAACCGAGGAAGAATTACAATCAATTTTGTCATTGCAATATTACACCATGATGCCGTAACTACATATTTTCATAATATCCAGCAGCACTGGAACACATTTTTCAAAATAAATAAACTACTCTTAACAGTGTATTCAGTTTGCTAACTATAGCTACATTATTAAGATATTCTCTCCTTTAATTTACACACAGTGATTGTCTACGTCAGTCTTTCCAAACAGCTGAATTAATCTTTCTTGTATTTCTTGGTTTTATTTTCACCCAGCTGACAATCAGTGCACAGCAGCATGTGGGAGAGGTACATGGTGCCTCTCCAACATCACATGAAGCCCATTTCATGTGATGTTTATTGACATCACATCAAATGGGCTTTAAACCGTGAGAACGATATGATGGGCAAATTGGAACAGCTTTGTAATGGTTACTTTTTAACTTTGACTGTGCAAACCAACTCATATCTATTTTACATTACCACATCAATATGTTAAATTAAAAAGTAGAGCAATGACAAAAGCTGTCTGCCCTGGGAAAATGTCTGATGAATAGACATAGAAAATATGACAATATCTTCCATTTACACAACAGAAAATTGAGGGTGGAAAGTGACAAAACTTCTGAAGATGACTCTTGGAATCCAGATGTTGTCAAAAGGTGCTTGGTGGTGCAAACAAGAGCAAACTAACCCCGACCATTGAAATGTTGGTTTGGGTTTAAATAAGCTGAAAAACTCTAACTGTCCGATGTATTATGCAAAACATGAGAATCATCCATAATATTTAGTGTTGGAAGGAAAAGATTATCTGGTTTAAGTTTTGTGATTTAAGATTAGTTTGATCTCATTGTCTTACCTTTCTAATAAAGGCCCTTCTTATGCTCTTGTTGTCTAATCCAAAATCAAAGTCTTGATTCTCATTGAAGGGTGGAGGAGCTTCCTCACTGAGGTAGGGATTCCCTAAAATGACAAAATAATAATAATCTAATTGATAAATCCATACCATCACCACAATTAGTGTAACTAAAGGTGTAGAAACACTCACCACCACTATAGCTGTCAACAAAGCCCGGGGCAGGTGGAGAATACGGAGGGGCATTTTCTGGGTAACCTGGGTAATTGGGGTTGACATAACCTGAGCTTCCATCTTGTGGCTTCACTGTCATCCCGTAGGCTCCGGGGATGACGGAGGCGAAGGCGACCGGTGGAGGAGGGTATGGCAGGCCGCCAGGGGCCAGGACGGCCCCGCCGTGCACCTCCGGGCCCGGTACAGTGACGCCAAATGCGGCAGGAAAATTAGGCTGATCGAGGACAGGAGGCTGAGATTCGCCCACCACCACGGGAGTGTAGTCGTCGGCCTTCTCGGTGGTCATTCTTGCTTTAGATCGGGAGGAGAGGACGACAGGTGCGAAGAAATACTGGAGATAAAACAATAATGTAACGGAGAAAAAACAGAAAATACTGTTATGGCGAGCCGACGATAAGGACGACGATGATGGGTTGAAAACACCCACCAAAAAAAAAAACAAAAAAAACGTCAACGAAGTCACGTGACAAGCACCGTTTCCGGTGTTGAGTCCTATCGAGATCCAGTTCAGAAGCGTTTTCTTGCAAGTTTGTGTCCTGCCATGACACCCGCTGCGCTCGTACACTGTATTTTACGGCCACGAAAGAAAACCTCACGGTGCATTCAAGTACAACTCGTATATTATACAATCGGTTTTAAAAAAGGAAAAACAATCATTCAACGTAACGACCAAACTTTACCATTTTTACTCAAAACCACTCAACATATTTATGTTTAGTGTAAATCAAAATTGGGTCCTAATAACTCACCTGGTTGAATAATTACATAAAGTATAGAAAAAAAAGTCCTTGGCCATTTAAAAACTTACTGTTGAATAATTTTTTTTAAATTGCTGAACCGATCAGGAATGAAACACCATAAAATGAAAAGTTGTTACCAGAAAATCACAATGTACATTGAAGGCTAATCAAACAAATGAATATATCAGCATCTTTGAAATTATATATTTCAATGCAACACAACTTGACATACAAAATAGTTGATGTATATGCAAACAAACAAAATTAATCATTCTAAAATATGTTACGATAAGGGAAATATTAAGTATCTCTGCAACTACCTCCATTTTCTTTTTTTCTTTTTTTTTTACCAATTATATTAATATTTAATACTGTTGAGAAAAAAAATGGAAAAACAAACATTAAAAAGGTATTGATACTGAAATCAACAATGGTGTCAATCAATTCCCATGGTGTGTTTTTGTAAGATTTGTGTTACACATGAACAATGAGATGACAGATGAATAACTACCCCACAGTCTCTTTTTTTGCTTCCCTTTTTTAAATTAACAACAAAGAACCAAATAAATACAAAGAGTTTAAAACAGACACCAGATCATATCTGAAACAAAAATTTCAGATATATTTCACTTTCCAAAGTCTGGCCTTCGACTATTCGGAAGACAAAAACAATTTACCACGAAAACCAACTTTTCCCCTACAAAACTTAAAAAATGTGAAACTTAAAGAAAAAAAAAACAAAACAATATTAGGGGCAACAATAGCTGCTTATATTGGGAAAAAGCTTTTTCTACTGTGCAGTGAAAAAGTATTTATCTACTAGAAATTCACAATGGTTCAGATCAAACAAATTTCAATATGAGATAAAGACTACCTGAATAAAGTTTGTCCTTTAAATGTCACCCGGGTACTGAAGCACAAAGCAACCAATCACACCACCACCTCTGTCTGATGTTCCTTTTTCGGCAATGCTGGTTTTCATAATCTATGTTGTCAAGGACCTCTCCCTCTAAAAAAGTTCCAATTTTGTGTCACCAGTCTACAGAACATTTGGGGATTATCAAGTTGTTGAAACTGCAAAACAGGCCTTTGTGTTCTTTTTGCTCAAAGGTGACAACGTGCATTTGGAAAAATAATACTGCGTAAAATGCCGGAAACGTCTTATGGGGCATAGTAAAAAAAACACAAGAAAAGAAAGCTAAATAACTTCCAGGTGAACACAAGTGCTCATTCAACGGTGAGGCCAATATTCCTCTTTTCTACTGTGAAAATATCGACTTTCACTTTAAGTAAATCACAACTTTTCCAAATATCAAGGTGCCCACTGTCGAACCTCAAAACGCTTATGTGTTATCCAATGGGTCTATCAGGACACCAGTTCCCTCATGATGCTCAATGAGAGACCTTGTGATTCACAAGAATTCAACAATATTTGCCTCATTCTGTAATATTGCTTATTTTCGGTGCGTCACCACGTTGATTAACGTCAGTCCCTTTCAAAGTTTCCGGGAGGAGACCCCGCCATGTTATTTATGAACAAGAAATACCTTTTTAGACACAATTAGTGAGCAAAAACATAATGTAAACTGTTGTTTTCCATTGTACCAGTTGGCTTAAATTTACCACAGAGTTGAAATGCGACCATAAAACACCGCGTAGAAGCGCAGCTAGTGGGAGACTCATATTGACGGGGAGACTTGAATGAACACAACACCTGGAAAAGGCAAAATCAGAAATCGAAACAGTCCAACAGTTGAACATGTGGTCTGTCCTTTGTGACATTAAAACCGCTCCCTGAATGAAAGCTTACAAATCAAGTTAAATACAATTTTACGCAGAGTTTTAAACATCCGCCATGATTATTTACATTAGGACACATACATTGATTCCACTCTCACGTCAATGCATGACCTTTACCTTTAAGAGCAACAAAACACGAGTTCAATTGACTGAAATGAATAGAAATGCATTTGAGCGAGTCTTTTAATTCGGTTTTCCTTTCATTTATACCCGTTTTTGTTCACGAGAAAAACAACCTGTAAAGCTTACTTCCCGAAACACAAAAAGTGTAATTAGTAAAAGAGCACTTACACTGAAGGGAATGCAAACTTTGTTCAACTAAGGCCGGTGATTGCCTGAAAACTGTCTGGTTGGTGGTGAGAAACTTCCCCTTCGGCTTCTCTATGTGAAAGCTGCTGCATTTACCCTACACTGCAAAATAGGAAATATGGGAACCAGAACATTAACAATTCAAATGCATTAGCTGCTTCTTAATCCTAGACATGTTATTAAACGGAACCCATGAAACTTAAAATATGCCGGATTAAAAAACTGCAACTCATTTTATACATTTTGGATTGTTAAGGAATAATAATTATTTGTTTTAGTAGATGAGCTCATATCCCCTATAATTCTGGGGAATTGTTTCCAAATAGTTTGTTAAAATATACGTTAAATTCGATGTCTACATTGACAAAATGAAGCAAAAGCTTTCTTTGCATGTTATTAAAATAAGGAACGTACACAGTAGTGATTATTTCTACTTCACCTGAACGTAGCATGGCCTGTTTATGCGTTAACTGTAAACTGGCTTTTGACCCGCCGGAAATGCGTCAAGGGAATCGAAAGTAAGAAGCTCCAAACTTCCCGTGATCCCGCTTGTTGAGCGGACAGTGTTTTATTTACAGAATACATGACAAAGAGACATAACTCATCTTTGTCAGCAGCCAGCAGGAGTCAGATAGCTTTAAGAAAAAAAGAAAGAGATTTCAACATTGGGTGATTGATTTTTAGTAATTTGTAGGTATTTTTGAGTTAATTAGCTGACTATAATGTGAAACCATTAACTTTATTTAACAATATGTAATTTTATATAACTACACGAGGATGGAAGATGAGTATAAGGAGAAAAAGAAGATGATTGGAATTACAGTATTTGAGGAATGAGCAGTACGAGTGGATTAAAAATGTAAAAATAAATAGGGGTGACTGTGGCCAAAAGGGATGAGAAAGATAAGTGTGAAAAATGAGCAATGAAGAGGAATTAGGTGGATAAATGGAAAGAAAAGATAATATAAAGGGATGAGCAGGATGAACAGGGACGATAAGACGGTGTTAGATGTGTGGCGGTGCTGCAGCTTCATTTTTAAACAATTACAATTTGGAACTCAAAGATGTTCTTTTATTGTGACCATTCATGCATTTTTTTTTATTCTTATTATTTTTAACCAAAGGCTTCAATGTATTTTTTCTGTCCATAATAATTTTATTAAAATTTTTATTTATTATTGCCTTATAAACTGCACAGTGTTAAACAGAGAATAATCAAACATTTAATTTGAAGAAAATTTCAATTTATTTCCCAAATGACATTATTTAGAATCATGCATTACAAGATAAACAGCTCATGTACCTGCATTTGAAAAATTTTGACGTCAAAAGACATAACACACAGCACATTTGAACAAGCTTAAAGTTCATGCGGTTCAAGCGCTGTCCTTATCAAACAGGTCAAGTATAAAAAGACACATTTAAGAGTTTCAAACTTTAGGAAAAAAATTAGAACTAGACAAAAAAACAACAAAGAAAGCTTTAAATTTATAGTTAAAGTTCACACACTTGTTCACTGTACAGAACAGAGTTCAGTCAGACCAACATAACTTAGTCCTTACATGCTATTGAACATGAGAAATGCAGCAGGACACGTGGGCATGTTCAACAGCAGGCCTTTTACTTACATGTGTTAAATAAAGCGTTTATTGCTCCAAGGCTCCTGAATAAATACATAAATAGCATAATTTAAAAAGGCACACAGTGAAAACATCTTATCAAAATACAAGATTCACATTCAGCAGTTTCTCCTTCTCATTTGCTTAAGCAAAGAGAGGTGAAGATGAGTGCTTTTACTTGCTACAGTTGTCATATTTCACATGTGCCATCAAGACATACATTGTAAAGCAAACCACTGAAGTGAAACTACTCTATTTCACTCTAAATGCTGCTTAAAAATTAGTCCTAACAAAACATTTCTGACTTAAGGTACGCTGCCCTTGCAAACAAAAATAATGGTCCGATACTATTAAATACTGAAGTGGATGGTGATATGACCCACTGTTCTCATGCATCTGAAAGTGTTTCTGTTTTCAAATTGTAGAAGTAAAAACCTGATCATAAGATATAATATGCACTTGGGAGTTCCATATAAAATATACTGCGCTGTATACATACAACTCAGCAGCAGCTCACACAAGATCGAGCAAATTTTCTTTATCGAACATGAAATGTTTTAATGCTGAATAAATATTAAATATTCATATACATCCAATACTGCTCTCACTTGAATAAAATATACATTTATTCTTCATGTATCTCCATGTTTTCTTCAGGCTCTTGGGTATAAAGTTGAAAAAATTCAATCTCGTAACTTTAATGTCTTCGCCGAAGGAGCAAATCTCCCCACCTGGCATGAAGGTGGTCTTTGTGAGTTTACTGCATGCGATCTGTCTGAAGCTGCTGTGGCTGATACTGGCTAAAGGCGGCAGCAGCCGCAGCGGCTCCAGGTGTTGCAGCAGTAGCGAGCGGTTGTTGGACGGTGTATCCATACCCGGCCGTGGTCATGTAGCTCGTAGGTGCCGGCGAGGCCGCATAAGGGTACTGATCATAAGCAGCGGCTGCAGCGGCAGCGGCAGCAGTGGCAGCAGCAGAGTACTGGGCATAAGCTGCCCCAGTATAGTCAAGGTAAGGGGAAGTTGCAGCAGCGGCGGCGGCTGTTGCTGTAGCAGCAGAAGGTTGTACATGAGGGATCACCACACTGGGCTGGACAAAGGCCTGAGGGTAGACGTAGTGGGCCGGGATCCTGTTGGACAGAAACATTCATGGGTTCAGAGAAGAGTGGTGGCCTGTTATCTTCCCGACGCTGAAACTAAGAAAAAAAAAAGAAAAGAAAAATCTGGAAAACTGAAAAGCAGGTGCCAAATATATCAACCCAGTACTCAAGGCACAGCAAATCCATTCATTAACAACTGAAAAAAAAACCCTGCCTATAAATGAAGAGTTTAAAAAAAAAGCAGCAAAAACCAAAAGGAACACGGGTGCAGCTTTTAATTCTGACAAAAAAAAAAAGCACCTGAGTCTGAAACACGGTGAGGCATTAAAAGAAGGCACAGCCAAGCTCTGCACCACAGAAGAAAAAAACAAAAACATATTTGACAAAATGCGAGTTTGTCACAAAAACACCACAACACCCCGGCACAAGAAGTGGACATTATTCCCTCTGTCCACAGTCTGGCACAACACCACACATACTGGCATGCCACACGTGTTAATACGTCCTAAAACACAAACATATCTGTGTCCAAAATGACTGGACACAGTTTTTTAAAAACAAAAAAGAAATTGACAATAATACAGAAATAATTGAGTTGTAGCAGCATATTCCATCTGAAGAGCAATACATGGAGATCCAGTGACTTGCAGAAGTATGTATAGTATTTATAGCTTTTAATTTTTTCCATGTTTTGCCATTATACACCTACAAACCTTTACTGCATTTTACTGGGATTCTATGTGATAGACCAACATAAAGTAGTGCATAATTTTGAAGTGCAAAGAAAATCATACATCTTATGACTATGGAGTTCATTTTATACTTCACCCCTGAATTCAGTTTTCTTTTCAATGCTATTACAGTTGCAATTTTTTGGAGGTGTGTCTCTAATAGCTACAGAACTACAGGATAAAATCTGATATTCTCAAAATCTATGCTGTTCCATTACAGCTCCAGATCTGTTCTGGGTTTTTGTTCCAGAACAGACTTTAAGGTGGACCTTAAAGTCCACCTTAAAGATGTGGACTTTAAGGTGAATCAGTCCACATCTTTTGCTCTAAAAGGTTCTTTCAGGATTTCCATGTGTTTGGTTCCATTAACTTTCCATTAATTGACCAGTTGTCATGTCCCTGCTGGATCCTCACACCATGATCCTGTCCCCACCATGCTTCACTGTAGATATTGTCTTTTCAGCCTGCTGTGTAGTACCACACTAACTGCAGTCAGTTCTGATTTAATTTTATGAGAGCTCTCTGCCTTGAATACGTTTGCTGTATTCCAACATGACTTGTAGGAACTTTGAACTAATGGCTTTTGCTCATTAATGTCTTTCTTCTCTTTTAAAAGTGAATTTGTCTTTGGTCTTTGTCACATGGTATGATTTAGAGACATTAGAGTCAAGGAGGCTAAGAACAAACACACACCAGATTTTAAAAACCGTTCTTTTTAAAATATATGTACTTTTGTTACACTTCACAATCCTGCACACACTTTTGTGGGCGGCATCACAAAAAAAGTAGTTTTGTGTTTGTAAAATAAAATAGAAATGTAATAAAAATGGTTACACGAACCTGAATACCTTAGCAAAGCACAGTATAAGAGGACAAAAAGAAATCTTTGTATCTGGGTAAACTTTTCCCCAGTTCAAACTTGTGCTGAAGTCACCCTCAGTAAATATGTAGAGGAACAGGTGTGAAACATATCTGTTCACACATAAGTGGCCCCCTTCCCTTTTTTTTAGAGACATACACCCCCCACACACAAACATACCCGATTTGACTGACAAGGGTGGCTGCATGCGTGCTATTTTTGCTCCCCTTGTCATCTCAAAAGGACAAACTGATCTTATCCTCCGGGGCACATGGCAGAGTGCTGGTCAACTGTTCTACGGTTTCATTTACATTGCTTAATTTTTAATCATCACAGCCAAGGAGTGCTGGCTAATTTAAATAATTAGGACTCTGTTGTATTATTCTTTTGGGTGAATGTAGGACAGTTACATCAGTCAGAAGACATGAAAACTAACAAACAAACAAGCAAGCAAAGAAAAACTGTGTGGATTCCTTGTGACAAAACTTTTCCTGTAATATGACACCTTCAAAGGAGAAAGTTTAACTACTTGACTATGTTTTTTTGAATCAGAGGAACATTTCATCATCCTACAAGTTGGGAGCTAAATAAAGGTGCTTTGTAAATCAGCAGGACACATGGGTAATCCCCTGCACATAACCCGAAGCCTTCATGGGCGCATGGCTCGGTCCACCTGTTGTCCCGAAGCTGAGCGGCCCCGTCTGTGCCATACATTATTAAAAGTGCCGCTGACTGACTCCTATTTTCCAAGAGAATTTGAGACGCTGTGCAGATCACTGTGGCAAACAGCTGCTGTCTAACTGTGTGGCTAAGATCTTCGTCTCCAACCGAAAGGCCCAGTTCAGACTTCTTTTTTTTCTTTTATTGTATAATCAAATCAAAAAGTAGGCATGGAGTAGTATGAGCTTTCCTTAGTATAGTATAATAAACTGGATTTAACAACAGATGATCCAACTGATTTTCTTTTTTTTTTTTTTAAAGTAATAATTCCTACTGCTGATAAACTAAAAAGTATTAAAAATAGGACTTATATAGTTGTAGGACTATAGTATAGTTTATAGCATTCATTTTATATTAGTTTACAAGTTTATAGAGTTCCACAGAAATGCTTAAATAGTAAGGCAATCTGCAGTGGTAGCCAGCCTGCAGTTTGCTGCTTAGATGTCCTTGATTGCTTTCCAAATGCAGTTGAACCCTTTAAATGATTATAGGTAACTTTCTTGTTATTATTATATACATTCATTTAGTTGCCATTTGAAAACCTGGTATTTCCACAGGTTTTACATGTCAAAACATTTCAGTGTAATGAGGTTTGTTATTTTCAGTCTGAAGCAAATGGACAAGAGAAAATAAAAGTATGGACTGACTGAAATGAAAAACAATTGTAAAGAAAAACAAACAACAAAAAACATCTTCACTAAGTGAAAAACAAAGTTTTATGTTGTTAAATGTTATTATTTAAGTCCTAGCTTTGCAAAAGGAGCAAAATATGACAAGAATACATGGCTAAATGCAAAATACAGGCCAGAAAATAAATTTAGTCATATCGCTTATTTCATACGATATTTTGATAACAAGAATGCTGAGGCCCAGGGCTCTAACATTGTGGCTTTTCTGTGATTTATTGCAGAGTTCTGAATACATGTTACATCAGTGAGAGTAGCAGTAGTTCCAAGAAGGAAATTTGTCTTATTTGTAAGCAAGTGGAAAATGTATGAACTTTCTTTCAGTCCGCTCAATGGCAGTGTGCAGCGTTAGCTGGAAGAGGGGTTACTCTAGGCTTCAAACATCACTTTCACTTTCATCGCATTAAAAGAACTTTGAACAGTAGAAAGAGTATGACGGAAAATATTTGTAGTTTTGAAAACGTAATTTTATAAAACCTTGACACTGACTACTGTCCCATTCCTAATATAAAGCCATCAAAATTGCCAAAGCGTTAATTGAAAGCTTTGCCATTATTATTATTTTTTGGTGTTTAATCTGCAGTTAAATTACATTTTTGGTTTGCCATATTTCTGAAAATATACAGCAACAGGAAAAAAAAAGTCAAGCATGGCTTGCTTGTTGATTTAATCTACAAATTAATGCTTTAGGTTAATGAAATAAAAACACAGCATCATGGGGGTAAGGTAAACAGAAAAATCAACTCCCACATGCAAGCCCGTGTTTGTTTTGTTGCAGGGGATGAGAAATTTAAATGAACACACTGTGAGTGGTTGTCGGCCCGCCCCTTGCACAACAAAACATGTCGTGTTAACTAGAAACCGAGAAAGAAATAAAAACAAAAATCAAAGAAACAGGCTAGAGCACAACCAATTAAAAGGGGGGAGGGGGAAAGAATCAACACTCCTCAGCAGAGTTATAATTCCCTGTAAAATCTGATCAAATCTGCCCCCTGTGCACCACCCTCTTCCCCCCACTGCAAGTAGAAATAGGCACACAGTTAAGCTGAACACCACATCATACTGAACACAAGGCACACACCAATCTATGTACTATAAGAAAACTGGAAAAAAAATCAACAAAAAAAAAAATCAACAACAACCAAAATACTTTCCATGCATCTAGTCACCATTGCGGTTCGTTTGTGTATGTCACAGTATACAGGTAACACTTTAGCGCTCTGCCCAATGCAGACTCAGCTATTCCTTCAAATCATCATGTCCCCCCATCAGCTATTTTAACCGTTACCGAGCCTGTCAGATCAGAGAGAGACAAGACAACATGGAGTCAAGTCCTGCAGTGGCTCTGGGACATATGCGCACTTCCTTCACAGTCAACCCTCAAGCAGTGGAGCACACATAGACACTCACAAGTCCTCATTCATGTGGGGAAAAAGAGGTGGAGGCAACAATAAATGTATGTTTAAAATAGATATTTGATTTTTACATTTTTTTTTTTTTTTTCATTTTAATACAGACAGATTTTGTAAAACAAACTGAAGTTTTATTGCTAAACATACCCGTATGGTCTTTGGATAAACGCTGGATGGATCTGAGGCACACCAAATGCAAAACCTAGAATTAAGATAGGGAACTGTCAAAGTCCGAGTCGAAATTTCAAACAAAACAAAACTACAAAACAATTGAATTGCTTAATGTTTGCAACCATTACAAACCTCTGCATTACTCCCGCAAAAATAATCAACAAGGGCTGGTGTATTTATACTAATCACCTGGTTGGATGACCCTGGGTTTGGCCCCCAGATAGGCCAGGTTCACATTGGCTTTTCTTCCATCTATAATGGGATTGGGATCCTTACATGCTCGGTCAGCTGAGGCCCGATCTGCCATGGTCACCTTTAACAATACACATGTTCATATTTTAGAGTCAGCAAACATGAATTTGTAAAAGTACCCAACATTAGTTCATCATTATTGATTTTCCACAGTTTTCAAAGCAGATAAATAATTTTAAAACCACTTTATGACAAAAAAAAAAAACAACCTAAAACTAAAACAAAAATGATTGTAGCTACTAACTAGTGTAATTATTTTAGAGAGAAAATGAATTCTTTTTACAGAAGCTTTTACTTTATATGTCAGTTTACACAAAATGTATGTCATCACTTAGATTTACTGGTGCATCTGTTTATCTGCAGATGCTGTCTGATTATGTATCGTGATCTTAGCTGAGCATCTTTAGCTTAAAGTGAAGTTTTAGTGTAAAATATATACTTGTAAGAAAGCTAACTATAGTGTTGAGTTGGGTGACAGGGATCCTCATAAAAATAGAGAGAGCTACATACATAAGCACCTTTAAAAAACACAAAGAAGAATGTGCTACTGCATGCTAAAGCACATCACTACAGGCAGGTCCAGATGTAATAATGCTGGTCAGAACAGGAGCAGAAATTATAATCTTATTTGAATACTAGCAGATTTTTTTTTTAATTGCAGTTTTTGTAACACACTGTCCTCCATCACTGTATAGAGTAACAGCAGAGTGGCCTCCCAGTAGATTGACTTTACTCCACCTCCATAGAGTACTGGTTTGTTAGGTCTCCATGTTAACAACAATTCTTCTGGGTCCTCATACCTGGACCAATAACAAAATAATTATTGCTAATATGAACTTAAAAACTGAGGACCTTGCTTTTGCTACTTTTTAAAAAATTTTTTATCAGGGATAGACAGGGCTATGGACTGGACTGATGCCTGAGTTTGACGTTCCAATCCAAACGTGACGTCACCACCCTCTAGCAACCTTCGTTTTTTTTTTTCTCGGCTACTTTGTGCTCTCAATCTATTTTAAAAAAAAAAATTAAGCTTAAAATTTTCTCGATTTGGCACACCGAAATCCTTAAAGCTGTAAGTACAAGCAGAAGAGCCTGAAATGCTCAAACAAATATATGCATAAAACTGATATGTACCTTTCTAACCTTTCTAAAAAAAAAAAAAAAACTCAACACACATTTCATTTAATAATAATAAGCCGTATCATAATCCACCTCAAAAACGCTTGTCAATAAATTGTTTAATGCAGTTTTACCGATTCCTTATTTTTTGTTTAATTTTGTTTTTAAGGAGTTCTGGTTTAGGCAGGGCAATTTTATTTTTTGCTGTGTACCACAAAAAAAAAAAAAAAAAAAAAAAAAAAAAAAGAAGAGAAAAGAAAGAAAGAAAAAAGAAAGAAAGAAAAAAAGCCAAGCAGACTAAAAGTACTGAATTTGGCACGAAACATTCCCAATCACGTTGGCAAATTCAAAAATGTGCCTCCAGGCTGTAAAAGCTGTTTCGGTTGCATCAGCAGGTTTGTACTTACAAATCCATAACCTCTGGATTTCCCCGTCTGCCGATCGGTGATGACAACAGCCTCCTCGATGTCCCCAAACACTTCAAAATACTTTCTCAGGCTGGAGTCAGTGGTGTGATAAGGAAGGCCTCCCACGAAGATCTTGGTGAAGGTGGTGTCTTTCTGTGCCGAGTGCATGATTTGTGGATTAAATTGTCCCGGTTGGAGTTTTTCCTGGGGGGTCAAACTAAACGGGGAAGTTGAACGCGTGTGGCTGATCGGTGTGAGGCGGTGTGACGGACTGGCAGAGGACCTGAAGCAGGAGGAGGACACCTGTTAGGTTGTTGTGAAGCTCTCCCAGTTGTCAACTCGTGTGACACAGAAACTTAACTCCACCCACATCTGCAGACCACCACTCAGAGTTCAGGCTACCTACTGTCGCACAGCTGCTGCAACAGTGGCAAGGACACTCAGTCGAGGCCAGAGGCCTGGGTTTCTGCCCGCTTTTAACATCTATAAGGAGCTTTTACTTTGATAAAAAGTTTGCATCTCGGTTTTTAAGTGTAAATCTGTTCATCTTAGATTATTATTATGATTGGGAATATGTTTCAAATTATGGACACGCTGCTGTAAACACACATTCCCCTAAATCAGGGGTCTGCATGTGACCCACTTCTGTAGCTTTTAGTAACTTATGTCCAAAAATGCTAGCGAGTAGATCAATGTTTGAAAATAAATGGATAATTGTAAAATACTAACCTTAGCAGTTTTTCAGGAGAGATTTTTAATTTAACTAGATGCTTAACATTTCCAAAAAAAACAACAAAAAAACCCAATAGTAATAGTGTAAGGAATATGCTATCAGTTTTGTCAATAGGTTCCAGACTACATGTGCTTTTGAATTATTTTAAGTAATGTTCCACTAAATTTGAATTGAAGAAAAATTATTAGGCCTTAAAACAAATTAAAAAAAAAAGTAGCATTCTTCAATAATTTGAAAAAAATTACATACAGAAAGTACAAATACAAGCTATATTGTTTTGAAGCATCATGTTGCTTTTGTGGCTCTAAAATTATTTTCAGCTGGACCGAGGGCAGAAATGACAACTGTAGACCAAAATATTTCAATATGTCAAAAGTCCTATTCATTTCTATTTAGAGATCACGGCCAGAGAGACAAATGAGTTAACAGACTGGGTGATGGATGGACAACATGAATGATAACCTACAGATGGACAGACCGAGCAGCCTGATGGATGGTGGATGGAGGAACAAATTTGACATCTTTTATTAAAAAACAGCAACATAAAATGCAGTCTGACTGGCGTAACGTCTGCCACGCAAATAATGGCAGGGAATAGTCTTAAAATACAAATTTTGTTCCATCCCTAATTGATGACTGAGTCCCGAATGTCTGAAACCACACATAATGAAGCATTATGCTCAAACAGCGATGATTTTTTTTTTTTTTTTTTAAATGAAGAGACAACACACAAAACTGATTGTAAATGTTCTATTCTAGAACACTGTGTACCAATTAAAACAAGATACATTATAAATACAATTCTGTACAATACAATAGTGTAAATACTATGTTCAAATACATTTACATTAACAACTCCTTATTAGGGAGAGCAGCTTTGTTCTCTTCTTTAAAATAAGGTCTTGGGTTTGTTTTATTTAAGTGAAATTGCAGCTTGATTATTTTTATGGACAAGTCATAACTTTCATAAAAAAAATTTAAAAAAAACTTTAGAAGAAAAGTACATTTCTTACCTTAATAAATCTGTTGTTTCTAAATATTTATCCAACCCACCATGACAGGAAGGATCATATTCTGCATTTCACATACTGTTTTAAGGTCCATACTCTTTTGATATGATTTATAGCTAATTATACTGTGGGTGTCTTTGCAAATAACACAATAAGGCATTTATTTGTATATTCAGGCTTCTGAGCAATCACTCACAGTCGTCAGGGTTACGAACATTTAATCAGTCCTGTATGGAAGACAGTCGGAGAGCTTCCCAAGAATCCTTTCCAGTGCAACCTTATCTCATTCAGTCTCAAGCCGAACGGGATTTTTTTCCCTCCACAGTGTTACAGTACATCAACAGGGTAATTCCTGCCAGCGAACGCGGAAAGCTGCTCCCAGGTTTGGCAGATTTCTCCTGTTTCAACTTTACGTGGCATTGCTCCTACAGATATGGCACTAAGCTTTACTTGGACACGTCGATTTATAGTGAGGATATCCTTGTACAGACACGATGGAAAAAAAAATACAACATAACACTCGTAACAGCAGATATGGAACCGTAGTTCTTTGGTTAGCCCTGACGTAACATATTGATGTAAATATCAAAGTTTATAAACAGTAGTACATTCTTAATCTTCGAATCCCAGATCACTTCATTATGAGCCTCAGAGAGGGTCGCGTTCTGTAATACAAAAATATTACATATATTCTTCAGAAGCGATGTAAGAAAACTTAGGCGGATAATATTCCCAGATAAAAGTCAAGTCCTCTATAAAAATATGAGCATATAGAAAACTCAGATATGTGCATAGTGATTTTTGTTTGTTTTCAGTGAACAGCAACTAGAAAATACTTCATTAAATGCACAGGTAAAAGATATGCCTTTGAGCAAAGCTTCCACACAAAACAGCACATCAGTGGTCAGAAATTAGCCGTCGGGGTCAGACTCGGGACGTGAAGGAGAGGAGTCACGCCTGGGTCATTCACATCCCTCAGAGAGCAAGTTCTTCTTTGGGTCCTATTTGATGAAAGTCTGGGGTTCTGTTTCCATGGAGGGGGGCCCTCTGGTGAGCCGAGATGGTTTTACAAACACACCGTGGCCTGGGGGACAGCGGAAGTACACTCTGCCTTGGACAGTCCCATTGTGCTTACCTAGAGAAGAGTATAAATGATTACTAGTATTAAGGCAAGAATTATTATATGCAGCTCTGGAAAAAGTTTAGACACCACTTATAATGATCAGTTTCTCTGATTTTACTTTTTATATTTATATGTCTGAGTAAAATGAACATTGTTCTTTTATTCTATGAACACATGCCTCTGAAATTCCGAGCAAAAATGTTAGTATTCATTTGCAGAAAAAGAGAAATGGTCAAAATAACAAAAAAGATGCAGCGCTTTCAGACCCTAAATAATACAAAGAAAACAAATTCATATTCATTTAGAAACAACAATATTAATGTTTTAACTCAGGAAGAGTTCAGAAATCAATATTTGCCGGAATAACCACATTGAAACCCCACTGAAAAAGGTTTTCAATGTGGTTCAAAAGTAAAGTGCTATCAGAACGATATGTATTTAAATATAAAGTTTAGGTTTTTTAGAATAATAAGCAGTGCATTTCTCTCTTTTCTCTTTGAAAACGAAAAGGGCGTGTTCAGTTGGGGTATGCAGTTTTAACAAAAAATAAATAAAATAAGAACCACGTGTAAACCAGTAATGTTAGAAAATTCATTTCACTCCATGAACACAAACATGTTACTTACCCATTGCCACATCCAGCTTCACACCAATCCAGATCCCCTTTGCGAACTCCACACCTCCTACATAGTAGACTGTTCCTCTTCTCTTTCCTACCCACACTTGCTCCCCAGGTGCCATCCAGTCAGGAAGCTGAGCTACAGGGGTGCTCTCATCCCCGCTGGAGTCTCCGGAGGGCTCGGCGCTGCTGGGGTTCGGACTGGGGCAGGGGCTCCCATGAGGCAGGTCTCCCTGGGCTGGTTCCTGGATAGGAGGCTCTCCTCCCGCTCTTTGAGCTGGGCCAGAGGATCGTGCTGTTGGTAAAGGTTTGATTTCAGACACTGACGCTGGAGGTGGGAGTGATGTAGAGGGATCTTTGGAGGATGAGGTCAGGGTCAGGCCTCTATCGGGTGCAGTGATTGGGGCATTTAATGAAGTGCTAGGTATTTTTATGTTGGAGCTAGACACAGCTATGCTAGCAGGGTTTGCGACATTAGGACATCCAAATATTACATTGTCAGTGTCAGATGACAGCTGATTGTCATGTAACTTTACATGCTCTGGTTTCTTCGGATGGTTTGTAGAAATTTCCAAACCATCCTGTCCCCATTTCTCAGTAAAATGGGCCAAATCCCCTTCTCCAACACTGTCATCAGCCCCTTTGAAGTCAGTGAACTCCTGGCTGGTGCTGAGAATACAATTATGAGGCAGTGGGACACTGTGCTGCTTATTTGTGCAGTTAGGAATATTGACAGGTGAAGAGGGTGGATGGATGAGCTGTTCACAAGCACCACACGCTGAAGGAGGCTGCTCCAGGTTGCCCCCTACTGCAACACTTTTGGTCTGTGCAGAGCTTCGCCCAGCAGGGTCGTGGGACTCTCTGGAGGGACAGCTCAAGTGGTCGGAGCTTTCACTGGTGCTGAAAGGCACGTCGGACAGAGTGGCGTTGGATTCACTGTGGGAAAAGTAGCCGCTGGTGCAGCTGCTGGCTGTGGGGCTTCGGGACATGTCTCTGTGCCCGCTCCCACCTCCACACCGATTTCCCTTCGAGTCAGAGTGAAACCCGTCCTGGCTCTCCAAAGTGGCGTTGTATATCTCAAAGTTTGCAAAATCCTCTGGGACGTAACTCTGGTAGCTGCTTTGGTCCAGTGGGCCACGATTTAGACTCAGAGAGACGTCCGTGTCCTCGTCCTCAGAGTCGTGCTGATCAAAACAGAGGCAGTAAGACAAAAGTGGAACTTAGCTTATGTAGTACTGTGATCTATGTAATCACTCAGCATTATAAAGAGGATGGAGTCCATGAAAATGGTCAGTGATGATGAAACAGAAACATGGTTTATGAGGTCTGTGGTGTCTGATTGGTTCTGAAATTCATACAAGCCCAGCAGAGGGTGAATGTGAATCACAATACAAATGAGGTCATGTGTTCAACCTGAAGATTGGTGTTTTGATCTCCTACACTAGTTTTTTGGGATTTCAAAATAAGTGACAATCCCACTATTACACCGTGATTGTCCATTTTCAGTTTTTACCTTTAATCTGACATACATCCTGTGTGACTAATCTAAAAAATATATTTTCTTTTGAATAATAGAATGTATGTAACATGAAAGGTGGCCACAAAAATATTAGCTGTAAAAATGATTTCTCAAAAATACACAAGAAAAAAGAAAAACAATCTGATATTCTTGGTACCTTTAACCTCCTCCTGTCTGCACAGTGCTGGAAATGTAATTTTATGATCAGACACCTAAAAATGTTCCAGAGTTGCGTGACTCATAGTTCACAGAATGCAGTAGCAGCGGCTCAGGGAGCAGCTGAGGCTCTCTAAGCAGAGTCAATCAAAGTAAGAACACAGTGTGATGCCACTGCAGTTAGCGGCTAATGAGCCAACATGTGTCAGGAAGTGCAGCTTTATGTTTACGACCTGCATGTATGTCGGTGGAGCACTTACAGCAGTGAGTGACTGTGTGCGGCTGAGTTGCCTGCTGGTGACAGTGGAGGTGGGGGTGGAAGGCTTGCAGTGGCCCTCGCTGCCTGCCCTGGGTCGGCGCCAGGAGCAGGGAGAGGGGAGCAGTGCAGGGCTGTCCACAAGTGAGCGCATGCTCTGCAGATGGGTCAGAACGACAGCACACACTTCACACTCACACAGCATGCATGGAGCTGGGCAGGCTGGTTACACAGTTAGTGCCATGCAGTCTAATATTTCACAAAAACAGTGCTTGAAGTGCCCTAAATTGGAGGTGCAGAACCTTTTTGTTGCAATAAACATGCAGAATAGTGCAAATATGTTACTGATTTCTTTCTTGTATTTTGCTTCCAAAAAATGATAAGTTGTAATTATTAATCAATAGGCTGTCAAGTTAATCTTTGGACTTTTGCTGGTTTTTAAAAAAAATATTTTCAGTGAAATCAATCGACAATTTTCAGACAAAAGAAGTTTCTTTCATAGGATGCTTAACTAAGATGGACTAAAGTCTCAACAGCTACAAGGATGAGCAGATGTCCTCTTGCGTCACACCAAACACCTTTTGGTAAAATGAATCTTAGTTTATTTAAAGAAACGCAACAAAAGAATACAATTTGTATTTCCTCAACTTACTCCAGCCACTTATGAACTATTTCAAGTTTTATACACACACTGATTTTAAATTTAAGTCATATCCACTTCTCTTGTCAACAGTGTGCCAGAAAGTTTGACAACACTAATAAAGTTTGGTCTTGGGTGCCTCATTCTTTTCATTAGACCTGCTGAGCAAATTTGACTGTGTTTATCAAAATTTTATATTACATTTTTGCCTCGAGATGTCTATAAGACACACATGTTGTACAGGTGCTTACGCTTTATAAAGAGTTGGAAGGCTGTAACCTAGACTACAGAACGATCATTCTGCTCTTTACATCTGTGGACAACTTACTATATGAGGAAATGAGTAAATAACCCGTCAAAGTCCAAAGAAAAACTTTCAGCGAACCTCAGAAAGCCTGAAGACCTACTGAGTAGTTGATCAGTTTTTTAGCTTAGCTTAAAATGTTACAAATGCTGTATCAATGTAATGTTGTTTAGTATTTTCATTCAGCTGGTTTAAGACCATTTACACCAAATTAACTTAACCTAAAACCTCATTTAGGACACTTTACCAATAAAAACAAAATAAAACATGGTTATTTCAATTGATCAGAGCAGCCACATATGGAACATTCAATAATTACAAACAAAATCGCAAAAGACTGCAGGCAGCAGGATTTTTGTTAACTGAAGAGGATATTTATGCTTCGGCCAATGGAATATCCTAAATAATGTAGAGGATCTTTTCTTTCTGTTTGCCTTTTTTAAAGCAAGTTTAAAATGGAATTTTTATGGGATGTCAGGTCAGATGTAAAAGTCAGGACGGACAAAACAATGACACATGGAGCTGAGGAAGAATCAAATGGCATAAGGAGGAAAATATAAGACATGAATCCTCAAAGAAACAAGAAACAGATTGAACTCATGCCCTCTTTACCGTCATTCCCAGCAGCGGCCGAGCCTCCAGTGCTTTCTTTGCCTTGTTCTCCTCTTTGACAGGAAGCAAAGATTTGAGGAATTTGGGGGGCTGAGGGGAAAGAGCTTTGAAGGGGCTGGCGCTGAAGAAGGTGGAACTCTCAGGACCCGATCCTGTGTGGAAAAATTTAAAAAAATTCATCAATCATTTTTGTGCATGTTGTCAAAATCCAGTGCATTTGATGGAGCTGACTGTATTCTGCTTTACCTGAGTTCTGATTGTTTTTAATGGGTGTGGCGCAAAGGGAGACATCTTGAGGGTTGCAATTGGAGCTGTCCGCATGATCACAGAGCTCCTAGGCAACAATACACAGTCCCAGAAAATACCATGAGGTTTGTGCACATTTTATTCACTTGGGATCAGTACAGAATTATTTGAAACATTCAAATCGATTAAAGAATGTATCTCAGCAAAAGCTTAATCATTTTCCAATAAAAAATAAAAACGGATATAACTTTGTTATAATCTCTTGAAATTTCATGATACAGATTTCTTATTTTTGGATGTACTTTTACCAACATAATAATAATAATAAAAAAAGAGTGCTTTAGATGAGGTTAAACCATGCCTGATGAGTCCTGCCATCTTCATCCTCAGTCAGGTCAATTTTACTGCACGAAGACTGGGGATAAAGGAAAAAAAAGTAACTTCATGGTCAAAACCATAAATTGCATGTGTTCAGCTGCAAAAGGTTGTGTTAATTACATGCTGTACATTTGGTGTGCTTGCACTCCTTCGCAAATGTCTCCCTTTCGCTGCAAGCACTTCCTTCACAGTCACAGCCTGCAAAGAAACATAAGGATAGATCTGTTTCTGCTACTCTAGTCAGATCTACAGTCTTATAAACGTATATATAGAAAGTTATAGTCCAGGCAAAAAAATAGCAGTAGCAAAGTACTGGTCAAGGCTGTGGGTTTATTTACATTGAACTTTAAAAGCCTCCAGAGCAAAGTTTTCTTGAAAAGATGTGGAAAAGATAACTTGGCACTGCATTTAGAAAATGTGAGAAGGTGACGAGATAATTCATATCCAAATACAGCTTAAAGCTTGGTCATAGATTAAATTAGCTAACTAAGCTTGACTTTTAACATCTTTGTTTATGTTAAATTTAGACAGGATATAAGAGTTAAAAATGTTATGTTTTTAACCTATTTTTCTGGGCAATTGAAGGAAAGGACCATCCAAACTGAAACAGCCACCAAAACAGTCGTCAATTTACTTCCAGTGTTCCGAGGAACTACGACAGGCTGAAGAGAACATTGCCAGCCATTTCACCTCTTCGCCATTTCTTACTTTTGGGTTTTGATCATTTCCTAGATGAGTACAAAAAGCAGCTTTCTGGCACAAGACCTTTCGTATTGATCACACGTCAAACTGAACCTCCCTTGAAGACGTTTTGTACCAACGGCAACAACCCATGACTGAAGTCATTTCCTTTGAACGCAAAGGCTGGAGTAACCGATTGTGGTTCTATGAGTCTAAAAGATATTTATTTTGCTTGTCTTTTCATAAGACAAACAAAAACAGAGTTAGAACCTCAATCACTGGAAGTAGCTTATATCACCTTAAGCAAATAAGATGCTTAAGATGACACAATTCAAATAGAATTGAGTTCTATATGAGCTTTTTCTTTTTATTTATTTTTTGCTTAATTACAAACAAAGTAACCCAGCATCATTGTTTGTGACGGTGTTTCCAAACTATCATGCTAGGACAGTGTATGAGAGTCTTATGGAGTAGCAATTAAATAAAAATATTATGGAATTTTTTTTAAAAAAGGACTAAAAAGTAATTATTTTACATGCGATTCTATACAATCAAATTTGACTTTTTTGTATGACAGGAAAAGGTAGCACTCTTTCAGTCCACTGCGTGCAGTGGGAGGTGGGGAAGCACTTCACCACCAATAACTCCTGACATTTCATTAAAATGACTTTAAACCTTAGGGACAGTCTGATGGTTTTCAAACCTGTTTAAATCTTGGTTCATCTTGACACTTGTAACTGACCCATGCCTACTCGATGCACAGG
This sequence comes from Poeciliopsis retropinna, assembly GCA_010277075.1. Taxonomy (NCBI): domain Eukaryota; kingdom Metazoa; phylum Chordata; class Actinopteri; order Cyprinodontiformes; family Poeciliidae; genus Poeciliopsis; species Poeciliopsis retropinna. The sequence goes on along the minus strand of VMRM01000007.1, from coordinate 15,023,222 downwards.
AACATTTTAACTCAGCCATCTGCAAAATTCTCTGCTTCAGTCCAAACTGTGGTTTACATTACCAGAATCAGCTGAACTAGGCTACATTTGTGACACCTGTGTGTCATGGAGTAAATCAGTCTGTCTGATACCTGTCTTAGTCGCTCTAAGCTCAAAATGTTCTCCACTTCCAGAACCCCTCTGGTGTATTTCTCTATGTATGTGTCTCCATCCTGAGTTTCTTCACTGTCGCCTCGAGCAGCCATAAGGGCTAAGGTTTCTCTCTCCTCTGGCTCTTCTGATGCCTGAAGGGACAGGAGAGAAAATGATGATAAACATAAAACTCTGAGCATTTAGTGACACATTGAGGAACCTCAATATGGTTTTAAATTCATATATTTGTAAGCAGGACTCAGCGCCGTACCTTTGGTATGTTGGAAACAATCTCATAGATCACACCGCAGGAGTAAAGCATGTTCTTTAGAGACATCCTCTTCTTGAGACTCTGAGTGAAACTCTGAAGGAAACAAACCAGAAGCATAAAACACGACTCACCGCAGGAAGCCTCCATGTCGACCTCTGACCCATTCCAGTACTGACCTGCTTGTTGTAGATATTGACAGCGATCCTCTTGCGGAGGACCAGCTCCATGGAGGCCGGGTGGCTGAGCTGCACAGTGGCTTTAATGATCAGGTAGATGCGCTCGTTGGGTGACGTGACCCGGTTGAGGTGCACAGAGTCGTGGATCGAAGAGTCCCAGGAACACACAGCCAGCACCTGGTGGACCACAGGAGCCGAGTTTTTGAAACATGTAGTTTCAGAGACAATCACATAGAAAGAAGCTGTGAGAGACTAACAGTTCATTTAGAAACAGAGTTCTGAGTGTGATTATACTTTTATGACAGTTTCACATAGTACATATAACAGAGATCACGAAACGATTTTTGTTGGGGTTCTGTTTTTTTTGTTAATAATAAAAGATGTATATATATATACAACATTAAAATGTTTACAAAACATTTGTCTTCCAACTCAGAGGCCTTTTTATGTATTTTTGCCACCAGAGGGCAGTATAATCACTGCTCACCTCCTCATTGCTGTGTCTGATGATTGGCAGGTAGAAAAACTGGCTGCCATGCTCTTTGGGCAGGATAGAGTTAACTCCAGCAGTGTGTGGTCCCGTCAGCTGCTCATTCACTGTCAGATTATCCGCTGGCAGCAAAAACAACAACAAAAAGAAAAAAAAATGCTTAGAGTTTGGAAAGACAGAGAGGAAGCTGTGAATAAAGCGGTTTTATCCTCACTCACCATTTAAATCCAGAAATAGGACAGGAATGTGAGCCTCCATCCCTGCAGGTGGGATCCTATATGCAGATTAATATAGTTAATGCTTGGAAAAGTCAAAAGGCTACATCAAAACTAAATAAGAGTGTGTGTGTGTGTATTTTTTCTTTCTTACCAATCTGCAGGAGCTCCGGGGATGCCGCTGCCAGCTGCAGGCACCAGCACTGCGTTCCTCTCCTCAGTCAGGCCGACCCACTGCTCCACCAGCCGGGCTTCCCTCTCCACGTCCTCCTCTGACTTTTCTGAAAACATAAAACCAAGAACAGAGTTTTAATCGAAACATCACCGATTGCTCTCCTTCGGCCGCGCAAGTCTTCGAACCAACCGTGTTTGTTGATAATTTTCTTGATTTGTTCATCTAGATACTCCCGGCGTTTGATGAGGGCGTCCGACCAGCGCTCTCTCACACAGTTCAAGTCTTCCTCCTGGAGCCAGACAGAGAATCAATGTCAGCTGGCTAAATGAGGCAGATGAGCCGCTGCAGGGAACAGGCTAGTGCTTCCCCTGGTGAGGCGAGTGCTCACAGGTCTCACTTTATGTGAGTACTATTACTCTTTCTTGATAAAGTATTCACAATTAAAAAATAAAGTGAAGATGTTAGAATTAAAAGCACGTTACTACATGATCGACAGTGCCTTACAAAAGTCTTTTACTTAACAATACCCCTCTAGGTCTTTTATTGACATGCTATGTGATAGATCAACACAAAGTAGAGCATAATGGTGAATCATAAATGGGTTGGAAACATTTCTCGCTAATAAAAATCTGATAAGTGTGGAATACATTTTGTGTGGCACCAACTTTGCATATCTGGAGACCAAAACATTTCCCAATTCTGCTTTAAAAATACCTGATGTTCAGTAAGACTGCGTGGAGACTGTCTGTTCACAACAATTCATTTATTAGTAATTGGTTTTAGGTCTGGACTTAGACCGGGCCATCTCAACACATGAATATGCTTTGATCGAAACAAATAGCTTGAGTTGCTGTCCTGCTTTCAGGTGAACCTCCACTCTAGTTTCAATACTTTCTTGACTTTAAACTGGCTTTTTGCAGAACTGCCCTACCTAAACCTTTAGTTTAGGTGAAAGGACACATGGTGGCAGGCTTGCAGTTATGCTATGCTCCTTCTAATTCTGAATAATGAATTAAAGCAGTTTTCTGTGAGATGTTCAAAGCTCAAAATATTAGTTTGTAAAATAAACCCTACTTTAAAGTTCTGTCCAGTGTTATTCCTGACCTTTCTGCTACAACAAAGAGCATAGCAAACTTAAGCAAAGAGCTTTATTTATACTGAGAGAAACTTCCACTATGCATGACCTATTTACACATTTAGCGGTATTACAGTAAATGCGGCTGAAATCTACTGTATGTCACACTTTTCAAAATTTCTATAGTAAGAAAATATGTTAAAAACATACATTGCTCTCTTTCACTTTTTAAATATGCACACATTGTGTTTGTCTACAACATTAAACCCACATTAAAGTTTGTGGGTGTCTGAGACAAAAACAGTCAAACAGGTAAAAAATACTTTTGTTTGAAACCCTTTTTAAACACCTAGTAACCCATAAACATCAGTCGCACATTTGCATGCCCTCGTCGACTACAATTATTACCTTCAGTCCTACCTGATTATAAGGCACATTGGTCTGCCATTGTCAAAGAACCACAGACCAGACAGCAGAGAGCCGATTTCCCTCTGCAGCATGGCTTTTTACTCAACAGACCTCAAAGCCAAACAAGTTATGCCTCTGACATCAGCACGCTTTCACCATGCAATGTTCAGTAAATCATGCCACCATGCAATGTCTTTGGGTGTAAATGAGGGTTGTTACTTCAGCTATTCAGCGGTGACATGCAATAAGTGGCATTAATGTGCACGTCCTGAAGTGGAAAGAAAATTGAGCAAGGGATGAGACCCCGGCAGACATGCTGCTCCGGGGGTGCCAACTCAGCCGCGGGTGGAGCTGTTTTTCACATCAACAAACTGCTGGTGCAATGGATAATTACAGCATCAAAAATCATCCACATGTGTGCAGATGCTGTTTAATAAAGCATGTTTTTTTTTTTAGTCAAACGAGGGAGTTGCCGTTACGAACACACGATCATTGGGCCTCCCTCATGCCGCACAGTGAACTACAGGGTGGAGAACAGCAGCAGGAGGAGACATGGAGGTACCTGATAACTATCCATATCGTCTTCCGCCTCTTTCTGGCAAGGGGAGAGGACACTCAGTCAAAGGTGAGGAAACCAGAGCAAGCTCTGGGAATAAAACTAGGAGCAAAACATCTACAAATCTCAATTATTTATTTTATTATAAAAGATAAACAAAAATGTTGCTTAGTATCCAATGGTGATTTTGTAACAAAACTAAAATTGTAATGATAAGTCTACTGTATTCTATGGCCTCTGTGAAAGTGACAGCCTGCCTCTAGGAAGGAGGAACAAAATGAGAGCAGCACTAATCAATAGTCCAGCGATTGGAATCTGCCAATTTTCTATTTTTGTTTGTGGTCGATGATCAGCAGGTCTAATACTGGGAAATTTAATTCTTATATATTAAAGACCTTAAAAACTCATACTAAGTTTGGTATTATAATGGGAGCATCAACTAACAATATATACTTTGATACATTTTATCTTTTTATTTAATCAGCCAAAGATTGTAAACTTATGCCAGTAAATGTCCCTAATGGTCTTCAGACAAAAAAACATTCCAGTAATAGGAAAAGTTAATAATTAGAGAATGCAAATAAAGGGGAAAAAAACTTAAATATATAATGAAATGTGCAGAAGTAAAGAAAAATGTTGAGAGAATATTTAAATAATTTATGTTAAGAATATGTCTGAAAACTGTAAAGTTGGAAGTAATACAAAACAATGGTAAAACCAGGTCTACATTGGTTAAATATTCACTGCCATGTGAACTAAATGTGTTTTAACATTTTTTTCCACAAATATCATAACGTCTTTAATTATTTATAACCAGATTTTGCTTTTTTTTTTTTTCCATTTGAATTTCAAGAAAACATGTAAAAGTTTGTTTTTCACACAGATTGAAAAGCCTCTTAAAGGAAACACAGAGAAGCCGGAAACCCCAAAAGCATTAACAGAAAATCTATGTGAATCTAATACAGGAACCCAGCAGCACACCCGAGTTGCTTTTCTCCAATAATATAAACCTACACAGGCTGATTCAGCATCATATTGTATAACTCTGGCACAATGTGAGCATGTTGTTCTCAGACAGATATCTGCTTTCATCCCTTTGCACACCCTCCCGTTGATGTCAAGCCTATTTCGTCCAACATATGTACAGGCTGTTCAGACTGTAAAAGCGTGCTTTTCACAGACCTGGTAGCTGTCCAGCGGTCTTTGCAGCTTAGTGGAGCGAGCCGAAACGCAGCCGATGGACACAGACAGCACAGCCTCCACCAGCAGAGGCAGTGTGCCCGAGTTCTGTACCGGCTTCACACACACCTGGAGTCTCCTGGAATGACCCTGCTCACACAGACATGTTGCAGTTGTTTGCCGTCGCTCCGTCAGTCTGAGATGAGGTAGAATCCCCTCCCTTATCTTCCTCTGACCTGTCTGAGTTGGAAGATGCCTCCTGTGCTGACATCCTTTGAAGGTTGCAGCTCCACAGACGTGTACTCCCCCTGCTCATTCAGCTCCTGGATGGAGATCCACAGCTCCATTCTGCGAGACACTTCATTCCACCTTTTAACAAGCAGCAGCAGCAGCAGGGATTGAGCCTGGTGTAAAGTTTGAGCATCAGATATTACCTTCAGAGGTCAGGAGGCCCACAGTACCTGTCGCGGAGAGTCTGGGTCTTGGCCTCCAGAACATCTAACTCCCAGGGCGCACGGCCGTTCCCGGCACAGCGGTGGCCCCACACTTCGATAGCCAAAGCACCATCTGATATAAACTCCAAAAATTCATCTGTCACATGCACAACATGATCCTGGACGGGAAAAAACGGTGTACAAATTTTAGTTTAATATTAAAAGGGAAATAAGAGTCTTTATTTTGTCTAGTGTAAGGAGTTTTTTTCCCATACTTTGCAGTGATCAAACTGGACTGTAAACTGAGAATCTGGGCTTCGAGGGGAGGGAGTGTCCGGGCTGACCATGGGAGGAGCCACGGTGGGCTCGCTGTGCTCCCAGAAGGTGTACTGACAGAAGACAAAGTTGGACAGGTTGAGCGGCAGTCCCGTGGCCTCCTTGATCCTCACCTGCAGCAGTGAGGAAAACAAACAAGATGCAGATTATGTTTGTTGCTAATCCCAGTAATTAACCCTTAGAATGAAAAGGCAGATGACCCTAAATCTCCTTGGTTCTAGAGGTTAAAGGTGTCTTTTACCCTACAGGTGAGCCTTCTGGCCATGTGCACAATTTCCCCGTTGGTGTCCATGACCTCATAGCAGCTGCTTTCACTGGAGTTCTCCGAAGAGTCATCTCCCCCAGAGAGGCGCTCCGGTACCGATCCGCTCACTCGCATGAGCTCCACATGCAACCTGCCTGCTACCTGAACACATCAATAAAAAACATATTTTTCAAAAATAGTAAACCTTTCCACATTTTGTCACTTCCCCACCAGAACCTCCAGTTGTCTCTATAACAATCATATGTGTTTTAACAACAGGCTGTAGTACATAATTGTGAAGTGAAAGAAAAGTCATAGATGCTATAAGTATATTTTTACAATCGAACTACATTTACAGTCACAAGTCTTCTGGGTATGTCTATCTGAGCTTGACACATTATGAAAAAGTCAATATCATTTCTTTACAACATTTTTGCAAGAAATTTGCATTATTATTTTCACCTCTCCCTGCTGGCTGATGATTGGGATAGCATATTGTAATTTGACATCATGGAAAAGGCACTCTAGAAAAATGTTGGCCACGCCGATCAGGTTGTGGTTCTCTTGGCCCTCGTAGAAAGAATCACAGTTCTTTCTGTTTGATTTATTATGCTGTAAAAAGACAGAAGAAGAGTTATTTGTCTTTTTTAAATTTGATGTTATGTTCACTGCCTCGTCTCGTTATGTCTTTTGTTTTTCACCTGTTCCTCTTTGCCTTCTTTCCAGTCTCTGTAATGGTCTCTCATGTCAACCAGTTTGTTCTCCAGCTTCTCAATGGTCCACACCTGGGTCCCCTTTCCTTTCCTACGTACCTGAATGGCTGGCTCGCTCACGATTGCTCCACGCTACATAAAAAATTGATAAAGGTTAGGATCTGAAACGTGTCTTCACATTTTTATATTCGTCCCAACTTGCGATCCGCGAGTGGGGCTCAAGAAGTCTGACCTTGCGGTTGGCACTGAGGTTGGCAGCTGGAATCTGAAGGGTGACCTGGTAGTCAGTGAGTTTGGCCATTTCCTCAGCCAAAAAGTTGGCTTCTCGCACCAAAGTGTTGGCCTTGACGACCTGCTCCCTGAGTCGAGACAGACTCTGGCGGAAAAGCTCATCCCTGCCCCACAGGATGTGTCACAGACATACAGACAGCTGATTAGAACAAAGCATTCATTCATGAGGTGGAAGACTTACGATGTTGTTCATACAGAAGATGAAAGTGTGTTTAAAAATATATTTCAATCTATAACAGTCAAACGAAAATGTACTTAGCAACTCGGCTGTTTGCGATCATTTGAAAAAAAAATTTGATTAACATGGACAAAGTTGTTTACTAACTTGATTTACTTAGTTGTTGCATCCCATATGAAAAAAGTAGTGATATATAAAAGTTGTGTCTATATTTGTAGAGAAAAGGTTGAACATTAGCAATTCCACCACTTCTATTTAGGGAAGTTTTAAACGGACTTTTCTAACTTCCTGTAGCAATTAGCTGTGCTAGAGAACCAATGCTAGCATTGTATGCAAGAAGAACCAACAGAATATTCAGTTGTAGCTATTATTTTTACTTTTACCACATACATTTTCTCTGCTAATGAAAGATTTAGGATTCTTCCCTGTTGCTTATGTAATATTGATGACAAGTCAAGTTGTTATGCCCATTTAACACCACAGGGAGGCAGTGCAGCAGGTTTGCCTGTATGTGTTTCATTTTATCTTTGGGTCAAACTCCACTCACCGCTCCTCTGTCCACAGTCTCAGCTTGCCGTGGGGAGTGTGTGTCGGGTAGGCCAGGCGCTCGCTGCTGTGTCGGTGGTACTGCTGTGTCTTCTCCGGAGACAGCTGTTGCCGCAGCGACTCCAGCTCCCGTTCATACATGAGCCTTTGCTCCTCGAGAGCCGTGCGCTTCTCCTCCAGGTACTGCTTCTCCAGCACCTGGACCACATTCTGCATCGGGTCTGTAGATGTGGATAGAAACAGATCCTGTATTACAATGTATAGCATGAAATAATACACTTTCTTTGTTGTAATTTGCAAAGAAATAGTTGGCAAAAGTCAGAAAAGTACAAAAAAAAAAAAGTCTACAACTCAAGGATGAATTGCGACATTTAAATAAGAACTGCTGCATCGTCCTAATCATACCATTGTTTCCAAGAGTCTTCATTATGACTTCCATCTGGGCAAACTCATAGCTGTAGTCCTGCTCGGAGGAAGCCTCGCTGGCTGTTTCCACGTCTGCCTCCACAAAGCTCTCTCTGGGTGAAGCCCTCTCCAGCTCCTTCAAACGATCCCGCCGCTTTCGTTTCGGCAAATTGATTCTGAAAGGCAACGCAAGACCTAATCAGTCCCTTTCATGACTCACGATCAACCTTTCACTTTTGCCAGAGATAGTTTATTAATAAATGTATTAACAATCCCCTTTTTATGTTTAAAGTCCAGTTTTTGATCTTTCCAAAGGACTAAGACAGCGCCGGTAAAGGTTTTAAATGACGCACCAAAAATGTTTGTCTTTGTTTAGTTGGTTTCCAGTGTAGCATTTAATCAAAAACATCCAAAAACATTTGCAGACTGGAGGAGGTTGGATCATGTGGATAACAGCAGTATAAGCTTGTTCATGCCTTTATTTTCAGTCAGTTATTATAACGGAGCTGCAAAATCCACATCAAACATGCAGCTGCCAGAGTTCTCAAAAAAAAAAAAAAAAAACTGCAAAAAGAAATTAAAATGTATTTCTATTTCTTTTATGTGACGTTTAAACTTTAACATTATTTGTTCTTATGTATTTAGCATCTTACTGTAATTTTCCTCTTCCACATTCCTTTATTTTTCCTGTAAAGTACTATGAATTATCTTCTGTACAACTGGTGCTACACAAATAAACTTGCTTTGGCTTGCCTTTTACTTTCACAACTGTTAACATCTGGATTACGGTGAAGGACTCATACCTGAAGAAGTGGTTGTTTCCCCATAAGATACGATCTCCGTGCCATAGGTGCACCAAGGAGTCAACCACTGTACCATTCACACAGGTCCTGTAGAAAACACAGACATGTTAGTGGAGCTTCTAATCTTCATCTACAAATGGAGAAAAACTGAATTGCTCAGAAGAAACAATCATTTTGCAAGAGGAAGACAAAGCTCCAGGATCAAAGTGTAGGAGCAGTTCATACGCTTCCACAGCGATGAGGTCATGAGAAACTCTGCAGTCCAGTCATCCATAGCACAGACAGATAGGCAGACAGATAGCAAGCACCCAGTTAGACTTTACAGTAGCTCACCTGGCGTTGCCGATGGGCACCAAGGTGACATCACCGTCGGGGCAGACGTCCAGGGCGCAGTGCTCCGGCTGGATCCCGATGCCAAAGAGCTGGATGTCCTGAGAGGTGTCTGCACCCACGCGGGTGTGGTCCTTCACACAGACGGAGAACATATTGATCAAAGCAGGACAGCAAATCTGATTTAAACTGATGTATTAACCCACTGGATGAGAACATTTCTAAAATTCTTCCTGCAACAATCAATCCCTTACGTTTGGGAAAGTGAAACTTGAGCCAGGAGCAGGTTTAAGTGGGGTAAAAAGAAAAAGGGCCTGTGCAGAGGGGGCACAAACATTCCAGCAAACAGAGGATGTTCTAGCCCATTTCACATTGCCTTAGTCATTCCTCACAGATACGCCGGGCCGGACTGCAGAGGCCAGACAAAGGGCTGTTGTTCTGTACGCCATGCAGACTGTTTTCTCACATACTTCTGCTAATACAGGTCCATCTAGCTGTTTAATGGTTCCAGGCCTGCTCTTACTGGACAAATTACTTTCTCTACCATCTGAATAAAAGACTCAGTTGTATTTTTTAAGGGAACTTTTCCTCCTGTAACAGTGTTAGGAAGTTTTTACTGACATTGTGTACGATGATGTAATAATTGATATCACGAGTGGGTTATCACTATGTTTTCTAGCTCACTCTCGGATAAAGACAACTAGAAAAATCGGCTGTTGACCAGAACGGGCCCAATTTAAGATGATCGGCAGGTTGGGAAACTCATAAAATCTGATCTTTTGCCAATCAGTGAACGCACCAGACCTGATTTTCAGCAAGACGGGGGGAACAACAACACTCTTCACAAATTGAAGCCGTGAAGGAGAGTCAGAGTTAGCAATTTTAAGTATCACAGAGGAATTTGAAAAGAAACCAAACGAGCAAAAATGTTTAAGAAATTTATAGAAAGGACTTCTAGAAAGGAAGCTAGCTTGTTTTTAAAGGAGGCATGCTAGCTGTTCTGTCAGGCAATAAACAAGAGCAAAACTCTTTCGGTTTGGTTGCTTATCATTGCAAACTTGTCAATTACAAAAGAGAGTTATTATTGCTAACCACATTAAAGATCCCACGGTAAAGGCAGTTTGAAATGTCTCCTTACTTTAAACATTTTTTCTTAAAGCAACAAAAGAATATTCTACATCACACACAGGCACAGAGAGCAAGATGGCAACCTTGTTCATAATATACTGACAAGTTACAACAAGAAGACTATTTTTAGAGCTTTTTAATTATTGTTTTGAAAGAGAAATCAGATTACATTAAAGCTGAACAAAAACTGGAAATCTGGCATTTGCTCACAATCGCTGAGCAAATGCTACTTTGATCTTATCAAACCCTTGGAGGTCACAGTGTCATGATGGCAAAGACAGAGGAACTGCATATCTTTTTGGAAACAGTTCTACCTTCAGATAATAAACCAGCAGCTCGTTCAAGGCAGGATCAGCATTCAGATTGACCAGGAAGCACTTGTCTTCTCCCACTTTGATTCCCGAGGTCTCCAAAGAGATACCCATACTCTCCAGTTGCCTCTGTCGCTCCTGTAAACACAGACAGTGACAGTGCAGCAGTGCAAAGAACGACAGTCCAGCGGCTAAGGTTTCTGTGACTCATATCCATACAGTAGCAATCTCCTCGGTCTTCCTGAGCTTCTCTTCCCAGGTGACTGTCATCTCCTGAATGAGTTTCTCAGATTCCTGCAGTTTCTCCTTTAGCTCAGGTGCCTTCATGGACTGAAGGAAGAGTGTGAGGGAAAAGAATCGGATTACGATCACCGGTGATTGGTGAACACGGTCGCGATCTGTGATGGGCCACATCTCACCTCTGCCTGAGATAACTGAACTCGAAGCTTCTCCACCTCCTCCCTGAGCTCCCTGATGATGCGAGCGTTGGGATCTTCATTCACCACAGCATGGTTGACAATCCTTTTGGCCCTGTCGGCATAACGCAACGTGGACAACGTCTCCTCGTAGTTATCAGCAGCTGGACTCACTGTGGCAATCATGGCTGTCTTACTGTTCCCACCAAGGTTATCCTGAGGTCAAGGTAAAATAATGTTAAATATAGTGACACACAAGTGCCAAACCTCTCTTAAAAACAATTCAATGGTGTCAATAATTACTTAAAATATATGGAGATCAACAAGTGTCAAAATTCTTTCAGAAGCCCCCGCTATTACTTTGTAATTACATTCACAATTTGGAAACCCAAAAGTGGTAAATTTCTGTCAGAAATAAATACTGAAATTATTTTTGATTTGTCTCACTAATGACATATAATTATGAAAGTAAAAGAAAAAAGTTGTAGTTGATCTTTACATGTCAGTAATTCACAAAAAATATGAACTTGAAAATGCCACAATTAAATGAGATATAAATCATAAAATACACTTTTAAATGTCCCAGCAATTAATTTGGAGGTCCAAAAAGACAAGACTTGCATTGTTTTTATAAAGACAAATTAGACTTAAATAAAAGATGAATTTGTATTTATTTTTACATAGCCGATTTTTTTTTTTACTTGATAATGTTTTTGCCACTAGATAATGCTTTAATAAACTTTTAGATAATTATACCAATCAGTTCTTAAAATGTGTAACAGCAGAGGGTTCAAACCTTCAGCAGCCAGGTGAGGACAGAGTCTCTGTAAGGCACAAACTTGGCCTTCCCCTTCCCCGCAGACTGATCAGCCAAAGCAGAAATCACACACCCCAATGTAGTAAGAGACCTAAAACAACACGAATATGCATTCAACAGTGCAGTCGTCCAGTAATTAAATTTCCCCTGCTATCTCATAATAATAATCAACACATAATCAACATACTTGTTTATATTGCTGCCTTCTTTGAGTCGCTCCCCGGCAGCTCCAGTTTTGGACACACGCTCACTTCCTGCCAGGTCAACCAGACTCATTTTGCTCACTTTTTCCCCTGAATTCTGTTTGAGACAGATTTAAAGATCCAAAATGAAAATTAAAAACCACAGCCATAAAGGTGTGAGAGGAGCAAAACAATACAAACTCCGGACTGTAGATCGTAGAGTGTTTGCGTGACGATTATGCTGAAGACGGCGTGCGATCGACTGCTCTCCTCGTTCATGTTGGTTGCTGCGACTGTGCGTGACTTGTTTCCTTCAGACATCAACACTTCAATATCCTAAAGGGGGGAAATCAAAAGGAAATAGTGACAGAGAAAAAATGGTTTTTGTCAGCGGGTTCAATACATTCAGAGAGTAAGCTTAAGGATTGTTATGACTGATGTAAATGCTAGAGGTTTTCACACGAGGCGTTATGCCATTTCTTCAAGTTTGGGTCACAACAGGCAGTAGGAAATCCACTGGACCCAGAACAGGCAACACAGAGCCCAGAGGAACAGGGTGGAGACGTTTTAACGTCACTGAGGAAGGACCTGCCAAGGCCTGGCATATAAACTGCATGCAACCTCATTACTGTAGCCACAGCAGGGATATGTCTCATTACGGCTTCTACATGGGAGGATTTTAAACTAAATGGTTATTCCGTAATAAATCAGTGATTTGATTACACAAAGGTATTTCTGATGTACTTTATGAATCATAAGAACATAACCAACTGGATTCGGCTCTGGCTGTGACACGACTGCAGAAAAGCAAAAGACAAACCTCAAAGTTGGTAACAGCAAGTTGCGAGAGGCCATCCACATATGGACCCAGAACTTTGTGTTCCCTAACTTTGAGGGACTGGCGGCTCCTGGGAAAACAGAGAAGGTTGGAAGGAGTCAAGAAGGCCAGAGGAATTTAGTTATTTCAAAAACAATGGGAGAGCCTCGCTGAAGCCACCATTATGACATATGTATTGACTCTCCTTTCATTGAAGACCAAACAATATAAACTCATCCTAATGATGTAAAGGCACATTGAACTAGGCGTGATGTCAAAGATCATTTCGTATTTTGTGATCACGCAACGCTTTGAGTCAACTATAGCTTATAGCTTCAGTATGTCAATAATTGGAAACAAAGAAGCAACAGAAACATGTGTACTGCATGATTCCCTGCAAAATACCCATTGTGTGAGAGTTTGTCAGTTCTGGGAAATTACAGAAAAAATTGGTCACAGCCAGCGAGGTCTTTGAAGTGGACTTCACTTTGTAAAACACAGACGTAGGAGTTTGCAGCAAATTTCAGTCAAATCAACAAAACCCAACACCACAAGAAGCAAAGGGGGCAATTTTGAGGTTCAGTGGTAGGGGGCTGTTTGTGAAGATTGTGGTTGTAGTAATAAGTGTTTGTGGTAACAGTATGGCGTTTGACAGACTGACTTGAATAAGATGTTTTTGTGTTCTTTTGAAGATTCAGAATCCTTTTCAGTAACAACATACTATAATATGCCTCTTTTTTTTCTTCATGAGCTTACATCATGAAATCATGTTTTTGCCTCAAGGTTTTTGCATTCTGTTTAATTTCTCCATATTTATAATAAAGTAGAAATCTAAATATTATTAGACTTGCTAAAATCACATCATCTATATTGCATGTTAATATTTGAAGATAAGATTTATAGTAAAAAAAAAATTCAAAATTTGCTACACCTTTTCTGTCATGAGTCTCTGTGGTTTAAATTACCTAAAATATAAAATGCATACAGTGGTGTTTTATCTGCTTTCCCTTGCGTTGCTGCTTGCTGTCTGCTAGTTGTATACAATAAGTGAATATAAAAAACCCTCAGAGCTTTTCATTGACACATAAAGACAAAGTTACATAAAGCTGTCTGGAAAAGCAAACAGGCATAACTGCACTATCGCTGGATCTTGTCCATATTTACACTGTCAAGGAACTAGTTCTACAATTACATGCACTAATGAATTCAAGATACATACTTCCAACGGTGATATTACCACTTCTACCAAGTGTTATACTCCCCATTGCTTTGCAACACACTGAAATCACATGTTAAAATAAAGACTAATTTAGATAGTTCTTAATAAGTCTTATTGGCTTAGAGAATAAAACCCTGTCATATTGTTATTGATAAGATATTTCTGAGCTTTCCTAGAAAGAGACAGAACCCTTAAAAATAAAAACATGCAGCTGTATCCATGTGGTCTTTAGAATAGAGTATTCTCTTCACATCAGCATCGACTTTGAAACTTTGATGTTGTTACAACCTTAGTATGAAGATCGGTAGTTTAAATGAAAATATAAAATGTGATTTCATTTGGTAAATGGCCTGAATTTGTATAGCTCTTTATTAAGTCCAAGGACTTCAAAATTGCTTTACATAACAATCAGTCATTCACAGACTCACATGATGATGGTTATAGGCAACATTGTAGCCACAGCTGCCCTGGGGCAGACTGAATGCAGCAGTGCAGCCATTCAATTGGCGCCACTGACCACCACCAACAGGATATTCATGTGAAGTATTTTGCCAAAGGACACAACAACTAAAATGCACTGAATTTGTGTTTGAACCAAATACCCACATTTACATTTACATGAGCCACTATTGCCCAATGGGGTCATTTATTATTTAATCAACAGACAAGATTAACTATTTTAAAATCTTGCTAAATAGGGTACGGCTTTCATGTAAATATGTTTTCTCAAATCAAATTTCCAATCAAACTTATGTTTCTTATCCAAGGGAAAATGTTTTTAGCGTTGTTTCAGCCAGCTGACTAGTAGTGAACAGCACAGCATTCCAGAAACTCTAATCATTCCACCACTGACGTCTCTTTGACAGGACTTCGAATCATAAAACAGGTACGATGGAAATTTCTTAAAGTTTCTGCATTTTTCCTGGTTATGACTTTCATTAATACCTTGTGCGTAAGCATATGGTAATATGAGTATTGATCCTGTTCTACCCTTGTTAATTATTAATAAATCTGTATCATATCTGCTTTTAACCCAAGTGAAACAGATGCTCCAATGCATGGGAAACCATTCTTCTTTAAAATTCAGATATTGATATGAATCAGTAACTGAAACAGTGATTCTTGTGTCATCTTTACTGATCTGTTACTGCCCAATAGCCCAGGCTGTTGGGCAGTAACCCAGGCAATAGCAGGATGACCAACTACCAGCTCACATGAGACATTAGTGCTAGCATATACCTCTCAGTCCCAATGCTTCATGTCCAAACCACCATAGGTAACGTGTACTTGTCAGGACAGGATCAAGAGTCACAGTTTGAGGAGGAAGAAAGTGTTTTAAAACCTGAATTTAGCCGCATCTTCAGACATCTGTAACAAACTAAGCAGTGAACTGCTGCTCCTACTTGGCTGTTAGCCCACAGGGTGGATCTGACATCCGTTATGATCCAACATCCACGAACCTAAAGCGTGCTCTTTCGTAGCTCACTCTTCCTCACAGTGTGCCAACCCACATCAGGCCACAGAGGCAAAGAATGCAAGAGTGTCAGAGGACGATGCTAGCTGCTGTTCAGCAGGAAATGACTGGGTCAGCGTCCTACACACATTATTCTGTCAGCATCCCACCATTCAGGCTAGCAGACACAACAGTGACACCAGTGCCTTGTTATGAACTGGAGTAAATCAACACCAGGTTTCTGGTAGCCAGCTGTTTTTCAGCCGGATCGAAAGCAGACCAAAATGTAAAGCTCATTAAATTGCCAGGGCCACACTCACCCTTTGGGATCCAGCAGGTCTCGGACCTTCTCATTGTAGATCTCCATGTAGGACACCTCCACCTTAAAAGTGTGGGCTTCGTTCTCCTCTTTGTGGACCCTCTCAAAGAGAGAGCAGCACAGTCGAGGGATTAAACCGGGCTGCTCTCCGTTTCCCATCATGGAAAAGGACTTCCCTGAACCTGGATTCATAGCAGAAATTTGAAAAAATATATTTGAAGCATTAGAGAGACAAACCTGCCCGCAACTAAGGCAATTTAGATCAATTTATTAGGTGTAAGCAGAAAGCATAATCCAACAATCCAGCATGCAAAACAGCATTTCAAAAGATTTTTTCTTTCTTGTTACCTGTTTGTCCATAGGCAAATATGCAGGCATTGTACCCCTGGAATGCATTTTCAAGTATTCCCTCTCCAAGGCACTTGAACACCACCTCTTGACCTTTCAGAGAAAGATTCAGTCACCATGGAGATCAGGATAAACAGTCTTCACCATTATCAGGTTGTCTCACTAGTCTGCAAAACCATTTCAGAGATGTGTATTGACAAGGTCCACAGAGCACTGAATAAGGGCCTGACAGATTCCTGTCTGGTCGTGTGGAAAATGTAAAGCTGTGCAGAGAAATCTTTCTTGTTGCTCGCTGCCGTGGCCCCGTTGAATGGGACAGCTGTTTAATGAGCTAAATAAAGCCTTGGCTCGGGCCCTTGAGACAGCCTTTCACTCAGCAGACTGCCCGGTCGGTTCAGCACAAAGTAGATGCAAGCTTTATATTTCTGTCTCACAATGAGAGAAATATGGCAAAGCAAGTGTTCAGAAGTATTATTATATGAAAGTTTTATGAATTTGTTTGAACACAGCACCGGTTAGACAGCTGAAACGTTTCTGAGAAGGCTTCATTTACAACATTAGGGGGCATGACAAGCCAAGATGAGGATGTAGGTAAATGTCTTAAATGCTTTCATGTCTTTTTACTTGGAAGAAAACAAGCCCCAACTAATTTTCTAATGTATGCATCCAAAATCCAAATGATCCCATTTGTCCAAATCCTGCTAAGGCTTTGCATCCCATCAAGGCCGGAATTTCCCTGCCAGTACAGTTGCAACACAAAGCTCTTCACATAGGCATGCTTCATCATCTGAGCCCTTTGGATGAGTGCAGGATCAGTGACTCACCAGCATATTTGGGAACGTTGGATTCATCCATGGACCAGAAACAGTGGTCAAAAGCGAACACCTGTGAAGGAGATGGAGACAGACAGTGTAAACATGGATTGTCACACCTGTCGGAGCACGCCGGGCGCAAAGAAAACCCCAAGCGCACAAAAGCGGGGATTATTGTACAACTTTGTACAGTCAAACAGCAGGGCAGGGCTTGTCTGAGAGAGTAAGATGAAACCCGAGAGGCTTTGTTTGAGGTGACATTCATCAGGGTTGGACCGTGACTGTCTGCGTTAGGCAGCAGAGTGTTCTGTCTGTTGCAGTGGAATGAATTCATAAATCAGTGTGTGCGCTTCCGAGGAAAGAATCCCAGCACCCGGTGACCCTCATCTCCAAGGAAACTGGGCCATAGCTGTTCCCGGTGCTGGAGGCTGGCTCTTGGCTTTCAGGCCCAGGTCTCTCGGCACAGACTTTAACAACAGAAAGGCCCACTATCCTCCAGGCACCTGCAGGAACACTGGGCTAATAGGACACAGAGAGAAGGCTATCTCAGGCAGAGCAGCCCCCGCTAGTTTGCATGCAGCATATAATCATTTTTGCATCTCTTAATTTCATTATGAACAGCCTTGGTGAGATTCATCTGTGTTTGTTTATGTGCCAGTTGCAGTTCAGTAGAATTTAAAGTCATAGCAGCCCAGAGTGGACACTGACATGTAGTGTTTTTCTTGCACTAATAAGGTTTTTCCTCGCCGATACTGATTTCGGATTTATTTTCAGATGTGCCACATTGCAGAGAAAGATGTTTTGTCAATGGGGTTTTGATAGCGGTGGTGTTAACATATGTTGCTAACATTAATGTGATTTGTACTAAATTCAAAATCAAGTGGAATAAAGAACATGTTTCCTGGGGGTTTGATGTGTTTGTAGACCAAAAATGGTGTCGGTCAATACTGATGCATTTAATGAAATGGAAAAAGTTACGAGTCATTAGGACTTAATCTGTCAATAACCAATCAAAGCCCATCAAAAGAAAATTTTCCCTCTAATCTCTGACTTAATCTGTAAAAAGATCCAAAGCTCCACAATTTGCACAGATTAGACGTCAAATGTGTTACTCCTGATTTCTTTTTTGTTTTGTAGATACTGTTTGTAAATATTTTAAACTGCTCTTTTTTCATAAAACTTTTTTAAATGAAATGTTTTAATTTTTCTTATGCGTTATATCGGCAAATTTTCTCACTAGATTTTTGTATCTATTTGCATATCAGGGAATATTTGCTTTATTTTCTTATTTTCCAAGACTCAAAAAAGAAAAAAAAAAGTTGCATACTCATCCTCAGATTGCACAGGGCCTCCTCCCTGATCTTTAGTCTACTGCGGTAGCACTGCCAAAACACTTTCCCTCCCAACACAAATACCACAAAATAATTTAAACTCCCTCCTAATCACCAAAAGGGCTAATGGCCAGGGAAAATCTTTGCTGCACAGTCAGCTTGGGAATCTCTGAGATCACTGAATACACTGAAAGCAAGACTTCCTCTTGTGACTTCAGACAAGTAAGTGGGTGCCATTCAAAGGAACAAAAGTGCCATCATTCTCAATTAGAGTTGGTTTGGAAACTGGGGCTCCAGTGCCCTCTGTTTTGTCTCCGTCCAGCCAGAGGGTGAGATTACACAACAGATTTCTCTTGATTGGACCATTACTATTAATCAGCAGCAAAAATCATGATGATGCAGAGAAGGAAAAAGACTTTTTTTTTTTTTTTTTTGTCAGAAAAGAAAAAAAAGGTTTTCTGCGACTGCACTGAGGAATGCAGGAAGAATGATTTGAGTGTCATAACTAAGCAGACGGCCACGTGCTCGTCTTAGTGGAGGGTTATTACGGGGCAGCTCAGGTTCGCCTGCCCCAGAGACCATGCACGCCCACAGTCCAGCCAGGGAGGGGTCGGGCTGAAGGGGTGGGGGGTGCCTGAGTGAGTGTACCGAGCACAAAGCCCGTCCCTGGTGTGTGAAACATCTCTGAGCTAGTCACCAGCATGTTGTCAGGGGGGGTCGTGGGGGTGCGCTGCAACAATGCGGCATTCAATGAGCGCACACACAGCCCCAATGTCCGCACTCATCCCTCTCTCATTGTGGAGCCTTTGTGGGTCTTTGGGAGATCTCAGAGTGCTGACACATTCACACGGACATTTATCTGGCTCCTGCTGACCCACCGATCGACCAATAAAAAAAAAAAAAACTCAATCACGTCTGTACAACAACGTCCAGCCAGAGGACTCAACAACGTCATGATGAAAAATCGACCTGTGCAGGAGAAATTGTTCGGCCTTTTGGGTCTGTTACTTCTGGATGTTTTGATCTGTGAGTAACGAATGTCTGTCGAATAAATGGATAAAACATACATACCTTGGGCTGTTTCCTGTTGAAGCAGAAGGTCAATCCATCATACACAGGGATGAGTGGGGATAGAACAGAAAAATGAGACAGACAGGAAAAAGAGGTTAGAATTCACACAGGACAAATTCACTTAAAATAAATTTCTTGTCATGAGAAAATGCTTCATTTTTATGTAAAAGACACTTTCTCTTTATGTGACATCTTTATTCTCTTGTTTTTCTAACTTCCACTAAGTAAGTGCATGGCTGGAAGGTGCTGCTGTGATTGGGTTCATAATTGGGCCAGTGGAGCGTGAGGAAGGGAAGAGATTTAAGATTCAATGTCCCACTGACTCTGTTGAATAAATAGCTCTTATTTCTGTGGACTTAACACAGAGGCCAGTTCGGGGAAGCTGCTCTCTCCAGCCATTGAGGACAAAAGAGCCAATTATACGTCCCTATGTTTTGTAAGGTTGTCCTCTGAACAGAAGGAACTTTTTAACATTTTGCTGTTTGCACCATTAACTTAAATATACATCATTGGATCATTTCACTTTCATTTTAGGAAATCTGAAGTGTGGTGATAAGCTGTGTTGCTTCCAGACTGCTAAGCTTCAAGCCTGCTGAAGAGAAGGATGCTGCCTTTGTTCCACTCAAATAAAAGGTGCTGAATACACACACAAGATACACTTTTCAGATTTTAGCAGTGAAAACGTTTTTAAAACTATGTTTGCCCCCTTTTTTTTTTTTTTTTACAATCATGCATGACTTTATATCTGTCTACCATAGGAAAAATTGTTATCTGAACCGAAGCTAAACAGCTCCTTGACTCAGGTTACAGCCCCTTGCTATACACGGATAAATGCAACCATGCTGTGCTATATTGTGCACAGCAGTGTATTAAAATACACCTCCACCCCTCGCGATTCAGCCGGTCCATCCTTCTGCAGTCAGCACATCCTTCCTGCAGAACTCCTTTGGCACAGAGACAAGGGTGGGCATCAGGTTCACATGGTAGCTAATGCAGGGCAGGGTGCATCAGGAAGACTTCAACTCGCCCTCACACACCCCTTCAGAGAGTCTCACACAAATCTGAGCTGAGTCACCGACTAGAGAGCTGCATCAGAGGATACCCATACCCATCCAAACAAGAACTGTTCTGTATTCAAACCTGTTGTTGCCAAGCAAAGTGTTCTCCTCAAAGCAAAAATGATTATCTCTTTTATAGGATACATGTGAGCCTGTAGCTGTGCTTGAGCTCTTTATAGTGAAGGACAGGATGATTGAGAGGGGAGTAATGGAAGCAGGGGTGTGGGGGCGTAATGGTTCATAATCCAAATCTAATCCAAGGCCTTTTGCGTTTTGTCTCTCTTTAACACAATAATTAATTTAAGCACCTCAAGATCTTTGACTTATATTCTCCATCCACGTGCAAGGAGTCTGTATCATTTATGGGGTAGAATCAAACTTTCTTTAACTCTGAACTGAAATGTTATTTTTTTTATTAATTTCAGAAACATTGCAAGACTTTCCTGTGACAATGACACAAGGAAAGTCTTTAGATATTGTGTTTGAGTTGAGCAGTGGCTGATCCAGCATCAGCAGTGCCATGCACAATCACTCCTTCAAAGACATGCTGTGGTTGGTGGGTGATTAAAGTCATCAGACTGAGGTAGAAGTATTTAAGCAGGAGTAGCAAATCCCTGTCACAATCCTGAGGTTTTTGGGTTTCTTAGTTTTATCTTCTAGTTCTTTGTGTATTTGGATTTATTCTCTTAGTTCTGTGTTAGCTTTTACTTCTCTGTCTTTAGTTCAACTCTCTTTGTGTTAATTAGTTTCTTCCCTTATTTCCTGCTTTCTCTCTGCCACATCTGTTCCTCGTCACCACTGATTAGCTCACCTGGCTCCTTGGGCCATTTCAACTCCTGGCTCAGTTTTTAAGCTCCTTGTTTTGGTTTTTTTCATTGTTAAAAACTCATCACGTCATCACTTTGACTCTAGTTTTGCCTTTATTTGGCTTGAACTAGAAAGCAAAACGATATTACCATTTTGTCACCAACTTTTCATTGTTTCAGCAACAAAAGATAATGTCTAATCTTATATGACTTGGCTCGTTTCCAGGGGCTCCAAAACATCCTGATTGGGATATCTTGAACAACAAGTAAAAATGTTAATATTAGCACCAATATTATTGGTACCGTTCTTAGCAGGGATTTAAAAAAAAAAGACCTTGCTAATGACAAGTTGTAGGAAGTTGTATGAATAGTTAGATAAGCAAAAACATGACTTAAATGAAGGAGCAATACTCTAAACTGAGGTGGACTGGGGTGCAGCAGGAAATGGTTATTTTTTACTTTTTTTTGGCACTTAAAAAAAAGTCATAATTTTTTTTTTTTTTTTGCTTAGTTTTAACGTTGTGGACAACACATTTTATTGCTTAAATCTGTTTTTCCTGTACTGACTGCTGATGACAAAGACAGTGACGAGGGCTAATATGTCAATTCATACTGTAGACATGAGAGGATGTCCAGGAAGAACATCAGCCTGTAATACAGATAAGCTCAAAACCTTGAAACTACACTCTCATTTCCCACGGTCAGACAATGGACGAGGTGTCAAAGCATAAGTCTATCAGGTAAAAATAAACCGGCTCAGTAATTCACAAGAATAAAATGCTGCCTAACAAAGAAATACTAGGAGAGAGGGAAATTTATAGAAACCATACATGAAATGAAAAACGGGACTAAAACACCCATGTGTGTAACTTTATGAATAAACCGCTCAGCATCTGCAGTAGAAAACGAGCCGCCACAGTGTTGCCGCTGCAGTCTGTCGCCTCCTGCTCATTGTTTAATCTGTTGAATGTACAGTTAATGTCTCCAGTTCTGGTATGCCTGGAATGCTCCGCATGACAATGGGAGCAACAAGATTTATTTAAGATGTTAGAATATAACTTCCGGAGACATTCTCATCTATCCTTCTACAAGTCAAGTGTTCAACTAAACTGCCGCTCCTTATGAAAACACGAAAACCTCCCCCCGTCTCAGTAAGGTAAAGCACATTAGGTTCCAGTTCTCCCACTCTGCTGTGGAAATAAGCTCCCTAATCCCCTCCAAAAGCCGAGTGCTCCTCAGAATCCGTGCAATCTTTAGCACAGTCTGTCTCCTGTCAGAGATTGTTCCCTAAAATTGGGATTTTCAGTTAATTAAACTCGTTTCTAAAATAGCACTTGTGTGTTTCACCGCATATTGTAACTATATTTTCACTGTTTTTTCCATTTATCTGATTATCAGTCAGTGAGTCTACTGTACTCCACTGGTCTCTATTATTATTCCAGCATGCATGTCACATTAAATGCCGAGAACTTATTAAAGACACAGTTTTGGCTGTGTTAATGTACATGTTTGGCCCAGAAGTGCCAGATAGCATCAGATTCGTACCCCGCTGGAGGCAGACGCACTCAGCTGCTGCTTCAGCTTTATCAGAGGATGGCTGAGGCAGGGACTCCCATGAGGTCTGTGTGGTCTGCAGGGAGAGCTCCAGATAAGTTACCTGATGCTGAGACAGTTCATAGACACTAACTGGGTGAAAAATTGTCTTTTGTAAAAAAAATTTTTTTTTTGTCTAACTTGAAAAACATTTATGAACACAGGAGGATGTTTCCGAGTTCTCTGTTTGTTAAAAACAAACTGGACACACTTTTATGTCTTTTTAATTTAGCTTTTTGTTTTAGATATTTCAAATATGTATTTTATGCTAAGGCGACTTTTACATTAGCTTTTAGTGTTTTAAAATGAGTTCAAGAATCATTTTAACTGAATCAATAAATGTAATAGATTATATTCTTGTGATGCACCTTTTTAACTATTTTGTTGATCATTTTATATTTTAATCCATTTTGCTTAGAAACCTATGTATCTATAGGCATAATAAATGTATGTCATATTTTTATGTAATTAATAGATTTGTTATTTTTAATAATAATTAATCTATTATTATTAAATAGATTAGCCAGGATTAATGAGTTAATCCTGGCTAATTCATTAGATTAAGAATTATTTAGATTTATATGAGTACATTTTTTGGTTTTTAATTAATAAGGTCAGCATTATCATTACATTGATACTAGTATTTCTGTTAATTAAGATTTGCTGCTTAAATAAAAAGATTTAATTTGTAAAACGCACCCTGAAAAAAGTACTTTTTTTTTTCATCCGGTTTAGGGTTTTCACTGTAAAATATATAAAATCTCTGTGGATGGCTACATACACTTCGATCACACAGAGCATTTTTTGGCATGTGTTTTTCTTTTATTATTATTTCATTTGAGCATTTGTATGAAGAGCAGAGCTGCAGCAGAGGAACCCCCCGCACACTGCCCTAGTGGCTACAGAGTTGGATTAAGGCCACTGGGTTATTAAGCCACCAAAAACGGCACTCTTCCAAGCCCAGCAGGCAGCAAACCAGATTAATCTACTGTATCATCCGAGTAATGAGCCATCGATCCACGCAAAACAAAAAATTACAATGCAGGGCTGAGTCCAGATGTATTAGCCAAAGCAAACAGTTTGCATTTTTTGCAAATCATTTGATTTAAACCACTATCTATAAACACCCTGCAAGCAGGACAATTAAAAACAGCGATTATTACCAATTTTAAAATGTACTTAAATAAATAAAGAAAAAGTTACGTTTTTCTAATGTTACATATTTTAGGAAGATTTCTACTTCTGCCTAAAGAGAAGATCTCATCCTCCCAGTAGAAAACGCAGCATTATCTTCTCCTGTGCAAATGCACACATCTACAGTATGAGATATTTTACCGCCACTCCCCGTCACATATTTGCGCCCCTCCTCTTGGT
Source organism: Poeciliopsis retropinna (assembly GCA_010277075.1). Classification (NCBI taxonomy): domain Eukaryota; kingdom Metazoa; phylum Chordata; class Actinopteri; order Cyprinodontiformes; family Poeciliidae; genus Poeciliopsis; species Poeciliopsis retropinna. The sequence goes on along the minus strand of VMRM01000007.1, from coordinate 14,999,210 downwards.
CTATTCTTGCAGCTACCCCCGCCCTTCCTCCCTTTTAACCTCCCTTGACCCCCGACTATGGATTATTCCCAGCATAAGCAACCAACAAGCTTCGAGACAATGACTTTTCAAACAGCAGCACAGCGGAAACCTCTCAGGAGTTTAACATCAGAGCTATAGGACTGTGCACTGGGCAGCTATGAGCTAACATTCAAAATAAGCTTTCAGTGTTTTAAGGACAGGACACTTGAGTTTCCAATAGAGGTCATCCTGCTGCACACACAGCAGGCACTGTTACAGTAGAGGGGGACAGAATCTGTCCATTGACCATTTAGTCTGGTTCCAAGTAAAGTTACAAACTAGAGCAAAGCTATTTTATTTATCAGCCACTGTGATTATGAAGTAAACAGGACAAGTGTTCGCAGTCAGACATGTCTGTGAAGAATGCTTGGAAATGCTTTCAACACAACGCTGAAGGAAGTTAGCAGACTGATGACAAAAACAGGCAGAGGGAGCTCGATCCCACCACACAAACAATTTCTGGAACGTCTTCCTTACACACCTCTCACTTAGGAGGCTTCCTCTGCTAAAACGAACTCTTAAGCTTTATTACATAACGTACCTAGTGTCAATGTTAAATATCAAGGAGTCTTTAACAAAACAAAATACATAAAATTCATTCGTCATCCATATGGTTCTTGATTTAAAAAACAAAACCTAAAAAGAAACAAAACCACATTTGTTTATTCTGATATTTATAAAATGTTATCTATCAAATATCTAATAAATTCACAAATGTTAAGCGAAACTTGGCTTATCAATGTTTCATGGGGAACTGGAGCAATGTTGCATCAACATCATGCTTATATGAAGCATATCTACTTTAAAGCAATCACAATTTTGTATAACCAGGTTGTTTCTGGACAACAGACTTCCAGTTTTCTTTGAGATCGAAATGTGCACTTGAAGTAATGAATCTCACATGTTAAAAAAGTAAAGTAAAATAAATGTACTTCGACATGGCTAGACGTTTTGAAACAGAAAACAGGAATAAGAATTATCCTCCTTTAGTCATCAAAGCTGTTCTGAACATTTACAGTTTTGCAAAATCTGGAAAACGAATTGAAGCACGTGAAATTTGTTGTTGGATGCACAAACATGGTCCGAACCCTACAAGAAATTGATAACTTGGGGGTTTTTTTACCCATCCATAACAGCTTCCACCACTAAAATGTTATTCTTAGCACAACCCATTAGCACTCCAGTATGGTTCGATTACTTAATTGGATCAGTTGATATCTAGCTGGCAGTCAAGATGAAAATGGGCAAATTCCGGCCAACAAATGATTTTTCAGTACATTTCTAATAAATGCTAAAAGTTAGTTCAGATTTTTTGAAGAAAGGTGAAGTGACATTTGTTGAACCTGCTGATGCGAAGAACCTGAGGATTTGCTAAATATGATGATGTTCTAAAGCATTAATTAAACCGATGACAGCTCCTTAGTTTTGTAGAGAAGCTAGAAAGATTCAGGTCTAAACATGTAGCAAAGCATCTTATCTAATCTTAACTCATCTTAACTAATATTTTGCATGTCAGAAATTTAAGATCTGCATAGTAACCAAAACTAAGCATCAGAATATAGGATATTTACAGAACAGATGTAACAAGTAACAAATTAAAAATACAGTATGACAGTAAAATCAAAAGCACAGCATTCAAAACAACATTTTTGGCTCCGTCATAACTAATTCAGGATTTTTGAAGCAAAGGAGAACTTAGACTGTTCTAAAAGCTAAAATTAGTTTCTTATGCAAATATTTGAAGTGGCTTGAGGGATATCACTCTTTGGGTCATCAACAAACCCCCAGGAGCCTCTTGTATTTTCTGTCTGCTGTCTCTAAGCAACGGCAGTAAACAAGGAGGAGACACACAGCCTACCAGCCTCATGAGTCAAAGTTCCAATATGAAAGCCAAACTGTGTATTTTGAAAAACAGGCTAAATGAAAAAGCACTGCCACGAGCAGCACACATGATAATCATGCCATCATCAGCATGAGGCCTCCAAGTTTCCATAACAAATGTTCACAATGTGGCATATGATGGAGGAAGGCTCTAATTTAATGCACACCACCATTTTCTGACACCGCAGTGACAAGTCGGGTCAGCAGGCTGAGGTCCAAGTCAGTGTGCATTCAAACACAGAGCATAAAACGGGCCACGTGTGCTCCGAACGTCTTAAATGTAGTGAGTCTGACAGGCAGCAAATCAGCCGAGGAGACGTAAAGTTCATCAAAACTTTTCACCGAGGTATGATTCCTTCCAGGGGAAGGGAAGTGACACTTTTACTGCCAGGTCACACCTCCTGTGATGTTATCTGTCGGCTGAATGCCACTCATCTGAATAGACCTGGCATGTTGCTGCTGACAACAAAATCCAGAGTAAGCTGGCTCACTGAGGGCAAAACAAAACACAAGTCGTGAGCCTAAGCATTTTAAAGAAACTAAGCAAATACTTAAGACAACCTTAAATTAAAGCTTTAATTTAATTGGCATTTATTCCCCTTAGTTTGACTAAACTAAAATGAAAACTAAATGCTAACTTGCAAACTTCAAAAAGGCCTCATCACAAAGAGTCATGCAAGAAAACCGTTATAGCAGCAATGTCTGAATGTGGATTTTTACATACATTGCTGCCCCTCTGTATAAGAGGCCACATCTGACATTAATGAGGTGCAGGCTTAACAAAGAGGGAGGGCGCCATCTTTTATCAATTCCGGATCAAGACATAAACAATATCCCACCCTCTAAATAAACCAGTGAACAGTGCAAAGTGAATGCAACCGCTTCAGGGCTTTGCTTATAGCACTTTCCCCCTAACAACAAAAAGAAAAAAGAAAGAAAAAAACCCCACAGGTTTATAGAGAAAATGTGAGCCGATGTGGAATACTTTAGAGCCAAATGACTCTGAGAACAAGATCCCGCTGAGTGGAAAGGTTGATTATTGGCACGAAATGAGCAGTATGGAAAGACAAAAAGAACATTCCTGAGGTCAGTCACTGGACAAGGCAGCATTGCCATTTGGTATGGGGGTTAGAAGACATGATGACACTTCATCAAAAGTTACTAACCTCTAAGAGTTTAACACTAACATCTGTGCTGGCAGTAGTTACAAACGAACAGAGAACACTAAATGCTTTTCATACAGTCTCTAGTAGAACCTCTAAAGCGATTGACTTTTCTAGAGAAATGTCGCCTCAACTCCATATATAAGCAGGAGCACAGATCGATCTCTTGCGAAAAAAAAAAAAAAAAAAGCAATACTGATTCTTAAATATTGCAATGTAAAACCAGTCATCTTCCCCCCATATGCACTCACAGGTGGCATCATCCTTACACATCAGTCCCTCTCAGCTGCAGTTAAGATTAGGTGTTATCTACCCCTTCCAGTGCACAATGGGTCAATAACGATATGTTATCCTCCACATTATATGTTCCAACGCTAAGGGAACATGTTTATAAATACTTGTTGGACAGAACTGTGTGTATTACTGGTTTAATGAACAGCACACCTTTGCAAGTGCTTGTAAATAGTTTAGACTTTTTCACACACACACACACAGGCCAAATTAAATTTCGAACTCCAGATTGCTGGGGAAACACCAAATACTGAGTTTTGACCTCAAAGGCCATTCTCGTTGTAATCAGACACAAAACTCAAAGAAATATGATACTTGAGTGCAAAGGGAGAGCACCCTGTCTCATCTTTGAAGTATGTGTGTCAGTTCTGATTAACGCATGTGTTGGGATCAATGGATGCGATTAAGTGACCTGACTGTTGCTTGAGTTGTTGATTCTGCAATGAAGACGCAGACGTGCGGTCTACGTATAGCACGACATTTGCTGTGGTCATGCAGCAAAATTTTGCATCATGCCCAAAAATGTCTGCGGTAGTCTGGCCTAGCTGGTGATCAAATAGTGTATGCAGCATTGTCAAATGTGCAGCATTGTAAAACGGGAGCGCTATTTTCCTACAATTTTTCTTTTTCTTTCCAGTCACTGAATTGAAATATGCAGAAAGCGTGACGGGGGCGTGTTAGTTCAGGATAATTCAACGAGTGGGAGGACAGTAAAAGCAGCATCATAACAGAGGAGGCTCTAATTGTAGCCCCTCTCCACACCAACCAGACTACAATACCTAAGGAAGCAAGACAACAAAGTCTAGCGGAGATAAACCCAATTGAGCTCTTGTAACCACCAATGATAAGAAGAGATTAGGGTGGAAATTACAAGCTTGGGGGCAGATACTATCAGATAAAGACATTCCTCCGCAGATCATCATAAAATGTCGGATTAAAGCAGTTTTTCATTTCGCTTTTGGGGATAAAAAGACAAACGTTTGATTATTTAGGTCAAAATTGTGGAGATTCAGGTGTTTTTCTAACACTCCATCCCCTGATTCAATTATTGCATGGTGACTGACATATTACACCGTAAGTGTAATATGGCCCCATTCTCTGGGTCGCGGGGTATTTTCTTGTCATTACACGTCACCACTCACCCCCGACACAGACAGTCACCTCAGGTATTTCTGTTCACCCCCCTGCTCTTTCCAGCATTTATTATGTCTATGCACCTAAGGAGAGATGACAGGAAGCTGAAAGAAAAACTACTTCTCTCAGACTTCTGTTTCAAATATGCCATTCTGTCCAACGAGCAGAAAGGTGAGACTCAGGGAAATATAACCTTTTGGCCTGAAGGCACAAACTGCTTCATTTGTCCTTCAGTGAGATTAGTGTTCATTTCTGAGGAGAGCTGGGAAAAAGGGTGCGGAGATCACGAGGGAAGGCCAGAGCAGACAATGAGGCTTAGTCATCAAAGGAAAAAAAAAAAAAATTCCTTATTTTTTAGGAAAAGCTGTCAACTTGAAAGAATATGCAAATAAAAATGTAGAATTGAGAACATCTTTACAAAGCAGAAACGTTGGTAGAACAGTTTAAAAGAATGTTAAGATGTCCCCCTTCTTCCATCAAGAAACCCATGTATTTCTAAGTAAACAGCCAAAGATTAAAGTGGTGTGTTCATAAAAATATCTATTATAGCCGTTTCCTTTCTGACGCTCTGCCTGAGCATTCCCACGAGAGAGAAAGTTTCCCATGGTCCCCGGCCTCTGCAGCCATATTCAGCAGGCTAATACCCTCTGAATTTGACACATTTCCAACACGCAGGGACAGGTGTCTTCAAAAGCTGGCAAAGCCCCACAGATCAGGGCACTCCCGCCCCTCTTCTGCGGGCTCCACACGCAGAAAAAACAGGAAAATTACATGGTTTTACAAAACCAAGGAAGCCAAAACACACATACACACAGTGAGCAGCAGCAGCATTGAAATCCTGAATAATTACATGCCTGAATTGCATCTTTGAGCAGAAATGTTACATAAATACAGTGAAAACCATCCAAGTTGTGTGGCTGTAAACTGGACTCAGGATCAGAACCAAGATGACTTTATCAAAATCCAAAACACCAAGAATCAAAGACAAGTGAGGGTGAAACTGAAACAAACCCCCGAATGTTTTCCACCATATTTTAACTTCATGGAACACATTCCTGTAGATCTGATACTGAACATCAGTCAGATATGAAAGCTTCCACTGGACGATAAGGTAAAATATGTTTGTGTCTCACTTGTCAACATGGAAATAGGTATCACATAACTGGCATAAAGCTCTCACAGTTCCTGAACCAAGATGAACATGATTTTTTTCTTTTTTTTACATTTTGTTACATGTTTTATTGGGGATTTTAGAACAATACTGAAAGTTCTACAGCACTGTTCTACTGTATAAGTTAGCTCAGCAAGATTGGTTGGAGGGTATCTAAAGATCAGTAATTTTTCAGACTGTCTAATCTGTTCACAAATTCACAATTGGATTTTGCTCTGCACTTTAACTAGGCCATGCTAATATACAAACACATTTGGGACGGTCAAACTCTGCCCCTGCCTCAAGCCTTGTGCTCCCTCTAACATGTTTTCTTCCAGGACTGCACTGCATTTACCTCTATCCATCTCCTCATGAACTTCGACCAGCATATCTGGGATTGATGATGTAAAAAACATGCCATGTTTCATAGTGTGAATGGCGTGTTCAGGGACATGTGTATTTTTAGTTATCTAACTTACAGAAAGTTGAGAATGGAGACGACAAAAGACATTTTGGACTCATCTGACTGGAGCACCTTTCACCTTTTTTGCAGAGTCTTCGACATGGCCGAAGCAAACTGCTGATTGGTCTTCTAATGCACCTCCATCCGATTGATGGCGGTGCATTACTGTTTTCCAATCGACAGACTCTCCCATCTGACCCGTATGTCACCTTCAAAGTTACAGTGGGCCTCTGGGCTGCTTGTCTGATTTATGCTCTCCTGGTCCTGCTCATCAGTTTAGGTGGACACCCATTATCTTGCTGGATTTGAAGCAGTCCCAACACACGTGTGCTCCAAGAGATACTCAATGATTGGGAAGTTGTTTTGTAGAGTAATAATGCTTTAAACTTTGTTCGAATTTTAATCGAGTACATCTTAGTTTGTGATTGCAATGCAGTGAAAGGGTTAAAAATGCTTAAATTATTTTTGCAAGGAACTGCGCTTTGAGCTTGATTTCTGAGCTTGATCGCTTGGACGGCAGCCATTGTGTAGCAGTCTCGCTTCTGATAATTGCTTTAAATACAGATTAGTGCAACGACCGGAGCTACTGGCACAGTAAGCTCATTATTTAATGCTGACTAGGAAACTAAGAAAGTGTTACAAGTTTACAAGATTCCCCTTAGCTCATAAGAAAAGAGCTGGACATCTCACACGCATTCTTGTTCTCTGCAGTCACTCTGGGAACATTTGAGCACCCTAAATAGCTGTTTGTCCATTTAAAAAGATCAATAAAACAGGAAAACAATCATGCCTAAACTACAGCATTCTGTTAGACGTTTTGCGCGCCTGTGGGTAATCAGGTCAGGTGTCTAGTCATGTGTGACACAGAAAGCAGAGGAGAGCTAGCAAGCTGAGCGCAAGACTGAGGCGCAGCTTTCATTGTGGGGACAAATATGACATTTTTGACATTTGCTAACAGGCATGAAATATGAGCACACACTCATCACTCGCCTAAACGCAGTCTGATCGCCCCATTACACCGGGAAAGCATTTCAGATCAGAAGGCAGCGCAGATCGCACACTTTCAGTGAGTCTGTGTGCACAGAGATCATGTGAAACTTTCACCTTTTCTTCACTTTTAGCAGAGACGACTCTTTATGAAACATGGGGCATGCTGGGGGATTGATAGAACTGATCCAATCTAATGGCGCTTTGGCAAGGGACCCCATGAGATTTATTGCAACACCCCGAGGTAAACAGTTTTAAACAAATCAGACTTCTCGTGTCAAATAAAGTCAACTTCTTTAAACTGTGCCATATTTAACATCACCTGCAACACCTAGTGATCCCAGGCAGCAATTTTATGTTTCAGAATAAGAGGAGTTTACTGTAATTTAGTTATAAATCTGACACCAGTGGCTTTTTTGGCAGCCCTGACTTTTTCTGGGAACAAACCCAAGACCTATATTTGTTCCTGTGCTGATCCAATCCCGGCCTGACCAGAGGCTTCTCAGCAAAGAAATGCCCACAGAATGATCCTGCCACTACCATAGACAGTTGTTGTTGGCATGCATGGCTACAGAATATATTGAAAATCAAACAATACCGCAATGTCACTGTGACCAATTTTAATATAACAAAAGTCAGTTTGTAAAACAGTAGATATATTAGTTAATTATCTAGTGCCATGCTTCATGCCAGTTTTATATCTTAATATTAAACTTTATTCCCAAGCAGTTTAGAAATTTCCCTGCAAAAATAGCAGAATCAGCCGTAGCCTGATTCCGGTTTTTCAATAAGACCATGTTGCCATTATAGAAATACTTCCTTCTTTCCACAATGTCAACCATCTGTGGCTAATGTTTCAACTTAACCCAAAGCAAAAAAACATTAGCGTGGAGTCACAAAACCTTCTCACTCCACTCAAGAAAGACAGTTTATGAATTTCTATGAAAGCTTATAAAAGCAGTCAGCAAAAGAACATGCCGTAGTACAATGGAAGGTTTCATATAATAAAGAAAAACAGCTCGTAGTTTGCATCACATTGATAAATGAAAAGCACTAAACAAAAAAATGATCTGATGCTGCTGAAGTACTGGTTTGTTGTGGAAATCCCAACCATGCATTGCAAGAAAACATATAAAATCTGCTAAAACTGTCTGTTTTATTATTTTTATGTTTGAAAACATTGTAGTTTTTCACCATTTTGCAACAACTATTAAGAATCCCTTAGCAAAGAGGACCAGAAGAGACACTAAGAGGCAGGTTGTAGATCCCTGCTCTATTCAGTCAAATGTTCTACATTTGCTCACTTAGAGTTCTTCAACTTCCGATTGCAGCCCTGTTCCACATCTGTCCCTTTGCAGGAGCCCATTCTCAATTTCCCCTCTGCAACATGACCATGGGCTTTGAAACCGTACACAGTAGAGAACCTCGGCCCCCCCTCCCCCCCCACTCCATGCCCTTCCTGATCGTGTCCTCCTCACTTACAGATAAGCAGAGGCTCAGAGTTTGAAGGAAGTGGGACGATGAACTGACATCTTTCGAGAGAGGTGTTGCAACGCAATGATTGGTATTGGAAAGTTCACGCGAATGACATAAGATGTGTCATGTTGCAGTCAGGTGGGTGACAGACACTGTGTCCTCTGCAGCAGCAGCAGCAGTGCAGTATTCCTGTAAACCCTCTGCATTTATTTGCTGACATCTATGCAAACATAAACACTCTAAAGTTTCCCAACAAACTATAACCCGTGTAGTTTTATTCAGATGGAAAACATTTGCAGCCTTTCTGAGACATGCATCGCATGTTTGCTCGTTTCTTGCTGCAGACTACTCTCTCATCGCTTTGTGATATTGTTCTGACATTTCACCACGACTTCAGCTCTGATGATCTCAAAGAAGTCAAACGATGCATGTTAATGCGTTCATAATCATCAACGTGTTGCATTTCAGCTTTGATTACCTGTTCTCTCCTTTCGCATTTGAGGGTGGAGGCTGCAGGATTGTTTGGTTGTCCTCCATGTCCACCACACATTTTGTATTCAGCTCAATCTCTGCAGAAAGAGAGAAGTTTTTGGGGTTTTTTTGGGGAGGGGGGTTTGTGTGTGTGGAAAAAAAATAAGAGGAGAATGTGGGGGTGTGAAAAGTCAAGAGAATCTGATCTACTTTCGCTGTGTTGAAAGTACACTGGGGTTTGACTTCGGGGTTATAACGCAAGAGAATGGCGAGGAAAGCAAAAGTTTTAAGATCGAGCGAGAACGAGAGAGGAGTTTTGCGGGCGGAAATCGTCGTTTTGAACACTTACCCCTGCGGTTCATGGGCCGAACTCTCACAGCAACTTTTACCTTTGTATCCGACATTTTCGTCCACTTTTGTTTTTTGTTTTTTTTGTTTCACTCCCACCCTGTCTGGTCTGTCTGCGCGCCGAGCTATAAATGTATAGTCTGTAAATCCCCCGACAAGCAGCCTCGGATTTCTGCCAGACTAGAACCGCTTTCCTCAGACGCCGTTCAGCAAAAAAAGCCCCCAAGGAGTCCAGGTTTTCAGGGCAAAAGATCCGGACGAGTTCATTTTTTTTCTCCCTTTAAATCCGTCCCGGTTCTTTTCTCGTGCGGATCGAGCCCTCTGCTCCGGCCCCAGACAGCATCCCTAACACCGCCATCTTCCACCGGGGGAGCTCGACTGCTCTCCTCTGGCGGGGCTGGAGAGGCTGCGCCAAAGGAGGGGGAAAGGATTTACGCACCGCGCCGCTCCTCATCAGGGAGGAGAAAAGCGACGGCGGAGAAACGGCAAAAACTGGCGCGATGACAAATGATAAACGCGCAACAAACACGAGCAAGAATTAAGGCGCGCGTTATAGAAATGAAACCGGTTTGTGAACCAAAACTGAAGCACACCGGAATAAAATTTATGGTAGCATGTTAATAACTTACCCAATCATGGTCAGATTATTAAGATTATAACTTATCGCGGTTTTTTTTTGTTCTTTCTGTTTTGTTTTGTTTTTTTTGTTCTTTCCCATAAAATACTCTTTCACATTTAAAAGTCTGTTGATGCTGTAATTGAGTTTTCTCAGCAAAAACCAGTGAAGAAACAAGGCAAACAATTATTAGACACTTTAATACTAGTAGATAAATAAATAAATAAAGAGCAGTTTTTGGTTTTGTCCTCACAAACAGTAAAACTTTGATTTTTTCCCCCTTCATATCAAGAATGATACTCAATGAAGTCACATACGGTGGGGATGATTGAGCACAGAGTGCAATAAAAACAGTCCAATACGTATTTGTTTTCTCTTTGTTTTTTATTTTTTGTTTTTTTTTAATGCATCCGAAAACGTTTGCATGTTGTAACGCCATTGATTTGTTCTGAAGAAACAGCGCCTCCTACCGACGCAAGAGACAATAGTCGAAGTGAAATATGAAAAAGGGGCAATTGTTTTTACCTTATTTTTGATAGTGATCAGCATTAAAAATAGAAAGAAGAAAAGAAAATCAAATCAAATTTTAATTTCTACTCATTCGGATTTGACCGTAAGAAGGTAAAACCAGCACATTTATTGGTTATGTTTTTATATTTTTACATTTTTTAAAAAACTAATTTACTTATTTTTTTATAAAGATGCAAAAACAGATAATGTTTTTCTTCTTTTTCTTAACTGGTGTATTATAAAACTATCAAATTACCAAAACTTACACGGACCCTCCTCAGTGAACACAAAAATATGGGATGATAGTGTGAAATTGCTGCACAATCAGCATCTCAGTTCCATTACTATGACTTTTAGACGTTGTGTGCCGATTTTGAAGTTTTGTTACTTTTATTTTTCTGGACTTTTCTGGACTTTTGTGGCAGGGTTGTTTGTTTTGTTTTCTACTTTTGTGTTCACTGTTATTGTTGTTGCTTTACTTGTTATGACCTCTGTTTCAGTTTTCAGCAGTTTAACACTCAGTAATCAGATTCAGCTGGCTTCAGTCGTTGTCCTAGTATTTATTAGTCATTGTTGGATGAACCTGTCTTGAAGATTTTGCTCCTGTCACCTGAGCCAACTCGGGGAGGGAGGGAGAGTTAATCTCTTATTTTGCCATTAAGTATTGTTAATGTAGCACCAGACACCACAAGTAAATGGATAGATGAAGAAGCGCATGTAGAAGGGTGGAGGTTCACTTTACAGCAGGAAAATGTACTTAAACAAACAGAATTGCTTCTGAGCTGTTCAGAGAAAGGGAAAAATTTAGAAAACAATAAATCACAACTTCTTAGGGTATCTTAATTACCCTGCTCACAGCGTACACCCAGCAGATGATAAGTATCCTTCAAAACAGACAAGTTAATCTACAGAAATGTCTAAAAGTAGAAAGCATGAAAACAACAAAATACTTCAAACTTTATTCTGTTTTTCCATTACCCCATCTTTGTTTCCTATTATGTAATGACCATGTTGCATCAAGCACTGGGTTTACTAGAATAAATCTTCACTGTATGGTCGCCGCCATCCACTGTGATGAGCGTGTTGTTCAGTATTACCAACCCAGCAGGTCGAATGAGATGGACCCCGACAAGAGGAGTCAGGACTGGATGGTTCTGAAGGTTTCCTAAACTACAAATCAACCCCTGATCACAGTCAGACACAACCACATCTCCATCACTGCTGAAAGCCACATCTGATATGTTGAACCTAAAGGACGATTGGAGGATCAGGCTGAGGCTGTCCATCTGGTAAAGAAGGTGGAAGTCTTTCGTAAACACCTTCAAATTTCTGTTGTGGTGCCTTCCTCTTGGATGCTCCAACACTGCTGTGTTTCCGTTTTTTTGGCAGTGAGCCACCGCTTTGGGACAACGAAGGTTGGCTAGGACTTTTTGACTCTCCAGGATAATGCCGTGACTGAAGTTCACTTTAATCCTGAGCAGATTGCCAGCCTGGAGGTCAGAAACCAGGATGTGTCCGCAACAGTCTGTGTCCACGCCCCAAGGAAGTTGGAAGCAATCTTTGACCGTCACTACGTGTATTCCCCTGGACGTGAAAACCTTCACAGATTTATCCCCTGCATCTGTCACTATGACATCACCAGTAGGACTCACTGCCACATCCACTGGGTAACAGATGTCCCCGTTGCCTGTTCCTTTTTCTCCAAAACTGTGCAGCTTCCTCCCTTGTTGGTTGAACACCACTACTCTCTTCTCTCCATCATGCACCACGACTACTCCCCCCACAGACCCCAAAACGGCGATTCCGGTGGGGTTGATGAGAGTTCCCCAGCCCCCAAATGCAGCAAGAAGATGCAGAGCTGTTTCTGAGATAAATTCTCCTTTGGACCTGTGAGGGGGAGCAGAGGACAAGGATTTCTGGGACAAAAGGAGCTCCTCCAGGTCACTGAGAACCTGGCAATGGGAGGTGCTGTCAACACTGCACAGCTGTCGACAGAACGGGCACTCCAGCTTCCTCAGGAGAGGGTGGGACAAAGCTGTGATGCATTCCAGACAGAGTACATGACCACAGGAAAGGTTCTGTGGTCTGCGCTCCCTCTGTTGCGAGTCAAACATCTCAAAGCAGACTTTACACTCCAGTAAGTTGAGCTGGATTTCCCTCAGGGTCGCCTCTGGACTCAGGCAGCAACGACGTGGGAGATCAGGACTCTGGTCCATGATGACTGAAATACACTGATGTCCTGGTCGCCTCTGCTGAGGTAGTCCAGCTAAGTGGTGCAGGTTGAATAAGGTTCACGAAACCAAGCTGAAAATCTGGGAATGAAGAAAGACGGAGAGAACAAAATGGACTGGAGAAGCTGTGTTTACATGTCCTCTGCTTGGAGGCCTCAGTCACCACGTGATATTTTAAATCTGGCTGAGGCTCTCTGGCGCCCTCTTTTGGAAATACCAGTTCATAAGATGAATTTTGTACATTTATTACTGCTATTTGTAATTGGCATTTGCACAAGTTTGTTGAACACTAGTGAGCAAAAAGCATAATGAAATTAAAGGTTAAGGGAACAGAATGGAAACAGGAAATCCATTCAATTAGAAATTCGGTTTAAAGTAGTAATGACACAACAGATGTGGAAAATAGTGGTCTGATCAGAAAAGACCAAAATTAGTTATCTTACATGTAAAATGGTGTATGTTGCATAAATACATCACTACCCACCACCCTGTACAGAGTTGTGGCAGCATCATGCTGAGAAGATTAAGAAAAACTACAATAGGATGACTTGTTCAAGCATGTCGATGTGTTAGGATGGTCCAGTCAAAGTCCAGACTAAAAGACAAAAGAAAATTGATGCTTACAGATGCTATGTAGCAAAACTGCTAGAGATGGATCCAAAATAAACTGAAGTTGAAATTATGGAAAGGTAGTTTTTTTTATTAAGTTTTGCTTCAGGGCAACTGAATACAAATGTATGCTAAACATTTCAAATTCTTTGCATATTTATGCATTAATTTGTATTCATATACCTAAAAACCAAAACTTTATACTAAAATGTGTGGTTGTAGGATAAAATAAAATGTGGAAAAGGTCAACGGGTAGGACATATGTTCCAAGGCCGTGCAAATCCTGGTATGGGTCAGCATTAGCAAGCTATTTCTGTATGACTTTCAAGATGTGCAGACCGAATGAAATCTGACTCCAGAGGAGCAGCACTGAAGTCAGCAGGTCGAGGAGCACTTGCATCCTGCAGGGGTGTCTTTCAGAGCCAGAATAAGATTATTCAAGTTCCACAAGTTTTAAGTCAAAAAAAAAAAAAAAAAGAAGAAAAAACAATGTAAAATCAGCTTTAAAGATGACTGTAACATGTTTCTAATTCTTGATTTAAAACTCGAGGATTATTCAAAATAATACTCAGAGATTTGAAAATAAAGAGGAAAAGTAAAACATTTTAATATGTAGAATTTTTTTTCACAGTGAAACAAACAGCACAGGTCATCTTCAACAGTAATGTTTTTGGCAAAATGAAATATATATCCAGAGACATTGTACCATTTACAAAGCCTAATGTTGCCCAGGAGACCGTTTCACCGAGGCCAGCATTTGGATTGTCGAGGATACGAGAAATATCTGAGTGCTGAGATGATACTGATAGAACAAAATGACAACAAAGCTCCAACGAAGCACTCCAGGTTAGAGTATTCAATAACAGAGAGCTTAGTCTAAATACAGAAGTGTTAGGAATAAGAAATAATTCCATGCAAACAGGCACAAGGCGTGAATAAAAATGTTATGACAGTAAAAGACAATACTTGTGTTCAGGTTTAGATAATATAATATGAAGACTTCTTTTTTCCTACTGTTGTAACATTATCCTATTAAAACACTTGATTTGACAGTCATGCAAAAGAAATTAGCAGAACGAGAAGGTCGGCAGGAAAAGACAACCACCTGCACACCGACATGCAAGGGACTGAATAATTGCCCTTCAAACATAGAAAAATTAAAACTAACAGCAGCCACAGGCGGAGAGGAGAAAGTAAAGTCACTCTGGATCACAATAGTTCATATAATACTAGAACATTACAAAATGTACAGTATTTTCAGGGGAAAACTCCTGCAAAGTGCTTTAACTGTGTGCTTCTTTACAAAATGAACCTCAACTGATCACACTAACAAGCTAAGCTGTCTGGCATGGAAATTCTGCCCACATTCAAGTATTTAAAAAAAAAAAAAAAAAAAAAGAGAACAATGCAAATATTTAGGAAGTAAACAGATAATCAGTGAGAATGCAAGCATAAAAAAAAAAAGACAAAAAACATACAGGCTTCAAATAAAGTGATCAGATCTTTAAAATGGCTGTTAACATTATGACGTTTTGAACCAACTTACTAGCATTAAGCCAGATGAATGCCAGCCTTCAGTGATATCGTGTCGTAACTTAAAAGCTACAATGGACATGCAGTCACAGCTACAGTCGCTTTTATTCTCTCACATGCCCACAGACTGTCTCGCTCTCAGTCACACACAAAGAAACCTGTGATTAGTGGTTTAGGAGTTTCTTGAGTACACACTGCGACGTGCGTCTCTGTAGTTTGAGCCGCTACGCCTTTCATCACAACACAGCAATCACCTGTTCATCCATTTCCTATTATCTGATGTCTGCTCTCCCTCTCTCCAGAAAGTGACGGCGGCGGTGGTGGGATGGTGAAGTTTCAGGATCTTCTGCAGAAGGAGCTCGGATGTCTCGCGGCCTCCCCGGCTCAGCTTACTACTGGCTGTCGATGCCGTTCAAGGGTTTGCTTTTCCCTCTTCGTCTGATCGTAGGGCTCTCACCGTTTGAGTCTATGTCATCTAAAATAAATGTAGGCGCATAAATTTAAAACTGTAAAAAAAAAAAAAAACTTTTTTTTTTTTTTTACAGTTTTTGTAACATTCAGAACATTTGACTAGAAAAAATAAAATAAAACTTATTAGTCTTCAAGTAATTAAGAAAGTGGGCCTCATTTATGTTCAATAGTTTGACTTGATTTTCAAGCAGCCATTCGTTCCCCTGCTGCTCTGGCATCTGGAGTAAAGCATCATCTCAAAATACAACACCTGGACTTTTCACATACCAGATAAAGTATGTTACTTACATAATTTTTAAAGCATAGTCTGTGAACACTTCTACCATTATCTTGTTTGTGTAAAGAAAACAGAATTGCAGTTTTGGCCTTTTAACCAAACGTAGTCATGATTCTGCTCAAACTAAATTTTTAGATTTAAAAAAATAATCCAAAGGCAGGATAGTGTGTAAAATACACTTTTTACCCAAATTCAGTTTTACATTTTCCATACTTATTTAGACCTAGAAATTGGTAAAAGCAGATTTCACAACTTTTCAAGACTGTAAACAAACCCTGAATTTTTGTTCAGACACTAGGGGCCAGTATGTTACCAAAAAAAAAAACACAACCTAAATGTTGTCACTGACAGACAACAGTAGAGACTCCGTACCTGTAAAATCTCCAGCCATGTGGTCAGGAGACTCTGCATAATTACTGTCTTCACACTCTGAAAGGCTCTGCAAGAGGAGAGGAGAGTAAAGACACATGACGCACATTCCTGTAACAGAGCACACATCATATGTAACAGCATGCAACTGATCCGGCACAATGTTTCCAACAGACCAAGTAGACTTGCCAAGACAAAACCTTAAAGTTTTGTACCAACAATAAGAGCTCAGTAACTACCCTAAAGAAAATCTAACTACTACCACATATGAATGATGGCAAAGTTTATGAAACAGAAGAACACAAGAGTCGATTGTTTTCAGCAAAGAAAGGAATTGTTTAGTTTTCAAAACAAGATATTTTAAAAGAAAGTGACATGGAAATGTGACTGCTCTTCAGCTACAGCAATAGTAAATAAATTAAGAAGATATATTTTTCTTCACTGGCCAAAAAAGTATCTATATTTGACTTTTTTGCCCCAGAAAATTAAATATGTAGAACCTCAGCTTCAAATAAAGAAGAAATCACGGATATTAGCCACTGTCACTGTTAGATTCTTGGTAAATTCTTGGATTCTTGGTAAGTTAGATTCTTGTTTTTTAAGTGCTTCAGATAAATCCTCATTTAATTCTTCACATAATGAACACACATTCAAGATTTCAGACTTTGCCATCCCTACTTTTGGCCTAAAGATTAATTTCTCTGTATTTTTATTACTTTACATTATTCTCACTTTCAAACCTGGACACAACTAGGCTACAAGCTATAGAGTTTTTTTTGTAGATCATGTTGAGATTGGCATGACATCATTTAAATTACATGTATTATTTTCCAAATTAATAAGAACATAAAGGAACCGACTAAGATAACCTTTCAAAGAGTTATGTAAAGAAAAAAAAAAGCTTCCCTTCACTGAGATAGTTCACTAAAAATGATTATAGGTGAATATTAAAGATGGTCTCTGGTCTGCTAACAAAAGCTATAAATTCAATTCAATTCAGTTTATTTACATAGCGCGAATTCACAACAAATGTTGTCTCTATGCACTAAAAAAAAATAATTTGGAGCTCACGTCAGTTATAACAAAAATGTATCTTAACAGGAAGCCAACTCTGGGTGAAACCTGAAAGTCACTGTCTCTCTATGCCACACACCCCGCTTCTAAGTACTGGATTAAAAAAAACACATTCTTGAATGCTAAAACAGTAAACACACCTTTCCCCTTGGACCATATGTTTCTGCATACCACACCATCCCATACAGACACAGGAATGTAATGAAGGCCTGAAAACAGAAACATAGCACAAGCCGTCAAATAATTCGGTAAAAGGCATTCATCTAAAACAATAAGTTATTGAAAGTTATTTGATTGGTGGTTAAAGTACATATTTTTAAGCAGCGGTTGTGTGACGTTGCGCAGAAATGCTGATCTTACCAAACACAGCAGCCAGAGGACCACATAGAGGATCTGTGTTTTTGAGAACAAGTCCTGTCCAAATTTAATACACGCCAAGGCCTCCAGAAAGGCTATCGCCCTGAAAACAACAAGAGGGGAAAACCATCACGGACTGAAACCTTTGGCCAACCTGGAAGTTATTTTTAGTTTGAACGAGGAGACACAAGGCCTCGGTCAAACATGTTCGGTGGATATAGAAAGTTTACAGACCCCCAGTGAAAATGCCATTATTTCTGATTAAAAGAATTTAACCATAATAAAAAATAAAAAAAGTGTTAGATCCATTTCAAAATTTTATTTGACATATATCCTTCAATTAAAATAAAAGAACAATTTTACCTGAAAATTTTTATTTATTTTTTATTTTTGTCAAAATCTAACAGGAATCTGTTGGTCACCTAAAGAAGGTTTAGGACAGATCTCCTCATAATCTGATACGTTTGGAGGAATAATAATAACAAAAAGAAACTAAAAGGCAGATATTTACTGCTGATTTTATGAGTTATCTCCACCTCTCTCTGTCTGCCACTAGAATCCCATAACGTTACATATTTCCCATTAATACTCACCCAAAGACCCAGCACTGTGTTCCCACTCTCTTACACTGCGTATCTGTGAGGTATGCATAATACTGCCTGAAAAAAAAAACAACAAACAAAAAATGCCGGCATTAATTTATTTCACTTTTCTTTTTCTCTTGCAAAAGAAAAAGACAAGTCGTAACAGCGTACCTTACTGTCGGAGCTGTGATGATCCCAACGAAAAGGATTCGACACCAGCTGAGAGCGTGGCTCGCGGGAAAGACAAAAATGTGTTTGAGGAAGAATGTGTTCAATTCTGTCAGCTGTGAGGAAAACAAATAAAACTGATTTCAGTAACTAAGGCCGTGTGAACACCTAAAAAATGCCTGTTGATAAATACAGTGTAGCTGGTGCTTTTGAATGGTCTGTTAACAACAGCTGCGAATTAAATTCAATTCAATTTTTTTACATAGCGTCAATTCACAACAAATTTCGTCTCAATGCACTTTAAAAAAATCATTTGGCGCTCGAGTCTGAGGCACGTGCTCAGGTGTGAACGCATGAGTCATGCGTTCATGAGCCATGAGCGCATGGCTCAGAAAAAGTCCAGCCATGCGTTGCCTGTGGCTAATAAAAAGATCAAAGAAACAGCTGAAAATGAATCGCTGGTTTCTAGTGACAAAACAAATGTGTCTCCTAATCTAATCTCGCAGAAATTTTAGGCGTTTTAAGTATTTCTCTGACTAGGCCTGAACAGGTTAGCAGTTTCTCAGTATAAACAGGTTTTTGACAGTTTGTGGTTTCAAACTCACAAAGATTTACTGCTCTACTGTCCCTACATTTGGAAATATTTTACACAAAATGCCAGTGAAAATGTCTGAGACAATTTGCCACCAGGTGTATAGGGGATACACCTGTATTACTGTCCCTCCCCCACGTGTTGCTGCACACCTCTGAACAATGGCGTAAAACAGAGTAAACAAACTATTGAACTAAAATGGTTTTACTAAATCAATTAAATCATGTTATAATTTTTACATAGTTGTATAAAACCAAACTATTCTGAAATGGTTTATAGGAAAGTATTGAGGTGACAATAAAAAGTGCACCAGTGACTTAGTTAAAACTTATTTTTTCTTAACATGTTTATTTCCCTATTGAATAAATATCCTTAAATATAACATTACTACGAGTGGCGACAATATTTGTGGAGTGTTTTTTTTTCTGAACTGCAAAAGAATGAATAAAATGCTCCCTGTCTGATTTTAATAATGCAAAAGTTGCCGTTCCAGGAAATATTTGGAAAAGGAGGAAATTAATTTCGAGCAGCTATATGTTAGACACTATTTTTAAATTTCCACCTAATAGGAATATGATCTTGAAACACGCTGACACAAGTACAGAACAAGCACAGGTGTGGAAAAACGGCATTCAATAGGGGCTTTGTTCAAAATGTGGGAAATGTTTGTAAAGAAACTGAGATCTTAAACAGTTTCACAGATAAGGAGCGTCGCCTCAGGCTCCAACACTCTGAGGCAGGTTGCATTTTACCCTCGGCATTTTTGCAGGGGTTTTCTGTTGGCTTTGTTGTTGCCAACAGAAAACAAACCTGTTGGCAGCAACAAAGCATGCAGCTAATCCAGAAGAGGAAGTGAGAGAAGCCAGTCCACACTTTGCATGGCTGAATTAGAATGAATCTCTTAAAGTAGTTCGCAAAATGAGCAGTCATCAGCATGTTGTGCTTCAACTGGGTGTGTTACTTAAAAATAGGTAGTTTTTTTTAACCAACAAAACAAAATCAGCAAGAGGCTAGAACATTTACTCATGTTCACCATCCATTGTTTTCTCATTAACGCAAACAGTCTCAGCCTTAAAGGATTAGCAGACAATGTGTTGACGACAAGGCACCTGTGTACTTAACGGATCCATGAGGATTAAGATTTCACCAACAGACAAAGAAATCAGCTCAACGGGGACTTAGCGCTGGATGATATCCGAATTGTCAGCGCTTCAGTCACTGTCGAGACGCCAGAGCAGGATTTTCCCGGTGACCCACCTGCCAGATGATCATGAACAGGTAGACGCCCATGACCCGCTGCAGGGAGGACTTTGGATCAAGCCAGCGCACGTAGGTCCAGCTCGCAGGCGTGAACTGCAGCACGGCTCGCTTGATCTTCCCCGTGGTGGTGTGGATGTCCCTGATTAAGTGGGATAGAAGTGGGATTACACAGACTTACTGACAGATTTATGAAAAATATTATTCTAATGCCTTCAGCAAGAGCAAACAGAACTAATGTCACAACACAAAGCATTCAACTTTGCTTTTTGATTAATTTCTGGGATTATCTTTTAAAATAATTTCAGAATCCCATCTGTAATCCCTTTATACAGGGGATTAAATTATACACAAATGTTCTAAAGTTGCAAAAGGAACTAAATATACAACATTAACAATAAACGCTATACACTTTGACAATGAAATTTGTTTCATAATCAAAAACGAAACATTTCTGAGTTTGATTTATAATTTTTTGACGCCTTATACATTTGGATTTAAATCGAGTTAATTTATTCACAAACTCAAAAATATTTTTTTTTCATCAGTAAAAGCAGCATATGCATACTTCCAGGTGAGAGTGTCAACAATCTTTAGCAGTCTTTAGCATGGAAGTTGTTATTGGGTGGAAAAAAAGTAAGCTAGTTAGCTATTTTTGAGGTTTTTAAAAATGGAGTCAGAGGAATCACAATTGTGTATGAAAATCCCAAAAGCTGTCTGCAGTTCTATCAGCCTGCAAGAGAGAGCAGGACTTTCAGCTGATAACAGAAAGCCTGAGCGACGTAAAATTCAGTTGATCCGTTTGATCTTTTTGATGTTTCAACCTCTGTTTTGTCATGAATCGTTTGGAAATCTCAGTTTCATTTCAGTAATGCTTCCCTAAATAAAAGCTAATATACTACGTTAAAGACAGATTACAATGTTAACTTATTATTTATTTTGCCTTTTTTGTTTAAATATTACAAAAAATCTGTCTTAATCATCGCCTCTGAAAAAAACAGTGTTTACCTCCGCTTCTGACATAATTAATGACTCTTCAAGTTCTGTTATAGTTTTAAAGAAAAATTAGAACGAACAAGAATCAGCACCAGGAGGTCGCAGCTAAAAGACGAAAAGCTGATGTGAATCGGCTGCCGATAAATTCTGGGGTGTAGATTCATACTTAATACTGGCCCAGTGGTACGTCCTCATCTCCAAGAAGCGGCAGACGGTCATCCCGAGCCAGATTCCTCCTCCGTTACACAGGAGGATGTCCAGGATCACTTGATCCCACCAGCACTCCGCAAAGTTGGGCAACAAATGCATGAAGAAAAGCTGTTAAATACAGAAAAAAAGACTATTATAACTGGAGAACAGACCACGAGTGTAAAATCTGAATTTAATATCTAATGTCAACTAATCTGACTCTTGCTCTGTTACATAAACACATTACATCACAAGCTTTGGTGATTTAGACAGGCAGGCAGCCAGGAGGCTCACAGCTGTGGAGTTTTTATTGTCTGGAGTGTTTGTTTACCTCCGTGAGCTCCCAGGTGATACTGATGGTCCAGCAGAGGCCGTAGCTCCGGATGAGGAGGGCCTTCATGCCCCAGCCCCAGAAATGGCTGAACGCAAAGATGTCAAAATGGCTCAGGATTCTCTCCCAGGTGATGACGTGGCAGTTCACCGCGTACTCCTGCAGGCGGTGGAACAAACAGCCGCGTTATGACGATCCCCGCCAACGGCGGGAGCAGAAGGTAAATAGACGAGAACCTCATTTTTTAGTATACGAAGTCGCCACAAACCATAATGTCTGCCTCTCTCTTGGCATAGCGCAAGTTGGGATCCAACCAGTACATGAGCTGCTTCACTTGCTGCCAGTTGAGGAAGATGATGAAAACCAGGAACAGAAAGTAGAGCACACTCAGACCTTAAAAACAGAAGAACATGAGCTTCAGCAAGGAAAGAATCTATAATTAAAAAATTTATTTTTACTCTGAAATACTTTCGCCAGACACTCACCAAACACTATTCGCCATATTGCTGGATGCGGCCTGGTGAAGGGGCCTGCAAGAAGATTTATTAAGACAATAAGTCAAATGACGGGAACCGATCTCTGATTGAGCCAAGATTTACCGCTTCACTGATAAGATCTGAGCTCATAGTGGAGGTACTTCATGGGTTTCATGCCAGCCTAAGCCTTGTATTAACAATAGACAGCAAGAATGACCCCACAGACACTGTTCACGCCTCTGTTCAAATGTTCTGCTTTTTCCTCCTACATACAGGCAATTTTTGTATTTCCTTTACTGTAAAAAAGCAGGTTTGAAACTAGATTAAGGTGATTTTAATAACTAAATATTACAATCACCATTATAATATTTAGTACATCTTCTGTTTTCAACCAAAAATTGTTTTGAGATGTCCAGGACTACACAAGGTCAGTGAAGGCCTGCTTTGGTATCTAGGACAAAGATGTAAGATGAAAACCTTTTGACTCTGCTTTTATTATTGATCTATCCATGCAGCTTATCCTTTGAGAAAAAAATCTATCTAAATCTTAGTCAAATTTATACTGACCACTTTTTGAAGGAAAACGCACCTCACCGTATTTTAAAGTAAGCAAAGCAAGGTACCGAATCCTGTTTTTGCATAAAGTTACGCTCCAATAAAAGTAATGCTAGCCACATTAATCCCTCACTGAGATACTCAAGACAGTTAAAAATGTCAATAATTGTATCTGTTTTGAAATTCAATTGAAATCCTGTTAAATTTTTTCACACACACGGTAATCACACCTCTGGGCCTCATAAATAATTAACCTATCGATCGAAGAGAGGCAATTTAAAAATTCTATGTAGGTACAATAAATTAGTCAATGATTTAACGGTCTGACACATGAAGGCAAACTAGAGTTTATTTACTCTCAAATATTATGTTGGACTCCTTTGTTAATTATTTTCAAAGGATTTTGCAGAAAACTCTTGCGGGCAGGTTAAATAAATTGAATAACCTAAAAAAATTTCCTGCACTTGTAGACAAAAATAATTATTTTATTTAACTGTAATCAATTTATTGTGAACCCGGCTAAATTTTCAACACGATCTGAAAACACACGAGGGATATTTTAGTAATTTAAAGTCCGTAAAGAAATCAGGGTTGCTTTAAATCAGATAGATGCATCTTTTAGACCAGGATGCTTGCAGGTTTCTTGCTTGCTTGCAGAAACTTACATGACAACTTCTCTCTCTCTGCCTGATTTACGGCACTGATGTCTCCAACCATCCTTACTCACATCACTGCACAAAATGACATCCACAATTCCTGCGACCCATGTTGTGCCCTCACCATTGGGAAATGCCAAAACACTGATGACCAGGAAGAAGGAGATGACCAGGATGAGCCCCACCCAGACATTACTGTCAGGATTCCCATCATCTCTGCAGACAGGATGGAAAAACAATCACTAATAATTAATAACACTAAACTATGACACGCAGCCCTGCCCATTGCGTAACCACAGTTTATATTGCCTTTACTGTTATCATGCTCCTAGATAACAAAACATGAACTAATACGCCACATTTAGTTAAAAATGCAACGTTATCACTTGTTCCTACAATGTTGCAGCGAAAGAAAAACAACACAAACTACACAAACGCCTACTTTGTAGCCCATGTTTGATTACTTTAAATGTTAAAAATGTTCATACGTGATGCTAACGTTGAGAAAAGCCCAGAGAGCCACCAAAAGCTCGCTAGCTGAGCTTCCTGTATCCGAGCATCACTGACGCTGGGTTAGGCTAAGCTAAGCTAGCGTTAGCGGCGGACTCCTCTCACCTTGTAAACGCAAAATACATCAAGCTGAGCACCGTGCATGTCAGCAGCGTTATGGTGTGCGGCTTATAGAAAAACTCGATGGTGATATCCTCGACCTGCTGCTCGTTAATCATTCGGAAATGCATCCTGTAGTTGACATCATCTTTGCTCAACGTGTGGGATCCGCTGTACACGGACGCCATGGCGGGCAGGACGCGGCCAGCTGAGCAGGAGCAGCAGCGGCGGCTCCTCACTGCAGCTGGGGCGACATGAGAGAGAAGTGATCCGCAGCCACCAGATCAGAGGAGCGGGCAATGAGAAAAAAAACAAAAAATTATATAAAGTTACATAACTAACTGGCGAGCAGAAAGCGATGAACTCAGAGAGGAGACACGGTTCCAGGGAAAGCGTTCACTTTAGGCAATGATGGGTTTGATGAGGAGCTTCACAAACACATAGCGGAAGAGTTTCGACCTTATCGTTAAATGCTAGGGGGGAGCGGGGATGGGAATTAGAGTTCCTGACAGTGATCTGGTTCTTCTGGCTCGTATCATCGATAAGAATCAGTTCTTTCGGTATCCAGATGACTCTTTACTTCAAATGATCGCATGCATATCTATGAATGATCAAAAATGTCATTAAATCCCTTAATCAGTTCAAATAATTAAACTCATGAACTCTCTGTATACTCATTTTGGTGACTATTATATCAGTCCAATGAGAAATAGACTTATGAAACCAGCCTTCAGATGATTGTGAGGCAAAGTCCATTGAAGAGTTTGATTCTTTGTGGCAGTCAGATTATGAGCAGTCGTGATTTTTTTTAAAACAAATTTCACTTGTTTAAAGTGAAATTTGCCAGTCAGTGAGTCCTTCAGATATTTTGTGCTTTGTCAATAGAAACATATGTTTGCCACTCTTGAACCAGACATGTTAAAAGAATGTCACATGGGCTTAGGAAAAAAAGGACTGGATTGTTACTCAGTGATACAACAGAACACTCCCCCCCCCCAAAAAAAAAATCAAGTACCCAAAAATGGAGATAGATATTCATGTCCTTTGCTAAAACATTCTGACCCTAATTGTTCAGGTGAGTCAGCACAGTAAGGTGGCTCAGTTATAACTGGCACATCATGTGAGTTTTCAGCTGAAGGACTTTAAACCATGACAAATCGCTTTAAAAAATCTACTTGATTCACCATTTCAGTTTCTTCAGGTGTAACATTAAACACAACGAGTAAATGGAACACAAATATTTCCTTTTATGAAATAAAGTGGAGAATAGATGTCTAAAACCGAGCAAACAAAGTGATTATTATTTTTTAAGCTGTTGCTCACTCAGAACTTCTCACCAATGAAGATTTTTAGACAATTGAGCTTTGAAAGTTTTAATAAAACCTTTTGTCCTGCAATGCAAACAGCGACTTCCAGGGAATGTTGAAAACAAAACAAACAAACAAAAAACAGCATGATTTGTTTTGTGTTTGTCTCCCTCTTGTGGCCACTCATAACTGTACATCTGGCTTCCGATTAGTTCCCCGTGATGTGAGTCGTTCAGAAAAATCGTTCATTCCCTGGAGAATCGTCACCCGAAGTAAGCAACGGTTTACTTATGTTTTTTTTTTCTTTTTACATTTAATCTCGCAAAAGACATATCACTTCTCACCTTTCAAAACATAAAATGATCCATGTCCAAAATGAAGCTTCTTTGTATATATTGTGCATTTTGAAGAAGTACAAACTTATTTTGTTTTTGTAAAGGTTGAGCAAAACTTTAGGCAAGCGTAACATTGTTTCTGCTGCAGCATGCAGCATATGAACAAATGCTTTTATAACACATTGCTATGATTAGCAGCCTCTATTTATTAAACAAAAAGGAAGTATGCAGAAAGCTACATGCTATGTACTGCAAATTGGAACTATTGTGTGCTTTCAATCCGACTGTCCCATTATCTTTCTTTGAAGCAAAAAGAGAAAAGACAAAAATGAACAAAATTAGCCAAAATCCTGTTACAGTTTAAGCACTACACAGGAGTTGATTACTCCTGGTTCTGCTCTGTGTTCATCATTCAGTCCTCCTGCTTCAATATTATGGTGGGCTGCAGAAAAACACAAAGCAAATTAATGACTAAGCATGTTCTGTCATATGTTTAGTAGAAGTTTACAAGAAAACACACATACCAAGGTATTGTAATGTTCTCTGCACACAGCTTTACTCTGCCAGTAGATCAAGAAGAGCGCCATCATGCATTCAAAGACTAACAGAGTTATGATCAGACCGGTAATTCCCTCAAGGAACTCCTACCACAAAGGAGAGAGTAGAAACAAATACTTAGAATCCTGCAAAGCAACATTTGACTGAATAAAACATACTTACTTTGGAAATCCAAGGAGGCACAAAAAGATTCAACAACCAAACGTAGAACACATAGAAACCAAAAGCTGCCAGTGACCAGAAGAAGCTGACGATGTTCAGGGAGAATGATAACTTAGTCTGGAAAGTGGAATAAAGCTTAATTAACATGCAAATAACTTCAACACAAGATACATTATAAGCTGTAAAGCTTTGGGTTATTAGAACAAACCAGTTCACGATATCATTTAGAGATATAAATGTAATATTCTGAAACAGACTGAAGATGTGCAAGTAAAATTAACTTTTGCCTTTTTTTTTAGAGGAACTCCTTCTGTCTTTTACACTGTCCTTAAAATCCCAGAATGTGTGACTTACCACATGCATGTTTGGACATTTCCCTGCAGCAAAGGACATCAACCCAGAGAATAAAAACTAACAAAACAAAGCATTAAATTAGCTGGGTGAACTTAAAACCACATCAACCAAACAGAATGATTTAATTTGTGACCACTGGAAATGTTTTCACCACAACACTTGGAGCACTGAACAAGATGATGGTTATGTCCGTGGAAATAAATCCAAGAGCGAAAATAAACACACCAGCAATTGCTTGGGCTGCCTAATTTAAAGACAAAGAAAGAGATATTAAAGAGAATACAGCAAAATGACTGATATTTCTTCAGAGAAAAGATCATGCCTGTGATTTAATTTGCAGCATAAGTCGGTGAAACTCACCCCCAGAGGTTTTGGCTTTCCTCGAACAACAAACACCTTGAAGTTGTCCCTGAACACACAGTGGAAGTTCTCCGGCATCAGCTGACCCTCCCAATGTTCTTCAAGCTTCCGATTGGGATGGTGATGATCATTGACTCGTTGCAAATAAACGTCCTCTTCATTTTCCTGTAAAGCCATAAAATGTTAATACAGCTCATGTTGCTGATAGTGATCAGTTATTACACTTTCAAAAAACAAACAAAAAACTGAAGGTACTGTGATGGTCCAGGGGCAAAGCCTTAGCCCTTAGTCTTCAAAGTGAACATCACAGATTCGAGTCCCGGCCTGTTGCCGCATGTCTTCCCCCTCTCTCACTACCCACTTTCCTGTATAAACACTCTCAAATAAAGGTCACTAGAGTTAATATTTCTAAAAAATATTTCTGAAAAAAACCCCAAAAACACATCTGAAGGTGGCTTAACTTGAAAATGCAGTTAAATTCAACAAGACTGTTTTGGGCTTAACTCAGAAATTAAAGAGACAAGTTGTTTAAACATTGTTTTTGTAGCTCTGATAGCTCATTAATCTTGAAATGTGACTTTTAACTTAATACTGGAATTTAAACCAAGTATTTATTTTACAATATGCAAAAAAAAAAAAAAAACTGCCCTCACTTTGTTAAAGGATCGCACACTTCTGTTATTTTTGCTCTCATTACAAGTTAAAAGAACTACTTATTTTATATTAAAATGAACATTTGCCTCAATAGCACACAAGAGTGAGATCAACGTAACACACTTCCTTCTCACTCAATTCACTGGAAACATTCCTGCCTTTTTCTTCTTTCAATTTTTTAATTGAAAAAACTAAAAACTACAGTTTTTAGTTCAAGTGCTAAACTAAAAACTCTTGTTTATTCAACTCCTGGAAGTTTGACAAAATTAATAAAAAGCTAACAGTAGACATAACTAAATACAGATCAAATGTTTTCATTAAAGTCAGCTTTACCTTTCCGTTCTTCCTTTGCTCGATTTAGTCTTGAAATTTGCAGCTTCCTCTCACTTACCCAATGAGGAAATGACATTAAAAACCAACTATCTTCTCTTGCTAACCCCAACATGACTATAACCAGAAAAGAATGACCAACATCCACAGAGCTGTTTTTGACCAAATTAAGTCATTTTGCAGCGTGATGTCCCATGTTGAGGAAGTTAAAGGGGGTGAAGACCTCATGAGTGTTTTACAAAAATTAAAATAGTGAAGTGATGAGAATCTTGCAGAGACAGAGAGCGAAATAAATAGAGATCAAAGGGAACACGGTAAGAATGTGGTTTTAAAATATATTTCTTCATTAGACAACAGAAAGATTTCTTGAATAATTTTACAGTAGAGCCAGGAGATGTCTATGAGTTTCAATATTTTCTATTTTTATATTCATTTAAATATGAATACATTTATATTTATTCATACATTTATTTGCATGTTAAATTAGAAATCTACTATCGGAGCATAATTTTGTAATCATATATCATTCTTTCTGGTAAAAAAGTGTTTTACTTTTGTTGTTTGTGTCACACTTTTTGTTGTGCCAAAAATGAGTTAAAGTAGGATGCTTTTTTAAAAATTGCAACTAAATTTTTACAAATTTGCAAATGGAATACTGCGACACTCATTTCTTGTTGGATCGTTTTGTTTTGCTCTGTTGTAGCAAAATCTTTGTTGTAAAGTAAAGAAAACTGCTTAAATTTTATATACCTGTCATAGTTATCCTACACATTTTGTCTACTTAAAACATTTTGTAAGAATTATGAATGCATGGACAAGCTTTTCTCTGAACTTAGATTAGAAAAGTTGAGTTCTGCAAACTGTTGGTGCCTCTCTGTTAATGACCAAACGACCCATACTGGTCACTGGAATAACTTAAAACTGACAAAAGCAATTCAGTGAATCAAAATTTACTGAAAAACTAAAAACTAAAATTTAAGTAGGTGCTTCTGAATTGTGGGTCAACAAAATTTAGCTAACTTTTTAAACAGGCCAGGACAAAAACGATTCTACCTGTATCACAGTTCTAATAGCTTGACTTGCTTTGGATTTGTCTCCCTCTTGTGGTCACTTATGACCGTCCAAGGGGACCTTTGGTAAGAACACGGAAGAAGCGCCACCCCCAAGGTTGCCAGTTCTTAAATATGTATAAATTTGTCTAAAATGGTAGCGTGATTACCATGGATTTACAACTACCATCCCTCAAAAAACATGAAATGTTCTTTATCTTTGTGCCTGAGTTACTATTATCCTATTTAAGAAAGGAAGTGTTTTAGATCATAAGTAGAAAAATAAGTAATTAAATGAATAACATGAACAGAAAACCTAGAGTTACAAGTGTTGCTTTGCATAATGTAGTTCAGTCAATATTTTACAGCAAGGGTGTAGAGTAAAAGTCAGTATTTTGAACATCCAGGTTGAGGGAGAAGCAAAAGGTCTTGGCATTCAAATAGAGACAACAAATATTCTATAAGAACGCTTAAAAAACTATTTATTGTATCACTGTCACCAAAGGCAGGAATAGACATACAGTACATCTCCCTTGTCATTTAGTTATTTTGTAATTACGTTGTTTATTTGTATCATTTTTCACATTTTAATATTTAAAATACCAGAATGTACAGGTAACTTTCTACTTTTGTTACTTCGATTACATAATTTTTTAAGTATTAAGTCAGGTGTTACGATCGAATAGTTACTCATTGCTTGAGCAGTCTCTTTCTACCATTTGCATTTCTATTCTTGAGTAATTTCTTTGACAGCTGCTTTTTACTTGTAGTTGAATATTACATTTTTGGAGCAGTGCTGACTTAATATTTTGGACATCTCTATTCCCATCTGTTTGTCTGATTTGGCAGGATCATTGAACCTACTATGTTTTTTTGCTCTGAAAAGTGTTTTTGGCTGTCTCTGTCTCTGTATCTTGATATATCTGAAGACATGTCTAAAGTCTCTGCACAGGAATTTCTACAAAGAAAACACATACTATCTGGAACATAGGCTTCTGATTCAGTGCACTGCTTTTCTCCTTCATGAGCTTCCTCCGTAAATCTTGTCTCTCTCTCAGAGTCTGAAACCTTCTCATTTTATTTCTTACACTATCATATTTATCTCTATTTTCATCTAGTTTTCCACCTGTTGCTCTTTCAACAGTCTTCTTGAAATGTGATCTTCCTGGTTTCCCTAAAAGTGTTTCCTCCTTCAGTTCTTGTCTTCTCTTCTTCCTGGGCTCACCTCCATTTTTTTTTGCCACCAAACAAGGTTTGTGTCTACTTTTAAATCCTTTTCCTGCCTGCAGTTTGCGAGTGTCACATTTTGTGTTTATTGTAAGCAAAATTAGGGGAATCTGCTAATGCTCCTAAAAATCACAATGTCTACAAGCCAATAAGGGACGTATTAAAACGTTCTTTATCTTCGACAGACATTCAATTCATTGCAAACTTAGTTGGACTTTAACTTTGTGTATTAAAACATTACCTAGAGAAGTTGCTCCTCTCTGCTGGGCTGCAGACAGACTGCCTCATTAATCTCAATGTGACACAGCAGCGTGTGCGGCCCCAAAGCGGGAGACAGCGCAGGGACGTAACTGAGTTTTATTTAGTATAAAACTTAATAAAGCTAAATTCATTTGAAGGCTATAACAGGCTTCTGGGAAAAAAGAGCTTAGATTTTATGTACGATTAAGAAGAATTTTGATGACAAAAATTTTGAGGGGGGCAACGTTCTAAGGTTAGCGGCGCAGTTGCCTTCTTTTCACCCTTTGCAGATCTAAACCCTGTACAAATACATTATCTTTTTTCAGTTTAACAAATGACAGGAATTTATTTAAATGCCGATTGGTAGTATGTCGCTTATACATGAAATATTTTGATGTTCTTTTTTTTTCTTTTTATGTTCAGTAAGAAGACAAACCATTAACAAACCACACATATTCAGAGATGAGTTGATAAAAATGACAAGATGATTTACAGACATGATATGAACAAGCAAACGCTCAAGGTTTTAGAATGTTTTAAATAGTTACAGAGTCTAGTATTCATTCATTTATTTTACCACAGATAAGTGAATATTATTTATTTCGAATATGATAGAAGTATAAAATAACACACAAGAACAAGGAATGCAAAACACATATTTTTGCACCACAATAATCTTAAATCGCTCAAAAAGTTGTAGGAAGAAGTAAGAAACTTGAACTCCTTCCTCATAAACTCAGACCATATTTTCAGATGGGTCCTAATTATAAAATCAAATAAAAGAAATGTAAAAAATAAACATAGGTTAATTAATTTTCATTTTTTTCTGGACATACATATGTTCAAATATATATATCTATACATCCAAACCCACACACAGTCAAATGCGTTAGCCTCAATTTACATATACACATTTTACTAAGTGTCACCCATATTTCTATATCTTGTGAAAATGACCTCCTTATATTTCCTTTTACATTGTATTAAATTTTGCCTTTAACTCCTCATTTAACTTGTTCCATAAATTTACCCCATGAATTGAAATACAAAAGCTCTCTCTTGTTGTGCGTAAACTACGACTCCTTAAGTTTGAGTTAGCCCTTTAGTTTTATCCTCCTTATTTTTCAAAAAACATGCTCTATATGTGCTCATGTTGCCGTTTATTTGATGCCTTAAACATAGTTTGAGATCTTCCACCAGATCTTCAAATTTAAGACTTTTAGATTTTAAGAATAATGAGTTTGTGTCCTCTTATATATCAACATTATGGATGATTCTAATGGCTCGTTTCTGTAGGATACTTGTAATTAATTGCCCATACCTCTGAACAATATGTTAAATATGGCAAAATCAGAGAGTTACATAGAATATTAAGTGATTTATTAGTCATAATATGTCTAGCTTTAACCATATGCTTCTACATAGTTCATTCTGTAACTTGCAAGTTAACTTGCAAAGGGTTTATATCAAGTCATTCAGCTTTAAAACACAAAATAACCTACATGCAAAATGAAGCTTCTGTCAACACTTTGTTAGAAGAAATATATTTTTTTGGACAAACTGAAAACAACTTAAAGGAAGTGTAAAAGTCATTCGAGAGAAGCTTTTCTGACATCAGATACAACGGAGCAAAAGGTATTCTAACACACGACCATCAAGAGGCGTCAATGTAAATGTACAAAGAGGAACGTTACAGGAGCACGCTTTCTGTAGCGTACTATGATTATCAGCAGTGATGTACTGGAATACACCTTATCTCCACGTTCTTTTAAACAGACTTTCCTGCTATTTGCCTTTGAGCAAACCCCCCCCCCCCCAAAAAAAACAAAAACAAAAACAAAGAAAGTTTAAGGCAGCAAAATAAAAACGTACACAGGAGTTGATTATTCCTGGTTCTGCTCTGTGTTCATCACTCAGTCCTCCTGCTTCAGCAATATGATGGGCTGCAGAGCAAAACAAAGCAAATGAACGTCTCCACACGGTTTCACATATGTGGCAGAGAAACTAATGAAGAAAATAACACACATACCAAGGTGTTGAAATGTTCTCTGCACACAGCTTTACTCAGCCAGTAGATCAAGAAGAGCGCCAACATGCATTCAAACACCAGCAGAGTTATGATGATGCCAATAATTCCATGAGTTATCCTCATATGATGCTAAATAATGTGGACAAACAAATACTTAGAATCCCAAAGAGAGACAGTTGGTAGAATGAAACACATTGATTTTGTGCTATACCTGGTTGTATGGACCATGTGAATTAAACATGCTCACGGAGAGACCAAAAGCCACCAGTGACCAGAAGAAGCTGATGATGTTCAGGGAGAACGACAGCTTGGTCTGGAAAGTGGAATAAAGCTGAGTTAACATTCAGATAACGCAACACAAGTTGCATCAGAAGCTGTAAGGTTTTACATTAAGTTAAACCACCACATCATTTAGAAACATTATATAAGTAGAAATGAAATGAATGCGTTATTCTCACGGAAGCTGTGCAAAATAACCACTCTTCGTCTTTTCTTAGAGGATTTCCTCTTTGTGTTTTTTCATTGTAATTCATCTGACTCACCACATGCATGTTTGGACATTTTCCTGTAGCAAAGGACACCATGCCAGAGATCAAGAACTAACAAAACAAAACATCATATTAATTGAGTGGAAATATAACCATATCAGATAAAAACAAAATGGCTAAATATGTGGGCATTTCAAATATTTTTACCACAACACTTGGAAGGGTTAAATGGAAGAGCCCCATTGATGGCAAAATCCACCCAAGAGCGAAAATAAACACACCAGCGATTGCTTGAGCTGCCTAATGAAAAATAAAATAATACGATTAAATAAGTAGAGAGAAGAAAGGAAAATCTGCAGATTCTTTTGAGAGACAAGCACATGCCTATGATTTAATTTACAGCATAAGTCGGTGAAACTCACCCCCAGAGGTTTTGGCTTTCCTCGAACAACAAACACCTTGAAGTTGTCCCTGAACACACAGTGGAAGTTCTCCGGCATCAGCTGACCCTCCCGAATGTTCTTCAAGCTTCCGATTGGGATGGTGATGATCATTGACTCGTTGCAAATAAACGTCCTCTTCATTTTCCTGTAAAGCCATAAAATGTTAATGCAGCTCATGTTGCTGAAAGCGATCAGCTAATAAAGTTTTCACTGATGCCAGCTTAACCTTTCCGTTGGTGCTTTGCTCGATTTAGACACAAAACTTGCAGGTTTCTCTCATTTGTCCGAAGAGGAAATGACCTGTTAATTCTCTTCTTTCGCTGACTCCCCACCTTAATGCAACACCCCCACCATCTCTCACAACCACATGAAGGTTTGCAACCAAGCAGACTTAGAAAAACATGCACTTTTAAAAGGCGAGACTGTTTATGAAGCATGAGTTTATTTCTGCAGAGTGCTTCTTTTTCAGTAAGGGAAACATAAAAAAGTGCAGAGTTTGATTAAATGAAGCAATTTTGCAGAGCAGTGTCAAGTTGAGGAAGTTAAAGTGGGTAATGACCTCATGTGTGTTTTAGGGAAGTAAAGTAATGTCTGTAGAGTGATGCCTTGCTTGAGACAGAGAGCGAAATAGATTCTGCTCGAGTGAAACGCGGTAAGTTGTTGTTTTAAAAAAAAAATGTTCTCCTAATGAAACGGCTGAGAGATTTCTTGAACAATTTTATATTACAAGCAGTTTACGAGTCTAAAATATGTATCTTAGTTATTTGTTTGCAAGTTTAATTATGAAGCTATGTTGCAACTTTTGTGATGAAATATTGTAGCATTAACAAGTTTCTCTTTTCTGGTTAAGAGTTGTTTTGCTATTGCAGTTTTTAGTACTTTTGTTTTGTTGTTTGTTTTTTTGTTTTCTTATCAAAAATGAGCTAAATTAGTGTGTGAATTTTAAGCATTCTTCATAATTATCCTATTAACCAAAGCCAACAATAATATAAATGTCTTCCTATTGTAAATTTTGTAATAATTTTGAATGCAAAGATTAAATTATTTTAGGATTAACCACATAAAAACATTTAAATAACAGGGAATAGAAAGTCACCGTTATTCTTCGCAGTTGCTTTTTTCTAAAATCATATACAGTCCTTCCAGCCTTTTTTTTCTTAAATCTATGTCTTTCTGGAGTGCACGATACAGGAACATCTCAGTGAATCAGAAAATGTTTGAAAAGTTTGTTGGTTTTAATATTTCAGTTTAAACAGTGAAGCTCTTATATAACACTGATTAATCAGAAAAAGAGTGATATTTATAATCCACTTCCTCAATTAGAGAAGAAACAAAATATGATATTTAATAAACAGTAGAAGAGCTGCGGATGAGCACTGACATCACTGATTGTGGATTCAAGGATTCTGTAGATGTTTTGCACTCTTCTGACAGATTCTGGGGCATCAATTTCCTCCACTTATTTAAAGGTTTTGTTGGCTCTTGTGGCCTTTATTTGAAAATAGTTCAACAGGAAAGAGGCTAATGAAGGGGGGGAAGAAATGCAGCAAATCAAACCTGCGACCACCGCCACGAGGACTGAGGCCTCAATATGTGGGTCGTGCTTTGCCCCTGCGCCACCACAGCACCACGTCTGTTGACCGTTACGATTGTGCAGGATGCAGCATATTTCCACCTTTTAAATAACTGCGTTTTTTCTTTTTGTAATATTAGTTACATTTTTCACTTTTTTCTTAATCTGTCGTAATATGTTTGATTATTTAAACGAATTTCTAATGTTCTGCTTTACTGAAGTGTAACTTTACCAGCAGTTTTTCAGGACAATCTAACAACATTTAGAAGTTGTAATTGTCACATTTTGATAACACTGCTAAAATGAAACGGAATAGAGAAATTGGAGGCGCAGCGTGGCGTAGCGGTAGAGCAGACCCATTTATTTACAGAGGCTGTAGTCTTTGACTAGGCCGTCTTGCGCATTTTCTCCTTAGCCCTTCCTGTCTGGCAACTGTCAAAAACGAAAGAAAAAAAAATTAATAAAATAAAAACAACTTTTAAAAACAGCACTGTTTATATAGATAATAATGAGTTTATTTCTTTAGGTTAAAGAAGTACCATGGCCTCTGCTGATGTAGACATGGACATCCACGAGGAAGATGTGCCACTGCAAATGGGAAGGAGACAACCTCCTCCTCCGCCGGGTCAGATCCGATATTACCAGGCCTCCGAGATGATGCCGGAAGAAAAAGGTCAACTGCACGAACTGCTACAGAAACAGCCGGCTGTGTTGGGGGTAAGAATATAGAAAATAAGTAAAAAAAAATATATATATATTTTTATACTTTAATCACACAGAAACGCCTTATACAACCATAATCAAATCTGGCAAAATCTGGAAATTTGATGATGTACCAACAACCTCATACACTAAAGGTCACTAGCTTTACCTGTGATATGTGCACTACCGGTTATCTGGTGAGTATATTTAAAAAAATAGAAAAATTTTCTGGACTCATGATGGACCTCTGCACGTTTCATCCAGTGCTGTGCAGGCGTTGCAGGATTTTTGAGGCGTCTGGAAAAGAGACATTTCAAAAGTTCTGTGGGAGAAAACAGTAAAACTTTGCAAGAAAATGATATAAAGAAAAGTAGACTTTTGAGACTAAGCACTCAATTATGTAGCAACAAATAATGTAGTAATAGTTAATAATTTGTTAGTTTTGCTAATAACACAATAACTTCACAGTAACTGTTTTTTTTTTTTTAAATGCAATTACATGAGAAACGGTACAGTTACTGGTCAGCGTACACTAAGTAAACAAATGACCACTATTCTCAACATCTCAACCCATTAAAAATAATTTATGTTCATTATTTGGATTTTATTCCTCCATATATGGAATTATACATGAAAACATCTAAGGAATTACAGAATATTATAAATACATTTCTGTACAAAAATCCATCCAACACTTTATTTAAAGAAATAGTGCAGCCTTATATGTACTTAATCTATTTTTTTTTGTAGTTAAATATTTATCTACAAATACTTAACTATTTGTTAAGTATTTAACAAATACAAACAAATAATTAACAAGTAATTAACAAAGTTAAATACTTTAAGTATTTGACAAGTATTTGACTAACATTTGTTAATGTTAGTTCTTAACATTAACAAATGTTATGAACTACATATATTACCTTTATTATAACTACATATATTAAGGTGATATATGTAATTCCTAATGATACAATAAGCATACACTTGTTGAATGCTTATGTTGACTATGAAAAATAATTTACCCATTGTTATATGTAAACTGCAAAAAAAAAAAAAAAAAAGATTTTCCATTTTATTCTCACATTATCAGCTGAAGTAATGACATAAGCCTTTAGCAGAGTTTTTTAATGTAATAACTTGATACATTACTGATATTGGTTCAAAATGACTATTACCTTGTTGGCAACTATTATGCTATTGGCTGTTATTGCATTATTGGTTGCTATGAAAGATTAGAATAAAAAAAAGGAAGAGGATTAGCTACAACTATGAGAAAAAATTCTCAGGGTCTAAAAAGGAGAAGAAAACATAAATAACTTTAGAAGACTTGCACGATTCTAAGAAGTAAGTCTAAATGTAATATCCGACAGTGTATGACACTATCTGATGCATGATCAGGAGAGGAAGAAAAAAAGAACAAAACGGCACCAATACAAGCCTCAAAATTGTGACAAGACCAAAATTTTACTTTAAATCTCAAGCCATAAGTCTTTACTAAAGTGCAACCTTTACTATACTGCAATACACTCAGGAGGAACATTGATAGCTGGGGACGTTTGAGCTACAAAAGCACAGAAATCTTAGTCAAACATTGACAGCAAGATGGAAGAAACAGGTTAGAAAATACTGAAGAAAAATGGGACTTTACCAGTTTTCCAAAAAGTCATCGAGTTGTCATTGATGTACCAAGAACTGCTGATGTACATTTTTGATCAGGTTTGATTGGTTGACAACTTACCAAGAGCAAGAGAAAGGTTTTTATATCATAATTCATTTTCTCAAAAAAAAAAAAAAAAAAGTTGCTTGAAAATGTAGAACTTCTGCCAGTGAGGTGAACTTAGATCATTGAACTCAAATGGTTGTTATGAACACCCACAGTCTGACAGCCAATACATTGCTTACTAGTAACAGCTGGAGGTTTAATTGTCCTACATATCAGAAGATAGTTTCTAGGACAGTTACATGAGATTTTCAGATGCGGTATGAAGGCGAGCTCGTGTGCAGGAGAAGCCTTCAGTCTAAACTACAGATCAGAAGAAAAAGCACCAAGACTTTGTTAAATAGTTCATCTGACAGTCAACAGTGAGATAAAGATTTAGGCTGAGATAACATGGCAAAATAAGCACAGAGATGTTTTTCTGTACTTCTGAGCAGCAGCAAGAGGAAGTTCTTGCTGCTGCTCCGGTTATATTGCGTCTCATGCACGTGTAAAGAGTGAAGTTTTGCACATTTTAGTCCAGCACTCCACAAGCGCACAACTGCATTTAAGAAAAGAAAGCCGTTGTGTTATACAAGTCAGTCAATTTTATTTTCCTCATCAGGTTAGCCCTTTCTGTTTGTTGCTCAGGGTGTGCTGGACTTTTTGTTTCTCACAAAGAGGGGTCCCTGGATCGCAGTAAAAAAAAACCCATCACGCACACAGAAATTACCAGTGTCTACAGAAAGATGTGTAGCTAAAACGAAACTGCAACAAGAATCTATAATTTCATATCCATCGACATTAGAATTTTAAAATGTTAAATAAAAGTTGTTCATGTAACAAAGGTAAGAAAAAAAGGCTATTGGGGTCACAATGAAACTGGAATATAGAAAATATGCAAGCTTAACTTGACTGAGGAGTTGTGAAACACATTAACTTTTGTTTTTCTTTAGCGCAGTAGCATATTCTCACACTGAAAACTTCTCTAAATTATGACTCATTGATGAAAAATAGGGGATGTTTTTATGACATCAGCTTTGTCAGAACTAGTAGAAACCATAAACATTCTCAGAAAACAAACCCAACTCGTCAAAGTCTATCCCTTATTAATCTGATAATTCAGCTGAATAATATGTTTGCTCAACTAAAACAATTAATTGATGGATCTTTAAGTAAAATCCAGTTGAATCTGTGTGTAATTTAACTTCAGGAGAAATGAGGTTGTTGTCTGAAGGCCTCAGAGAGTAGAGAACAAAACGTATCACGAATAACACCAGCAGGCCAGTTAGAGATAAAGTTGTGCAGATCTTTAAAGAAAGGGTGAGTTAAAACACAAAATTAGAATGTTTTTCAAAATCTGTTAAAGCCCATTATCAGAAAATAGTGACGCAGTCTTGTAAACTATGACAGGATGGGCAAGGAGAGCATTTATTGGGGAAGCAGCCAAGAGAACCGTAGTTACTCTGGAGGATCTGCAGAGATCTACAGCTATGCTGCAAAGAGAGATTATACAAGTGAAAACCTCTGGACTTTATGGTAGAGTGACAAGAGAACAGCTATTGTTGACAGAAAGTCTGCAATTTCTGTCAATTGCAGACTTCAGACTAGACGTGGAGTCAAGTCTGAAGTTACTACAAACCATGAAGGGGGCATAGGAAACGTGGAAGAAAATAGTCTGGTCAAAAGGGAAATATCCACACATGCAAAAGTACAAAAACTACGTATTTCCCTGAATTGAATTGTATCAATTCTAGAACGAAAACCTGCTCAAAAGCTGCAAAACACGTTGAAATAATCTTCAAATCCACATTTCAGGTTATGATTGTAACATAAGTACAAAGTTTAGTTGTTTTTTAACCTTTACTTATTTCTACGTTTAAGTTTTTACTTTTGCACATTATGTGAATTTTCATTTGTATTTAAATGATTTGATATTTTGCCACTGCATTATAACTTATTTGTGGTGCATCAAAAATAAAAAAAAATTGTAAAAAATAATCTTCTTCATTCGTCCTTTAGTCCTCACAACAAAATAATTTGTTCTGCTTTCACACATATTTAGACATCGATACATACTTCTCTGTTCATCACATTTATCAGGTTTTTTGTACTTTATTTATAATGAGCGGCTTGCTGCAGAACAACTTCATTACCTCATAGATCATTATCTCACCAGCAACTACTGCAAACTTATTACCCCACCACTGTACAAAGAACCGACATACATACATCTCAGACTCTAATCAGCAAGTTGTTTTTACTTATCACCTCTTAATAAAGATCACAAGGTTATTTATTGCTTGCAAAATAACAGAGAATATTATTTTCCATGTCTTATTGTACATCTAAAACATGACTCCTACTGCTTGCATCAAAACTGCTGGTTCCTTAAATGCTGAGTATTTTTCCACTGAAGAAACCCATCTGCGCAATTGAATGTTATTAATAGTATTACTTGCAGTTATCTACTTTATCTTCAACCTGATCTCATATATGACCGCTTAGTGTGTTAGCTAAGCGGTCATATATGATGCATCTTTTTTTTTTTTTTTTTACTTTTAACCTTTTTCTCTCAGTCTCTGCAGATAATGAGCGGCATCCTCAGTGTGGCAGTGGGCATACTCTTTGCTGCAACTCAGGAAATGCACCACTCCCTTTTCTCCCTTTTCAGAGTCTCACAGCTGACCGGAGCCCTTGTAAGTCATTGCTCCAACCAGAATTAAATCATAATAATAATTAAAAAATAGCAATAAAAGAAAGTCTAACGTCTACATTCTCCTTCTCTACAGTTTGTAATAGCCGGACTCGTTTCCAACTTGTTGTTCAAATATCCAGCGTTGCTGATGGTGAGAGTTTGACAGCTTTTTTAAGCAACAGTAGTCATCTGAAAAAAAAAAAAAAAACAACAACAAAGAAAGCTATGCATGACTTTTTGTCATCACAGGTGTCAATTGCAGTAAACTTCGGCTGCATTGTTGTAGCTGTTATTGGCGCAGTTCTGATAAGTGTCGACCTGGCTCGGTGGAATGAGCAAGATGAGCCATTTTTGAAAGTAAGAATAACACCAACACCGACTCCACTATATTTATCAGCAGAATCTCATAAATATTTACATTGTGACAATATTGCATATTAATGTTTTTTGTTTGTGACAGATTGAAGTGATGGGGCTGTGCGTGTTGGGACTGGAGGTTTTCCTCTCTGCAATTCTCTGCTTCTGGTTCATCAAAGAGAAAAATGCTAAATGATTAAACTGCTTGTATTGTTTAAATTAATTGTGTTGCAGTGCAGCTATTTGTGCACAGGTAACTGTGGAACTGAATGCTTTTAGACGAGACAGTGAGACATTTTATGCTTTCATGTGTGGCTTTGACTCTGTTGCCTGTGCTAGAGCAAAAGCCCCTGCAGCGCAGCCTGGGCTGTGGTCTGCGTCTGATGTTTTGACATGGACTGCAAAACGCAAAAGCAGCGGTAACCAAATGTCAGTTTCCCTGTGAGAGCATAAACCACATTTTAACTCTGTGTCTCTTTGAGTAACGGTGATATCGGGTCTCCCTTTGCGTTGTGTCTGTACGCAGGGGGCTCTGTGTGGTTTCGCGTCCACACTCCAGCAGTGGAAATATTTGTGTCACTTCTTCTGAGGCATGTTCACGCATTCACACTTCTGTCTTCATTAGCCAAAAAAATGAAAATAAAAAGCTTCAGCGGAAATCTTTAATGTGTTGGAGGAATAAACGCAGAAACAGCTTTAAACTTTTTATTAATCTGTACAAACGTGTAACTCAGAAGGCACGGAAATACAATGCGGCACAATCTGAAAGTGTCTTCTACTTTATTTTCAAAATACATCTACAATATAAACACATAACTATCTCACTGAATCAAATGTACAGACCTTTGACGTACCATGACACGGACATATAGGAACTTAACATCATGTGTTAGTCTAGGTGATTTACAGTACTGCCATAAAATGCTATTTTTCTGTTTCAGTTTAATAAAAGTCTTAGTGCTCCAAAAATCAAGTCGTTCATGTTTTCATCTTCTTTTTGCTCTTGCGTGAAATTTGCTGTACGACTTGAAAACTTCACAACTGCAAAAAAAACAACAAAAAAAGACAGAAAAGAAACATTAATAGCTTCAATGACTATACAGCAAAAATACAGACGTCGCAGCAGTAAAACTTCAATTTAAATGAACATGCAACGCTGGACATGCTAAACAAGGAGAAAGCAGAGATTTTGGAAGGCAATATCCTGTCAAACAGTCCTTTACAAGGTAATGTGATGTGTGAGTGTCACTAAAATAAGCTTAATTTGAGGTTGTGCATAAGAAGTATTAGTTGCATAACATTATTTATTAATAAAAGTAATAATCATAAAGCTTCCTCCTCTAGAGATAAGTACTAGTTTCTGTGTTACCGTGCAACAATAAACAGCTAAAGACAATTCTGCAGAATAATAATAGATTTTTGTTTTACTTGAAATGAATTTAAATGGAAAATGGTGTGCACTTCTCAGGTGTTTTATCTTGTCTCCAAAACGCTTTTCACTACATTCAGGAATTCTCAAATTTTTCCCTACCTTTTGAACCTTCTGTCCGCTTAATCTCTTTATTTCTGCTCTTTACTTTTGATTTAAATACTATTTTAAACAGATCTAGTTGCTTGCATTCACATTTGAATTTTTCTTTAGTTTATACGTTTATAATATGTATAAAATACTGTAGAACTAACTAAAACTGAAAATAAGAATAATGTCAAGGAGTGCATGGTATATTTTTAATTTGTAAGGAGATCAAGGATGAAAATAAAATTTAAAAAAATAAAAAATGTGTAAAAAAAACATATCCTAACATAATATAAATATATCCCTCAACAGTAAGAAGATATTCTGAATAAATAACAACAAAATAAAAATCAATATAATGATATTTGTGTATCTAAATCAGGGCAAAGACGACTATTTAAAAAAAAAAAACGTATATTGTTTTTTTCCTACAGCAGTCGGTTGAAGAGGTTGAATGGTTTTATTCAAAAACAATACATTTATATGCACTGCAAGACCATGAAACACAGATGCACAGCTGCATGCGTGTGTTCAAACATGCAGAACATGAGCTTCTTTCGTGGGTTGTGTTTCCCCCCGATGTTGGAGCCACAGAGAGAAACAGAAGAATGAGGCAACAGAAAGCCAGAAGCTTACATTATCATACAGCCAGACAGAGGAAGAGTCTGCTGAATTCATCTGTACACACCATCATGCAACATGAACATCGACAAACAAAAAAACAAACAAAAAAAACCCAACAACAACAAAAAAACACTTTTAATTAGATTAGTATTCATGTCAGGAGTTAATGTGGTTGGAAAGAGAACAATAAAAAATGTCCACTGCTGTGACTGAGGTTACTTACAGGGCTAAACCCCGCCAGTCAGACTACTGTGGAGAGGCCGACCGCTACATGAGTGGCTGCTCTCTGGTAAAAGCAGAACAGCAATAAAAATAGAAGTAGTGTGAGAATCTAAAGCCTCAATGAGTATCTTGCGGATTGGGGCTTCCAGGCCCCAATCCGCCAGGCGGAAATTTAATTTACAGTAGAGCTAGTTATTTTAATAACCACCCATAACTGAAAGTATAAACTTATCAAATGATTAATAATAACAATAACAATAATTATATATTAATCATTATTATTGTAATTATAATTAGTATTAGTAGTCAAAACAACAATAAATTCCAACTGCATCCAATTCTCACTTTTAAAGTCCTTTATAGTTTGCTACAATCAGTCCTTGAAAAAAAGGAACAATTCAAAAACATCAGTAAAAGCCTTAATTTAAAATCCCTGACTATGATAATGGTGTGTAACCTTAGTTTCAGGCTAAAAAGAAGGAACATTGGAGTTTTTATAGGGGGTTACGTATTTAAAACTCTTTAAATTTGAGTCATACTCTTGCTGTTATCAGTGGCTGCATCCAAACAATGTCGACTTTAGTCTTGTTAAATGTTAAAATACTAAAAGCTCTCCTCTGTTTTTTCTTCTGACTTTTTTTGTGGCTCTTAAAAGCAAAACTTCCACCAGAAAACACAAATGGCCAAAAATCGATGACATGACTTGCAGTGTCATTTAACTGTTCGCTCTTCTGCAAACTCCTTATCGTAAAATTATTCTTTCATTTAATGAAAGAATCATTTGAGATAATTCTTTCATAAAAGAATCATAAAATTAATCATAAAATGATTCTTTCATTGAATTTTAATTTTCGATGCTACAGAAAGTACAAAAATAAAGAGCATTAATGTGTGACAAAATTTCCCATGTATTCACAACTTAGATAATTTATCCTCATCTTACTATAAAGAAGATTTACGAGAAATGTTGGATCAACACTTTCATCAAACTGTATTACACTTCAGCCACTTCAGCAGAGATCTCCAGAGCAGATTGCGACTGCTCAGTCTCCACATTGTGGTGTTATTTTGGCCAAAAATGAGCAAATAATGTTACATAAGCTTTTCATTATCTTTCAGTAACAATTTTTGTTCAAAATCCAAAAGAGAAGTAACATTGGACACATTTTAAATATCAGATATTCCTAAAACTCAATAAGCTATTTTTTCCTCTAAGCCTCATGTAGGTTCTGCAGCTCTAGACAAATTTTATTTAGTAGCACCAGGGGCAAAAATGTTTCTCTGGACTGGAGCAAGTCAGAAGACATGACCCCAACTAAAGAAAAGAAATCCCCGGAGAATCGTCGTACATTTGCAAACTCTCATCTACAGCACAGAGTGTGACTTCAGATAAAAAGGCCTAAAAAACAACAGTCAGACACTTACTGCCGTGATGAACTTGGTGCCCTGCAGCTGGAGGTCTTCATCTTTGTGGAACATCGGTGTGGAGGTGATGGAGGGAGGAGGCGTGGAGGAGCAGAGGAAATCAGGCGACTCGCTGTTGTTGTTGTTAAATGTCTCCATGATGACGCTGGGAGGTCCAGGGATGGTGAGGCTGCTCAGCCCTGTTACGCTGTCACTGGAGTTGCACTGGGAGGAGGACGTCTCTGAGCTTTCAGTAACTGGCACAGAAACATACAGAGTAGATTATTCAAGAAAGAAAGTATAAAATATTTGAAGGCAAAAGTTTTCATTTTTCACACGGACTGCGATGGAGCTAAAGCTTCGGCATGAGTTTGCGTTTGGCAGCTCCTAGTGGTAGCACCAAAGAAGACACTTTGGAGAACAAAAATCTGAAAAACATTATATTTTTTTTTATCCTGTCAGCAAATACTTTGAGACTTAAAAAAAGAGAGAAGAAAA
Source organism: Poeciliopsis retropinna (assembly GCA_010277075.1). Taxonomy (NCBI): domain Eukaryota; kingdom Metazoa; phylum Chordata; class Actinopteri; order Cyprinodontiformes; family Poeciliidae; genus Poeciliopsis; species Poeciliopsis retropinna. Next base: position 14,954,497 of record VMRM01000007.1, on the reverse strand, counting down.
AGTAAATTGGAAATAATAATAATAATAAAAACAGAGCACTGTAATAACTTCTAAAATCTAACTTTAAACTATTTTATCTAAACATTCAAATCAAGTTGCCACTGACTCATGGAGGGCCTGCTGCTCACGACGTCCTGCTCCAGCTCGTCCTCCTCTATGCAGTCATACGGCCACAGGGCGAAGGACGCCACGCTGCCCATCGGGTACAGGTGTGGGTGAGGGTGGGACGGAGAGGAGTACAGATGGAGGTTGAGGGAGCCCAGCAGGGAGGAGGACGACTGGCTGCTGGAGGAGGAGGTGCTGCTGTTGGAGATGGTGGAGTGGGGCCTCTTAAACGCAGCGCAGTGCTCGAACGACGACACCGCGATGGACGCCCGCGTCCGACACTCTGTGGGTAGATAAGAGACGATGCCTGAATTGAAAAGGCAAAAGTAATTTCCAATGTTGAGAAAGGAAACTAATTTTCTGACATAAATTAGGTAATGTTTTTGAAGATAATTTTAAATGTTTAAACTTTATGATTTTTAATGCAGCGGTTCTGTAGAGTTCGACCAGAAAGTTTGTCCAGTAGCTTGCCAGAGAGTAACTGGGTGTTAAAAGATTCATTCTGAAACGTTTGATTTGTTTTACATTTTACACATTTTCTTTACATATTACTTCAACTGGTTAAAAATGAAGTTATCCAAATGAGTGTAATAAGATGGAAAGTGTGGATAAAATGTTGACTACTCACATCTTATTTACAGAACCTGTCCTTGGAAAAATCTAAACCGTACCTTTAAGGCTACAAAGGAAAAGGGAAGATGAGTAAAATCAGATTAAAAGAGCACAGCTCACCTGTCCCCTTCATGATGTAGTCAATGGCTCTATCACTGATGGCTGCATCACTGGGCTTAATGTCCATGAAAGGTTTATTACCAATCCCCATGGAAACCATCTCCTGCATACGTAGCTCTACAGTGAATAAAACCAAAAACAAAACTTTTATATTATTTTCACCTGAAAAGAATCAGGTCATAATCACAGGAATTCTAAATTATTGTTTTGAGACATTTGTATGAAAGTTAAAATATACTCCAAGAATATTATTGATTTTAGTACAAGAAATACAAATAGGAAAGGATGAAATAAATCCATGTCGGATGGAAGAAAATTGGAAGAATAACTTGGATCCAGTTAAAAATAAAGTATAGTGATATAATACGATGATGTTTTGAATTATCATCCTGCTGAACAACCAAATAAACACTCATTTTGCTTTTTTCTGGCAGAGGTCACAAGAGGTCATGCAATCCATAAGTATATATAAGAAATATATAAGTTAAAAGTTACTTAACTTTGTATTTTTTGCTCCCTTTCAAGCATTTATTTTAGTTGTTATGTGAATTATTCATATTTATTATTGTCTGAATTAAATAAAAATAAAACAGTAAGGGAACTCTAAGATCCACAGCATGACACAACCTCTGCCCTACATAGCAGTGACATGAGATGCATTGTTTCACTCAGTCTTATTGGAGGGTTTGTTACAGAAAGAATTTGACATTATTGCACATGAAAAGTTCAGTAAAACATGTTTACAACTTGTGACAGTAGGACAGAAAAAGCTTTTTTCACATCTTTGTCATTGGTGGCAACAAATCCACTGTCTTCTCCTAACATTGTCTCGTCATAGTGAACAACTTCGCAATATTTTTCTTTACTTGTTTCTAGCAAATCAGCATAAAAATAGTCACAGATTTTATGTGCTGTATGGACACTTTTTACGCACTTTTTGTTTTTGACTTTTTAACCCACCTCTGTTTCTGAGGGCCTGCCTCCAGAGGATCTTCCCAATGATAGCCGTCCACACTGCCTTGACCTCAGCCGAGCTGGCCTGCAGTATAAACGTGTCCTGGGACTTCCTCCTACGGAACCAGATCTCGAAGCGAAGGCCGCTGTCACCAACATTTTCCGTCATACCTATTTCTGCAGTCTGCACAGGAAAACACAGAAAAGTTTAACTCAAGTCAGTAAACAACGGCAGAAATACATTTGAAAAACTCTGAAATCTTACTTTGTAGGACTGCTTGTAGATGTAAATGTCGTATCCTCCCTCTATTTTCTTGGTCTTGCTGAAGAGGATGAGGTCCTCAAACAAGAAGACGTGGCGGAGGTATTTCCTGCGTCCACACCAAACGATGAACTCATCCTGGCAGCGGAGCTGACCCTGCTCTTTCAGGTTCACCTGGAGAGGAAACATGGCCGCTCACATGCGTCACGGGGAACAATGCAGTTCCTCATAGCATGAAAACAAGATGACTTCCATTTCAGAAAATAGCTCTGATGACCCCTGAGTCACCTCAGTTTTAGAGATGTGATCTAATTCCCTGGGTACTCACATCGCAGCCACGGATTGCATCCATCGCCAGCAGGTCGTTGCCGTGGCGAAGCTGAAACCTCACCATCTCCTCAGCAGTGCGGAGGTCACTCAGCTCCTGCTCCTGAGAGTACCTGCACTCCTTTATCAGATCTTTGAGCAACAGAGCGTATTTGCTCATCCTCTGAATGGGCTTCAGCAGGTAGGACGCCAAATCCATCTTGTCTCCCAGCTCCAGCTGCTTATTCTAGACAAACAGATATAGGAAGGCACTTCAAACTTTTTTTTTTTTTTTTTTATCAACAGGCTTCTTTATGGCATGGTGATGTGACCTGTAGCTCAACTCTGGGGCCATGAGGAATGTGACCAGTGCCGTTTTAAACTCACCTTAAAGAACTCATGGCCATGGCTGCTGAGCAGAGCGTCTGACTGCGGCTTATTCTTGCTGTACAGAGCATACATTCCAAACTGATCCTCCTGCACCCAACATGAATCAGTTACCACAACATCTACATCACAGAGCAAGCTGTCATTTCAGCAGACAAACACATTAAAAGACCAAGACCTCAGACCTCAGAGTACGCTGGGAGGCACATGAATTATAGAGAAATTAGAAACTATTTGTAATTATGTACTTAAATCTTAAGCAGAATTTTAAAAAGTAAGAATAAAAACACAGAACCTATACATTCTTATTATTAATTAAAGCTAAAAAGTTAAAGAATTATAGAAAGAAAAAATAATAGAAGAAATAAAACCTGAAAAATATTGGAAAAATGTAAATCTGAGATAAAGATAAACAACCTGGCAGAAAAAAAACATGCAAATAAAATGTGGGAAGTAAAATGAAAATAGATTATAAAAAATGCAATAAGGATCATAATTAATAAAAAAACAAAGAACACGACATACAGATTCAATGAATTTGAAAAATAAAAATCAAGTACATAAACTGAGATAATAATGAAAATGTAATTTAATGTAATTTTTATATTTCAACCTCTTTCAATTATATATAACATATTGGTTTAAAACGTTCTTATTCGTACGTGAAATATGAATTTTTTTGCTTACTCACTAGTAGCATAGTACGCTGGTGTATTTTGACAGATTTCAGCTTTCAGTTATCAATACATTTATTTCCCAAGATTTTCATCTATTTTAAGAGAGCTTTGACTTAATTCTCCACTTACATGTCGCAGGAAACAGCTGCTGATGCTCAGCGGAGAGTGAGCGCTGGCCTCCAGCTCCTTCAGGAAGTACTGGCTGTGGAAGTCCCACAGTTTTTCCAGGTTCCCAAAAATGATGCTGCGTTTCCCTCGCAGGTCCTGCGGCAAGTCAAGGCGCTCCATCTCGGGGAAATAGTGCTCAATGATGTAGCTGAGAGAGCGGACGTACTCCCTCTCCGTGGAAATCATTTCATCCATGATGTGCTGAACTTTACTGGGAAACACAAAGATGTGAACAAAAGCACACAATGCAACTTACTGTGTTAATGTGAAGTTATAACCGGGTTATACCGTCACCTGCTCTGTTTCTTGCCATCTCCTTCACTGTGTCTGTTGTGTGTCCTTGAAGGTGTGGACATGCTGCGGCTGCGTCCCAGAGTGGGACTGGTCACATCGGGCCTCAGCAGCTTCTTCTCTGCCGACACATTATTGGCAACCTCCAAGCCCTTGATGTAGACCCCCGTGTAGCCGTGAACGTGGCTGATGTCTGAGTGGCCGCCGTCCCTCGGGGTCAGCTCGTAGCTCATGGTCTTCTTCATGATCTTCTTCATCGGATGCTTTCGAAGCCGAGTGGCCTTGGAGTACACTGGCTCAGAGTGGCAGGAGACGGTCGAGTCGATGGTGCAGTCGCTGTCCGTGTCATCAAGAGTGCATGAGCTCTGCCCCAGCTTGTTTTCTCTGTCCACGGGGAACGTGAAGTGCGATGGCGATGAGATGGAGCCGGAGGGGCTCCTTGAAAAAGGCTCAGCAGAGAGACTCTTGCTGTCCTCAAATGTAAGTGAGGTAATAGCTCCAGGTAAGTGCAGACATCCATTAGCTCCGGGAAGTTCTGGGGGCGCCACACAGCTTTCTGCAGCCGGTAAGGAATCCCCCGTGCCGCCAGTGCTCGGGTCTTGGTCTGACATCGAGACTCGAGCCAACGTCTCTTCCAGCTGCCGTTTGGTCTGCTGGCATTTGTGCCACATGGAGTTCCACTGCTGCAGCTGGTGGGGGCACTCCAGCGAGAGCACCATGTTGTTGAGAGTGCTGAAGTTGTCTATGGAGAATTTAGATGCTTCCGTGCAGTAATTCTGCAGTATTTTCACCACAGACGGTGAAAATGTCTGATCGGGGCCGTCCAAACTCAGCTGGTGGAAATAATCCTGACAGTGCTCTATCCACTGCAGCGCCTAAACATGTGAGTGAAAGCATTTCACTTGTACAACAAAAGCATAAGCTGAAAGCTGCACTTTGGGTTTATTCAAATTACTAATGGCTGATATTGATTTGATAATTTGAAACATTTAACTGTAATAAAAATTAGGAAAAAACAAGAAAGAATTCTGTATACTTTTATAGCAATGCACAGTGAATTAAATATGAATATATTTTCTTAAAATTGTATGTAAAAAAAAACAACTAACATATCACTTGACTTTGGGCAGAATTTAAAAATGATTGAAACTCACCGAGTCATAGAACTCGTACAGGTTTGTTAGGACTTCTAACTTAGCCTTCCTCTCCTGAGCTCTGCTTAAGATGGACCCCAGACGTTGTTTAAAGTTGCAAGCAGCCGATTCTGGAAGGGAGCTGGGATTCTGTTTCAGGAGCCTCGTCTGGAACTGTCAGGAAAAAAGAATGCATGAGAATGACGTGTCTCAAAACAGCCTGTAAGAGATAGTTTGGATTTTTCAGGTGGGCTTTCAATGAGAAGACTCGAGTAGTCAGTATACTACATCCAACAGGCAACAGAATTGGAGAATTGGTAAAAAAATTTGCACGGAAGTGTTAATTAAGCTAAAGGCTTCTCTGAATGGGAGGAAAACTGGAATAGGTTTTATTTTTCTTTTCAAGGTAGTAGTGTAGGTAAGATACTGACTCCTTATGTTTACCACAACATGATTCAACAGAACCATGCAGAGGTCTTTTTTTTTGTCATTTTTATTTACCTCTGACTCCTCCAGAAACTGCTCCAAACTCTCCCTCATCTCTTTTATTTTGTCCGTAGACAAAGTTACAGATTCCAGAGGTAGAAGATGCTTCTCTCCCTCTACGCTAAACCAGCGCTTTATCTAGAAAGAAAAACACATTGTTCATCCAAGTAGTTTTGTCATCAACATCAAACATTATATAAGGATCTGGTGGAAAGGGATGTTTGAATCTGAACTCACCTGTTGTGTCTGCTCCTCAAACTTGTGAAGCTCCAGCAGATCCTCCAACTCTTTCTGCGACTTGTTGGACAGGATTACCAGTTTATGAACCTCTTCATCTACTTGGTTGTAGAGTGCATTCAACATCTCAATCGCATCTCTGAAAAGCAAAATTGCTACAGTTGGTAATTTACATTTTCACATCACAGGTCCCAAGTTGTCGTCTAATTGTACCTGTAGTTTTCATTCTCACACGCCTCCTCCTTCCTGATGCGAGCGAGAACAGTTCCTCCTTCCAGACGCAGTCTGTTCAGACGGGTGTCATCTAGTACACTCTTCATGAGATGCCTCTGCTGTTCCAACACCTCAGACACCTCCTGAGCGGCAAATTAACGGATTTCACGAAGGATCGGTCAGAACGTTTTAACATTTACTGATACAAACACAAACTTCTCTACATTTTGTTGGGATTTTATCAGATAGATTTACACAAAATTGTTCATTATAGTGAAGTAATGGGAGGGTAACATGGTTGTCAGTTATTTACTAATAAAAATCTGACAAGACTGGTGTGCATTTTTCATTTAGCTGCTACGAATCAATACTTTGTAAAACCACCCGTTTAGACGCAAAAACTGGGAATACTTTTGAATGACACTCTGTATTAAATAATAGCCCAAATTTGTTCCTATAGGGATCTCCCAGATGTTTCACAGGCACACAAAGCTTTTTATTGTATTCAAGTGAGTGCATTACCTGAGAGGTCTTGAGGTCTCCAGAAACACTCAGAGTCCTGATGGACTCCTGGAGGAAGCTGATTGCTGCACTGCAGCTGCTGGCAAAGGGCTCAATTTTCTGCAGGGAACAGAAAAGAAAACAAACCGAGACAGCCGTGGATTAATAGCACTACCACAGTCAAAATGAAACTCGAAACCAATCGTGCTTCAACAAGCTCGCAGGCTTTTCCCTATAATTGTTTGCAACATTATGATAATCTTCCTCCGTATTTTTATTTGCAATAAAAAACTAAATAATGCTAACAACCAAAAAGAAAAGTTTTTTTTTAAAGCTTCTTAAGCCTTGTAAAACCGGGTTAACATATGTATTTACGATTCTGGCAACAGAAACGGTGCCTGCGTCAGACGCACTTCTCTGAAGCAGATCCAGTGGTTGTGGTCGTAATGATAGGTGCCCTCCAGGTCTCGTGTCAGCTGGGTTTGGTCGATGTGCTTCAGCAGTGCCTTCAGGGATGAAAGCGTCTCAATCTTTGGAGGGAAAAAAAAAACAAAGGATCTGAGTCAAGAGCATGCTGCTAGTCTTGCCTTGGAGGAATAGCAGATTTAAATGCCTGCAGGTCAATTCCTGCACACAGCTAATCCCAGTCATCAGATCATGTAGTGAAAAGGTGAATGAGGAACAACCAGATATCTTTCAGACGTATAAATAAGTATAACAATTAGAAGTCACTTTTACCTGTACGCCAATATCCCTGTCCAGTTTGGCTGATCCATCTTTGTCCACCAAGAACAGGACTGAATAAAGTGCATTTGGTACTAAAGCCTGAGAAAATCAAGGAAAAACTCCAATTGAAAACAATGCATTATATTCCCATATACGTTTCTCACAATGAGAGAAAAAAAAGACAATCTTATATCACATAGAGAAAAGCCTAACCATAACATGATGATATGTATCATTTGGCTTTAGCAGCCAACCAGCTCCCAGCTGGTGGTTAAAAACAGACAAGTAAAGACAGGCCTTGGTGCGAGAGCCCTGAGGTCAGACATTTTTTAAAATATGCCTTGGAAGTGCATGCACTATACTCTTTAAGGTGTGGCTCCTCAAAAAAAAAAGCAAACAAAAAAACACAAAACAAAAACACAAACCACACGGTGTCAGAGTCCGAGAGGCAGAACAATTGCAAACGTGTAAAGAATGAGACATATCATAACTCTGCTGTGGAGACATAACATTACAGACTTTTTTAGCAAGGCGGAGAGAAAAAAAAAAAAGCCGTTGGGTGTGTTGGAGGGTAATTACATACTTTCCACAGCGGGCTCACCTGAAATTCAAACAGAGATGACAACAGAGTTGGGACAGGCTGCTGTCTTCTGCTGTCTATTATAACAGTCAGACCTTGATCACGCCTTTCTTTCCTACAACCAGAGTCATGGTTAGTGTGATGCCTTGATCCAGCACATGATTGCATGCAGTTAAACAGAAATTAATACTCTCTATTCTAAGGGAGCAAACCCCCTTTATATGTGATTATCTTGTGCTGGGTTCAGAGACATTTTATGTTTGCTTGACTAACATCAAAGACATGCACAATGTTCTCTGTGTGGAGGAATGCTGAATGTAGGTATTATAGATGTCTCCAGCAGCAGAAATGTTTGGGTACTCCTTTCATGAACAAAATGTTCAAATATTCTGCTTGAAAATTTGTACAGACTGCGAAATGACAAATGCAAAGATCGCTTACGTTCATCATTTGTAGTTACTATTCCAATTTGGTTGTGTTTAATGGTGCATAATCCTGAACACGTGACACATACCTCAGAGTTGAGTGGTAGTAGCCCAGTAAACACGTTACATCACTGACTCTGCATGTGTCAAGCGCCCACACCTCGGCTCTGGTGCACACCTGAAGCACTGGTCTCCCTCCACGGTCTCGGTTTCCTGGAACAGAGAAAATGCATCTCAGCGCATTTTGTTGGGATTTCATGTGATTACGGTGTAATGAAAATGATTTTTCAAAATAACTGTGACACATATTTGCACCCAACCTCCTTTATCCTGATGCTACAAATTCAATTGCATTTAACTAGTCCGTAGAGTTCCCCTATATGTCATTTAACTTAAAAAAGCTGTTCTGTGAAGGTCTTTAGGGTCTGTTAGAAAACATTAGTGAACAAATGGCACCATGAAGGCAAAGAAATACACAAGACAAGTCAGCAAAATGCAGGGTTAGGTAATCAAATTATGTTAAAGTTGATCAGTTACAGAGAACGCTGCACATCCCATGGATTACATCCTCCCTATGGTGAAACATGTTGGTGGTACCATCATGCTGTGGGAAGGATTTCCTCATATGGGACTTGGAGCCTAATCTGAATTGACAGGAAGATAGCTAGATGGAGCTAAATACGGGAATGTTGTTAAACCTATTAGGAGCTGTGAAATCCAGCTTGGAGTGGTAATTGCAGAGAAATGTATGTGTTAGGGGTTGAACACAAGGGCATGCCACCATTTATAGATTTTTATTTGTAAAAAATGTAAATCAACATTTCTCATCTTGCTTATAATTATGTATTATTTTTAATTTACTGCAAGAAATCACAATAAAATCCTTTGAAGTTTTAAAGCAGTATGATATTTCCAGTGGACCATGTGTCTTCCTCTTGTTTTCTCATCTTTAGCACATAGCAGCACAGATAGCAACATGAAAGTTTTTTTTGTTTGTGTGCAGGTAATTCATTGCATTTGAAAACGGCCGGCAGTTTAAGATTAAGTTGGATTTGCTGTGATGTTGACTGGCCCAGAGTCCAGTACATCCAAGACAAGGCTTCGACTTTGAAAATCCGGTCTTTCGTTCAAAAACCTGACAATAATGATTTTGTTTGCAACAATAACACATCCAGATTGTTATGCCCTGTAAGTCCGGTTTCCCACAAGCTATTTGGGAACAACTTTATTGGTGCTAAGTAACAAAAATAATTTGAGCAAATATTTTCACTTGCTAGTAGACACAAAGTGCCAAAAAGCATTATTTTAAATGGATTCCTTTTTATTGTCTGTTACATGTTGATGCATCACTGATTTAAATGATTTTAAATAGAGGCCTTATTTTTTAATGACTAATTGGTTAAATAATGTATTGAATTAAAAATGCTCAGGTATTGGACCACATAAAAACAGAAAAATCTAAAAATTTCTAAAAGGCTTTCAGAAAGAACAAAAAAGAAGAAATGAAAAAAAAAAACAGAATCCTAACTAATGAAGTCAAATTAATTTCAAGAAATACAAGTCGGCATTTGAACAGCACTGTACATGTGAGACGAGCTCACTGGATACTCAGAGTTTCCTACCTGCTAAGATCACAGCCCTTGAGGTGAGCAGCTCTTGATTGATTTCTGACATCAATTTGGGAAAGGCCAGATTATAATCACAGGAAGATTTCTGAGCAGAACTTGGACTTAGGGTAATCCCATTGTCAGCTTTGGGACTGTGTGATTCTTCAACACTTGTTTTGTGCCGTCTGATGTCACTGCTAACGCTGTCGGTACGTTGACCTGTGGAGATAAGTACAAACGGTGAGCACAGCTCTGATAGGTTCCTTAGAGAGGTTTTTACCAGTGTTGAACTATAGGACTAAATTAGAGGCTTCCCTTTTTACTGTGCCTTGTACCAAGGAAGAAGTGGTTATTTGTGGAGAATTAGATGTTATCTATCAGTGCGTTCACCCTAAGTCATCAATGAGACCAGATGTGTGGTTTTACTGAGTCACAGGTGAGTCTGGTGTTGTGAGACTTTCGCATTTTTACCTCCGCCCATTCAACCCAGAGGCTCTGTTTACAGGAGTGATGGTCTAACATTCCCAAGTGATTCCACAAGTCACAGCCTTAATTCATTTCCAGAGGGAGCAAACAGACTGCAAACACACTCCTGCGTACCTTACTAAATGTATCCTAACATCAAAACAAAATAATTGTTGTTGAGAAATAAGTTAATCAGTACTAAAACAAATACATTAAATTACTACACAGATTTATTATAGTTAAGCATTCCTTGTTTTAACACAAGTGACTCAAGTTCTCTGATGTCGGTGTGTAAATTTAATTTAATTAGCCAAACTACTGAATAATTTCATGTTTAATGTTTTTTTGGTTTTTCATACATTTTATTAACCTTGTTCTCAACACACCAGGCATCACACAGTCTCTGAAAACCCCCTTTCCTTTTCTTTTCTTTTGGTGTCAGATGACTACTTTGTGATTGGCTGAGAATTTAACCTTTGGAGAGGTTGTAAGTAGGAAGTTCAGAGGGAACCCAGAAGTTCTGCACAGCAAGAGAAAACTCTGGTCACTGTGGATTTTTGAGTGTACAATATGAAAAAAAAAGTTGCTCAATTTTGAAACTGTAACTTTTTAAAAACCTTGGTGTGCCTTGGTTTTTAAAACTAGTGTAAACCTTGTTACAGCATCGTACATACAAACTTTAAAATTCAAGTAATTGTTAACACATTTGTCATCAAACCATTACTAATAATGGTAGCTCTGCTTGTCATTGTCAATGATTTGATGGATGACTGTTATTTGTTGTCTTTTTAACCAGACTGAGGCCTCTAGTGTTGTCCTGTTGTGCTCCGTGACAGTAAACCCTCCATGATCAGCCTCTATTGTCTTTAAACAGTTTGTGCATTTCCTGTGCGACTGTGTGACCAGGCCTGTGTTTGCAGCACGTTTCCTAAAATACTTTCTTTGGAGAGGAAGTGACCGACATAAAGCAAAGCCGCCCTTGTATCATCCTGTGTTTTTAGGCAAAAGATGATCCTAAATCTGCAAAGGCTGTTGCAGTCGAGATAAAAGCTGAGTTCAAGTATTGCAAACATTTCCTGTCATTATGAGAGATTCAGCATCTGGCTTGGTTTTTCTTTTCAAAACAAGAAGTCAGTACAGGTAATGTTTCTCAACATAACCATGGTTTAAAAGCATTTTTCCCCTGGATCCCCAGTGACTGCTTGACTCACAAAGGAAACTTTTGTAAAAGAGGGAACCTATCTGGGATCAGTGCATCCCCAGGCAACCCGAATCGCATTGCAGCGTCATCTCATTGTGGGATGCAGGGGTCCCTACGGTCAGTTTACAGGGTTTACAGGATCTTTTGTAGGCTCTGAATTACCACTGTGAGAAAACTGGCTCTGCAAACACTGAAATACGATCTCGGCAAGAGTGACGTGCTTTTACTACAGTGTTTTGGATGATCGACAGTTATCCTTTCATCAGGAAATGTCTCTCTCAGCAATATTCCTGGTCGTATTCAGATATTTAGCAGAACACACACAGTTTTCAGTGCACGCTCACAATTCACGGAAGACCCAGCATCATTTAAAAACAGCACGATTTCCAAGGTGGGACCCTCACATCACTGTTTTCCTGTGCCACCCATTGCAGACCAACAGAAAACAAAACACACTAATGGCGGGAAAGAAAACACAGGCTTTTTTTTTTCCAGGGTAGGGCCATACATGCCTCCCTGAATGAGCCAAAGAACACATAACAGGCTTTAAAAAAAGCAATCACTCATTAATGAGACATTAAAGCCTCAGAGACGTAAGTTTTCTCTACTCCAACCAGAGAACCAGCCATTGGATGAACTGTTGCAACTGGTTCTGCTGCAGGGCATTATTGCACACCCTGCTATTAGTTTTGACGTTTATCAAGCTCAGGGGGCATTACTTGATGAGTGATAAGTCATCATGATCCAAATAATGTTAGGGAAAGCAAAACTTGTCAAGCAGTCATGAAAATTTGAAAAAGAGAAACTAAATCCCTTCATTTAAATCACAAATGCATCATTTCTTACTTGAAAACGATTACAGTACACAGATTTGGGGAATAGTTACATGAGACATTGTGATTTGAGGACAATTTTCTTGTCAGGGATTAATGCACATTTCAGAACAGAAGTATTTACTGTAAAAGCAAGGCGTACGTGACCATAGCTAGAAGTACAATAACATACTAATGAAGGAACATATCACCCACCATAATTACTGCTATGTAATAAACTTGTGGTAAACTTAATTTGTTAGATAACTGTACTGCTACAATCTTTACTTCAGAATTTTCTAAGGTTTCCTGAAAAAGATATTTAGCATTCAGTTACTTGCTTTAACAGAATGTCCAGCAGCTGTTGTGTTTTACAGCTAAAAACAACTAAACAGGTAAAGAAGTAGAGCAGCCTTAATAAATTTTGTGTCATATTTTATACAGTATCTTATTTGCACTGTATTGGGTCACATTATAAGTGCGACATTCAATGAGTTTTATTGGGATTTTATGGCATGAGGTTAATAATTGCCGGTGGAGCCAGGACATACCTGAGTCCTCTTTGCTGCTTCTCTTCTCATTTCCAGGAAACACAGCCTCCACATCCAGTTTCCCAAAGCGGAGTGTGTAACCGTTCATCAATTTTTTGGGAGACACGCTCGTTGAGCCTCCAGAGGAGGATCGCTCTCGGTGGCCTTTTACCTGGCCTGCCTTGTTAGTCCTCTCCAGCGACTTGGAGCGCCTGTCTGACCGCCTCTCGGCGCTCCGTAGCCCCTTCTGCAGGTAAAACAGGGGTGTGTTAGGCCTGGAGTCATCGCTACTGAGCCAACTCCGACTGCCAAACTTCCAGGTTAAATGTTCTCTAGGAGAGGCGCGGGTGTCGGGGCTGCTACCCGGTGTAACGGCTCGCTCTCTCGAGCCACTGCCATGTTCAGGGCTTTCTTCCAGAATGGATTCGGAGCTGGACCCAAGGGTCATTGGGTTCTGCAGGGCCTCCATGTAGGATTCCCTGAAACGTCTCCTGCTGCTTCCATTTGATCCAACAGAGTCTCTTGGGCGGCGTCGAAGGTCTGGAGTACTGAGATCTGTATCAAAGGAGAACCTACTCAACCCTGATTCTCTTTTTCTTCCACCAGCATCGTCATCTCCTGTTTCTTTACCAAACTCCTCTACATGTCCCTCCATTTTAATGATTGGTGTTACTGGTTTTTCCCTACAAACATGCTGGTTTTCACCACTTGAGTCCTTGTGGTTTGTCTTTGGGGAGGTGGGCTCAGAAAAGATGGAGTCAGTTCCCAGAGAGACAAGGGACTCTCTGGAGCTGCGGTGGCTGTCCAGCGTCCCGGTGGAGCCGCTGGTGCTGCAGGTGCTCAGGTGACCCCTGAAGCTGCCTCTGCTGCTGCAGTGAGCTTGCATGATGGCGTCCGCCGTGCTGCTGACAAACAGCGGGTTGACCACGTTCTTCCACGGCGTCTTGTACACGGCCGTACCGGTGGTGAGCAGGCAGTTCTGTAGAGGGTGCAGGTTTCGATCTCGTGTCACATTCTGCAGGAACTCAGCCGAGAAGACGCTGCCATACATGCTCTCTGGAATGGGGATCTCTGCGATGGCCTGCCCGCTGGCAGACAGGCATTTTATCACCAGCTTCGCAGCTTTGCGCCCCAAAGGAACAATCTGGAAGTAGAAGTCTCCTTGCTTTAGTCGAACCTTATGCAGCGGTGCAAGTTGCAGGACAACTTTCTCGTGAATGCAGAGAGGCCATCCCTCATGATAAAACAGCAGGCCTCTGAACTTTACCTAAAAGAACGGAGAGACATCAATTAATTTTAGATTTACCAAAACATATTATTATCGCCATGTTTTATGTCTCCCAGCACTTGCTCTCACTTCAACTTACATGTGCGAAGCCGCTCAAACACATGTTTAACTGTAATGGAGAGACAAGATGCTTTTACAGCACGTCCTGGATGAATCACTCACAGCGATCATTCAGCTTAAGACAAAAAAAAGCTTGTCTGATCAGGCCTGGTTTCGCAGCAACCACAACACAAATCTCTGCTGTGACAGCATTAACAGAAAAAAAAAAAAAACAGACCTAAAGATTCAACGCTCAAGGGTTGGTTTCTTTCACTTCTTATGAAAACCGAGGGAAAGACTGAGGAGGTGATCTCCCCCTGAAAGCTCTCATGTTGCCTACAGTACAAAGACTCTCATGCACAGCGATCTGCTCTCAGGGGCCAGGCTTATGTGAGGCTATTGCTCTGTGGCTATCGTCACAGTGCAATCAGCAGAGAGTTGAATACAGAGGAATAAAGTTTCAGTGCTTTGATTCTTAAGAGTCCTAACTCGAGAGAAAAAGAAATATTGAGTTTCACTTTGTACCCCTTTTCCTTTGTTTCCCCGGAAAAAAAAAAAATTTCTATTTCTCTTTGAAGTCATTAATCAACTCTTTCTGAGAGCTACTTTCACTATTCAGCAAAATCTTTTAGCCTCAACTGTATTGTTCAATGCCCTTTCTCTCAAGTTTCATATTCCCTACAAAAGCTCGGAAGAAACTGGCTTCATCAAACCTGCAGTAAATCTCTAACTGCATTATGCCTCAAAATGGAGGCTAAAATAAATCCCAGCAGGCACTCCCAGATTCCTCAATTTGACCATGTCCAGTAAAGCACTCACGCAGCTCTCCTTCTGGACGACCTGCAGGATCCTCTTGGCAGGAAGCAAGAAGTCGATGAGGCAGCGGAGGCCGTCTCCACGGTACTGCCTCTCCACCACGCTGAAGAGCTGCCACAGCACGGTGGAGGCGGTGGCACTGAAGGGACGGTACAGCGCAGACAAGGTGCTCTGGATGCAGTTATCCAAAGACTCTGTGTCCTGGGGGAAAACGGGAAGAACAAATCAGAAAAATATGCTTTTCCAAGGCATGTACTGAGGTGTAAACTGTTGTTTGCATAGATCTATGTCATGTCAAAAATTTTGATCATCACCTAAACTTCTTCCATCTGTAATGAAACATATGAATTCATTTGGACAACTACAATCAACGGTTCTGATTAACCCGAAATAAAGTTCAGCTGTTCCTGTTGGGTTTATTTTTGACATTTCCTCATTTGCATACTTTATCTTTTACCTTTTTTTCAGAGATATTCCAATGCACCAAAATGATATAACTGCATAAATGTATCAGTCAGAAGAAAGGTACTGCAGGAATGTACTGCATGTGAAACAATCTGCTGTGTTCTCAAGGCTAAGCAGTACAATTGCAAGACAGAAGCATTTTACTCCAAAGACAGCATTTTGTTTGGCTAAAATCAACCAAACCCTGAGGGAGAAATGCTTTATAATCTGATGGAAACCAAACTAAAACAGGTCTAAAATGCATGATTAGAACTGAGACAACACTATACATCACAACACCATAGTGATAGTGAAACATGATGGTGGCAGGACCATGGCTTGGAGGAAATTATAATTATTTTGACCCACAATCTTGAGAAAGTTGAAGATGAGAGATGCAACTTTTCAGTATATACAAATGAAAAAATGATTACTTTGAGAGAGACAAATAAAGGCTTTGGTATGGCATACCCTTACATTGTAAGTTAAAGTAAAAAAACAATGAAAACAGAAAACCATCAAAAAACCTGGGGCATTATCATTTGCCTCCTTGGCCGCAAACATATTCGAAACTGAGTGTGAGTTAAAACTTTTGCACAGCATATTATCTACACAGAGCAGATAAAGTCAACTAAGCATTCATCTGTAAGCATGTGAGTCCCTGTGCAGGATTAGCAGAAGAGTCAGGATGTTAGCGCATCCTAGCAACGGGAAACACCTGGTCAGAGTGACATCACCTCCATCACACACAAGCAACCAAACTGGAAAGTCCCGACTGGTCAGCTGTTTTAGGCAGGGTTGTAATTCTGTAATAACAACAAAGTCATCACACATTATTTGACTCGCACATGACCTCCCCGACCACCATCCGCCACTGACAGAGGGGAAAATGTCCAACGCCGTTGGCTACAACATGTCTGACGGTGAGACAGGACATCTGAGAATACTGAGGTCCTGTATGAGGTTGACCTGCAGTGTAGGTTGCTTTTGCAGTTGAGGCTGTGCCCTTCCTCTGATTAGTCACAGCCAAGGCCAAACATCGCCCTGCTATCTGTCCTTCCTGAGTGGAACACAACACTGGAATAAAGACATCTGTCTTCAACGATAAGCATCCAGATATACCGCCGAATGGCAGGGAAAGTTGAGGCACCATAACAACCGTGAAGCGCATTGAAGAATGCAGGATTTATGGCTTGTTATGCGACTTTCTTTAGAAGATCTATGCTACATTTACATGACAATATACATGCAGAAAATGCCATGTGGAAATTAAGAGACACCCTTTAGAGTTTCAACCTGCAGGACAGCCTATGTTTCACCCTTTTTACAGGAACTGTCCGGTTCATCTGAGCAGCTTTCCATCACGAATTAGTGTGAGTACAATTCAGCTCATTTGGATACAATCTGCGACCCCGCAACAAGGCATTCATTGTGCACTCCTCCTCTCTAAGTGGCATGTGCTGTACAGTGTTGGTGCCCAGAAACAAAAACGCCCACTTCCATTAGCAGTCAAACGTTGCTTTGGTTGAGACAAACATTTCTCTGGGCATTAGTCACTGTTGCGCCTAAGGGGAGAAGAATAAGGCGGTGTTTTATTAGAGGAGCGCCAACAATGGGAGGAAAGCCCTTGCTAGGACTGACTGGCGAGTTTGTGTTCAGGTTTCAAAGGCATAGCAAAACTTGCCAGTGAGAGAAGCAGGGTTTTGAAGAACAATTACCTAACAGAGCAGAGATTTGAGTTCATTTGCAGTTCAAAGACAGCTCATGATACAGGAGTGGCTCTCTGTCTGATCCGGCGCTATGGCGTTGCAACAAAATGCCACAATGTTGATAAATTCGCATTATCTCATTCCTCTGGGATAATATCGTTCAGAGTTCATGAGAAATTTCAGGCTCTTTGGACACAAGCATCACCTGAGAATACTGTCTGCTCCAAAAAAAACACATCTGCATATATCAGCTGGAGGACTAAGCCAAACCACCAAAGCTGGACTTCCCATACGCTCCGAGCCACAGAGGAATGCAGTTTTGTGTGTCTGGCTTCAGAGCTTTAGCCAGGATGGAAGCAAAGTGGGAAGTCCCACCCTTTTTGATGCCAGGTCTTTGTAAAACGGCTGGCTACGTTGATGGAGGGGCCGAGGTGGTAATTGTCGGGTTTGAGTTCCAGGTGGGATGGTTTCGTCTGAGTGGTGGGTGAAAACAGCTGTTCGCAAGGTGAACACACACAGAGTGATGGATGAAACGGGAAAAGTTGAAGGTGAAATAGAAACTGAGGGTTTATCTGGTTTAAATTAAAGTCATTTTCGCGTACTTCATGACTTTAAAATGAATGGAGATTCAAAACCAGTACAAAAGAGTGCGTCAGTGAGGCTGCTAAAAGAGAGAGACACAGAGAGTGAGAGGGACAGAGGTGGTCACCGACGCATTTAGTGGGTCACGGACACAAAAGACGTTGCCTACCAGGACTCCAGTGGAGCATGAAGTCACCAGGGGAGTGAAACAGGAGAGCCCTGAAGCCCCCATACAGGCTGCTCACTAACCAACCTGCTAACATCCCTTGAAGGCAGCAGAGTGAATGAAAGGCGGCAGGTTGCTCAGACATGCCCCACTCTGCCAGGTGCCAGGATGCCAACAAAGGAACGAGGTTAGACCCCCGCTTTGAGCAGCTGGATTCATCTGCTTGATCTGCATCAGTGGAAATCTTATCTCATGAGGGACGGTCAGGAAAAGAGAGGCAGTAGGGAAATGTTTGGTTAACCTTAAACAGATAAGTGAGTCTTGCAAATGTATTAATATTCCTAAAAACATGGTGATGGTAGAATTATGCTGTGGGGGTGCATTGCACTGTTTTCACATTTCTATTTTCAGAAAATATTCAACACCATTTATTCTTTTCCTTCCATGGGGTGGAAAGTTTAATATGACAAGTTTAATATTAAAGTTTAAGAGTTTAATATGACAACATGAGAAAAAGTGAAAAGTACGTCAGTCTTCAGACTAACGTAAAATGATTAAGGTACTTTTTCATAAAGGGTCCCACAGAATCGATCAGACAGAGTTGACTTATATCTTCAGCTTGGAACTAATGACTTTTTCCAACAGGATATAAACAGCACTGACAGGATATTGTCCCCACGCTGAGCGCACAGTCCCAGCAGATCCCTATTGATATTATTAACATCCTGAACACACACATTCTTAAAGTTTTCTTAGATGTCTTTGAAAAAATTTTATTCCTTCAAAGAGGTCTAATAATGAATGGAGTTTCTCTTTAATGGCGCAGGGACAGCAGAGACAAAGGGAGCTAACAAACTCTGCTGGTACCTTAGCGGGGTAAATATAGAAAGTGCGCACTCCAAAAACAATTGAGAGGCTGATAAAAGAGGAGCATCTTAGAGAGAAAACAAATTTAGGACTGACTGACTTCCTTTATTTTCAAAGAGGTGAAATACCACTCATCTAAGCACTAGTTTAAAGCCACTTAGATCAAATTAAAGGGACATTCATCTGTATTGAACAGTACAATAACACAAAATCAGAAACACGTACATGCATGTACATAAATCCGAAAGGTATGTTTTGGCTACAGCCCTGGCAGTCAAAATATTAGCTGCTTGTGCACTGCTATATCAAAAACATCTATCTGTGGAATGTCTACAATCATACACTTAGGTTGTCGTTATGAGACATTTCCCAAAAAAAGTTTGGTTTTCAGTTGACAGAAAGAAAATGAAACAATATACCCAAAAGAGAATTATTGTGATTAAAAAGACTTTTTAAGCTCATACCTTAATACTCAGGTAGTAATCACAGCTGTGGGACTTTGCCCTGGGGTGCATTTTGCCCTGTGACAGCATGTAGGCACCAGAAGAAGATCCAAAACATCAATAAATAATATGGTCAACTCCGAGTTGCTGATCCTATCCTCCACTCTCATGATATTAACTCGTCCAGGTCCAGCTCCATTTTTTCCACCACCCCCCCTGCCTGCCACTTTCTGTCTCTCCTTCAGCGTGCTGTGCAGTCAGCGACTGGAGCAGACTAACTAAACTCCAGAGCGTGAGAGAAGCAGAGAGCTGGCTTCCCCGTCACTCACCCTCCCTTCTTCTCCCAAAACAACTTCCCCCGCCCTGCTACTGCTGCCGCTCCTGCTCTGCTACTGAAGCCTCCTCCAGCTGGACAAATGCAGCAACTTGTAGCTCATCATTCATAAAATACTCACACTTAGCCTGTTGCTTCCAAGCCCCGACATTCAAACAATGAGTGTGCATCAGACTCTGACCAACTCTTCTCCAAACTCCCCCACACATAAAACCCTCGGCACCCCCTGCTTCCAACTAGCAGCTCCCCGCCAGCCCTCTTGCCTCAATGGTCTCCCTTTGTCACCACAATACAAATGGACCAGGGTTTCAGCTTATTCTGCTGCTTTTCAAAAAGAAAAAGAAAGGAAGACATTAGCACAGGAGCAGCGGCTCAGGTCAGTGTGTATAATAGCATTCCTATTAAATATTGTCACGGTGGAATGCGCAGTTCTTTAGCTGGCTAGAAAATGAAGTTATAATTACAGCTTAGTTAACATTCCTTAATAATTACATCTGATCAGCAAAAAAAAAAAAAAAAAAACCTGGACAAGGAGAGAATGGACCTTCCAAACTGAAGAGTGGTCACTTCTTATTTCCTACTAAACAGGAAATCCAAGTGCAGTGAGAATGTGAAAATCACATTAAGGCAGGCTGTTTAAACAGAGACAGTGGTGAGGAAAGGTAATTAAGTTGGTTTATATTTAGAGAAATGGTTAGCAGCAGACAACAAAATGACCAGAGAGAAACAAGACCCACTGCAGTCACTCAACACTTATGGGCCAAGTCTCTGCACCACTATCCAATAAAATGGACTCTTTATTGTGTAGAGGAAATATTAAAGGCTGATTCACTAAACTGTGAAAATATATGTTCTGTGTTAAATCTCCAAGTTTGTCTTGTTTTAGTCTCTACAATCCTCAATGTAAACAGAGGACACACATACCTCATGTATATAGTCCTCCTCCCTCTAGCAGTATGCTGTTTGGACAAAGACAGAACCTATAATTACTACTGAAAAAGGAACTTTTTCTGTTTTAGTCTCTTCGCAGTCTTTATTCTCATTTGTTCTAGATGAAAATATAAAAACAAGAATCGATGAGCTTCTGAACTATAAGTGCAATAAGGAAAGGAGGTTTCAGATTTTTTGAAAAGCTTTAAAATTACATTGAAACAATTTTAAAAATTATTTTTGATATAATACACTGCCTTGGTGTTTCATAAACTTCTTTAGTGATTAATCTTAAAGCAGAGTGATTAATAACAGCTACAATTTACTTATAAAAATAACACCACAGTAACTGTTATTTCTTATTTTTGAGAAAAAATGTAAAGCTGGGTCTATTTCTCAACAGAAAATCTAATTTATGTATCAGTTTAAACAAAGTATTGCTGTACTTTTCATCAACCCAAATGCTTTGTATTGTATTGTCAATTTCAGTGTTATCAGTGTAAATGAAATATAACTTTACCTTCAGTCTTTCAGGCTTCATTTAATTTTAGGAAATTAAATAAAACTTTCAGATTTTGAATGGATTTCTCACAATAATACAGAAGTAAACATGGAAATTAAAGTTGTGTAAATAAAGTGTAACATTAATCGTATAATTGTAAACTGAATTGGTCCTAGAACAGAACCTAAAGAAAGAAGACTGAACATTTCAGGTCTTTGACATTGGATGTTTTTAAAGCACCTTTTGCTGTCTTTTTTAAAACCTAATCTAACTGTATCAGAAACCTTTTTGATACAGCCATTCAATCAAAGGTTTTGATTGACTGCCTCCCATGCAACTACAACTATGTACAAAAAATAATTAAATATTAACAGGACCCTAACTCCAAAAAAACAAAGCAAGTCAGATGTATAACATATGATATTTTGAATGCTACACTTGAGTTTTATCAAAAAAGTATAAACAAACAAGTCAAAATAAATAAAAAAAAAAAAACACTTAAAAGGTCTGCCACAATACAAATATGGACACAGAGAACCAGGAGATGCTAATTTGAACTGATTAGCTTTCATTGCCCCCAGACCTTCCACTGTTACAGAGCAATTACTTTCTGCTGAATTAGGATAACTAAAAATTATCCTGACCAAAACTCGAAGAAGCAAGGAAAACGTAAAACAAGGAATGGCGTCTGTCGACAAATGTACAATCACATGCTGTTAACTAATCATAGAACGTGATCCAGAGGGATTATTCGTTTAACAGTGATGAAATTCTACTGAAGTTTGACTTTGAAAAGATCTGTTTTTGTCAGAGGATCCAGAATAACTTCCTTTTGTCTGCGTTTACCCACTTCATACAGTGTGTCTTTTTTAGGAATGTGGACATGTCCTCTGTGGTCACAGGAGACAACATCAGTGTATTTTTTTTCTCTTGGTGACTGATGTCAGCAGAAAGCCATGCATCACTGGGATTAACGAACTGGTGAGCTAATCTACGTTAATGTAAAAGTCAAAAATAAATGTAATGATTTCAGCCTTCTTCTACGATAGAAATATAGACTCGTTCAGGCTGAAGTCTCTGCACGACTAACATTCAAACCTTCCAGGTTGTTTTTCCACTGGCAATCGCAGGTTTAAAATAGCTGTATTTACGCAAGCTTCTGGTAAACATTATTTATGTGATGTGCAGATAGAGCAGTCCCCTAGAGAGGCAAGATATCAGATAAAAGACAAATTAGTCAGATGACACAGGAGCTGCAGCTTCATCGTTTTTTATCTTCATGTCTCACAGATAAAAAAAAAAAAAGACGTTCAGTGCAATCCACAATTATTGGCACTTATGTTAAACAGAAATAAAAAAGTCTTGAAATAAATTGTAGTTTTGAAAGCTTTGTGACCCCCAAAATGTTTATAGTTGTAACTTTACCTCCCTTACCTTCATACTGATGGTGCATTTGAAGATAAACTCAGGTCCTTGTCCAATCTATAATGTCTCAGTTCAAGTTCTAAACATGAATCAATTCTGTTGTTCTGTTTGTGTAAGTATCCATGTTTTTGCTGCCATTTCCTGGCTGAATGAACAAATACTGGTGTTGCTTCTTATGCCTAATACATCTCATCTTTCCCACTTTGAAAAAAGTCACAAACTGGGCCTCTGTGGTGACAGAACACATTTATATCTCTGTCGAGTATTTCTTCTTAAAAGTTAAAAGTTATTTACATTTTATGAGATGTTTAGGGGTTATACTACTACAACAAAAAATTAATTGTCTTTTTTAACCCATCTCCTTCAGTGGTGCTTATAGAGAGGAGAGAGCTATAGCTTCCCGAAAGCTCAGTTTGGGCAAACTTTAGACAAAAAGAGCCACATTGTAAACAGACGATGGATTATATTGAGCAATAGATTGATGGTCATTGTGATGAACTAATGCAAACATGCACCAAACTGTGGAATGTGACACCTTCTTTCTACCTCACTTCATACCAGTCCCACAAGGCACACAGTCCTCTCAAAACCGGGAGGACTGTGTGCTTTGAAACTTAAAACGTCAACTTTTTTCTTAAAAAGTTGTGGCAGAAAGTACATAAAGCTTCCTTTAAAAAAATAAAATAAAAATTAGACATCTGCTGTATGTACTTTACAATGACTTACTATATCTTAGTTTCACTAATTAAATCTTACAACACAAAAAAGTAATCATAATTTCTCCACAATGTTCTAAAATAAGATTAAATAAGATTCAAAAAGGCTAAAATGTTGTGAATTTTGCTTATAAAATTTTAGTCAAAGTATCTCCAGGTTAAATTTTCCACCTATGAAGCAGTCACTAAATGGATCAAAGCAGCTCCAACCAAACAAGAATGTGCATTTCAATGTTTAAAGAGACGTTTAAACCCTTTTAGCTGCTATAAGAGTCTTTAAAAGAGAATAACACAATAGGTTTTGTAGTTACAGCTCGGTTTTGGCCTGACTGAAGGAGGAGGTGAGTAAATACGGTGGACAAAGTGAACTAGTCATCCTCTCTTTCTGACGGCCTCACAAAGACTTGAGAACTCACATCATCATCCTGGTTCAGCCAGATACTGTCCCCTCTGACCTTTCCTGACCAACCCCAGTAGACAGCTAAAAACAAAATCAATGGGGAAGCTTAGGGAGCTGCTTCTCCTGCTGCTTCACAGTTCGACTTTATTAGCACAGTTTCCCAAACACTAAAGCCACGTCACACATCACATTACAAAGTGCAAATCTTTAGTAAAATCTCCCTCACATTATGGATGGACCATGAACCATCCATTATCTTTTGACTTAATATTTGAGGTAATCTTCATTGATATAAAAAAATGTATGGGTTTTTTTTGGGGGGGGGACTTTAGCAGTTTTTTTAATCCATTTATGAATAGGACCTGTAAATAATGCACTAAAATACAGAAACAAACAGATTCATGACACAGACCCTGAGAAATTTAACATCCTTTAATTGATCATATGCGCCACATTTTCAAACATGATCTTTTTAAGAATAACAGGCTTCCAAGACATACAATTGTTCAAACCTACTTAGTAGTTTTTACAAAATTTTTGATAGTATAAAACAAATTTCTTGTTGGGGCTTATAAATTCCACAAATCCAGATTCTGATGGCTTCTGATTTATGGTGAAGCACTGAAGAAAAAAAACTAAATCTTTTTTTTTTTTTTTTTTAAGATGTTCCTATCCATTACATCTGGGGATTCAAATTTATTTAGGCGTTTCATTTTTACACACAACCTGGCATTTATAAGTCTATTGAGGTCATATTTTACAATTTAAAGGGTCCCCACCCCTGACCTCAAAATCTAAAATGGCTTTCTTACTTACAAAACTTTAAGAAAGCTACTGTAATTTATTTGCTTATCAGAAAAGTTGTGTGTAAAAGTAAAACATAGAGTGTCCATCCATAATTGTTTGTTTTGGTTTGCTTTTATGTTCATCGGTAGTTGCACCTGGATTTTTATTAGTGTTGGAAAAAAATCCTGCCATATTTAGTAGTTATTGTCACGAGGGTTCTGTCATGTTGATTTATTACTTTGTGATTAGTTTCTTAGTTATCATTGTGTTTGATCTCAGTCATATTGCAGTCAAGACCAGTTATAGTATCAGCCGGTGAAAGCTTTTCTAACGTAAGACGCTTTTTAAAGACTTTTGTTTAAGTAAGAGAAGAAGGAATTACACTACAGACAAACACATTTGTCTTTACTGTTCTTTTCTTTTCTCCATAATAAGACAATTAACAGAAAGCTCTATCACATGTCGTACTTTTTGGTGCTGCAATATTAATTTGTCACATTTCCCTCCCATATTTCCAACTAAATAAAAAGGGAAAAACTGTTCCACCTTAAAAAGGTAAATCTGAGGAAAAACCTGGATTGCAAAAGGATTTTAAAAAATCAGCCTAGATTCAAAGAGAACTTTTGACAGACATTCAAAAAGTGAGAAATGTCAACAAAGGCCATTCTAAAAGCTCAATAAAATTCTCTTTCCCAGTAGCGGACCTCGGCACTGTGCTACAGCTGTTCTTCTGACAGCCTAACCAACCGTGCTGCTTCACTTTACTGTCTGGAGAGTGTGCCACCTGTCACAGCCAACCACAGCGCAGCCCCCTTCTTCCTGCTGTGTGGACGTCTCACTCCGACACAAAAGACACTGTTTTCTCCGAGCGCGCGAACACAGGTGGCTGGAGGAGGCCAGATCGAGTTACTGCGTGGTTCACAAAGTCAAGGAGAACATGCTGACAAAGTATTAATACACCGAGGAATGTAATGAGAGCAAGAAGTATGCTGAGGCAAGGCTTACTCCTTATAATAAACAAGTTACAGCCAGTAATCCTTGTAATTAAAATGTTGTAATAAAACTTGGGAAACACATTCCCTCCCTTTAACACCTAATTGTACAAGTTGAGTCGACAAGTCGACAAGTTGAGTGAGACAAATTATTTCCTAAATAAATACACTAATCTTGGATTTTGTGGAACTAACACAGACATGTTTGTCTAATAATCTGTTTTTTATAGATTTTTTTTCTTTATAAGTCAATTGTGAGACTTTCGTTATGCCAAACACATCTGGGTGTATTTTTCTGAATGTAACTGAAATGTTCCAAGTCTTGCTGACCACATATTACCTCTTGCTTTACTTTTTCCAATCCCTACTTGATTAAACAGCTTTGACGGCGAACCCAAATTGATTCCTGTCAACCTGATTAATTTATTGCCCCAAGAAAACCAGAACTCACCTCACTCTGTTTTCCAGATGTGAAGCCTCCAACAGCGCACGGAGGAGTTTCTGACTCTCTAAGCACTGAGGAGCAGACAGCTATCTAACCAAAGGAGAGGACCAGCCCCCGAGTCCGAGTCCTGCAGCAACCTGACGTGTCCCATCTGAGACGCTCTGTTTTGTTGACTGAGGAGGAGGAATCACTCTATTAAGGCCAGCCAGGCAGAAGGTTTCCCAGCCCCCCCTCAAGGCATCCCAATTCCTCAGTGGGGCGTAACCCTTTTCATGTTTTATCTGCACCCACCTCCCTCCCGTGTGTGTGTGTGTGCTCTGTGAGAGGAAACCGAGTGCAGAGCTTTTTAACGCGACCTGCCATGTCAAACAAGAGAGGTTTCAAAACACTGCACTTAACCTAGGTCTCCAAACATTTTACTTGTTATCTTATTTGTTTTTTTGCAAATCAGTTACCAATCTTCTCACAATTCCCACGAAACAAAAATACTTGAATCATATTTAAGTCCTCTAACCAGAAGTCTTAAAATAAAGGATTATCACAATGAGGAGATCCTCTAATGCCTTTGATTGCAGCACACCATATTTCATTGTTATATAGATTACTTGAGCCACTCAGCAAACACCTCCAGGTGTACATTCCACACTGCGAAGAGGGGAAAAGGTGGGAGCTGCTCCTCTGGGTCAAGAAAGGTGTTGACTTTTTTTTTTCTCTTGTGAACTCTGCATATCTGAGCGCAAACAGAGGAGTTAGTTAGTATCAATATGGAGTGAGGAGAAGCGTCTCCTTCCATCGAAGCACGGGATGGTGTGTCAGTGTATCATTTTTGTGGCATAACAGAGATAGAAATATGACGAGTTGCAAGCTATGCACCTGGTTCCCATAGAGTCTTTGATCTTTGCGGGAAGAGGCAGAAATTAGAGGCCAAACCAGTGCACCCTTCACAGTGGACTAAGCTTTTCTTGTAAAACCCAAGGCTGATTACAGTTGGACCAGTGGAACCAAGACAACACTTGAGCAGAATCTAGAGTAAACAATCTCAAAAAGCAATACCTCATCTATTGTTTCTACCCACTGATCCATGCAGGGTCGCAGAGAAGATAGTACCCATCTCCATTCTCGAATTCTACTTATAATCTGATGTAATTGTTTATTCTTGTCGGAAATATTCCTGTTATTAAAAAAAATGGGCTAAAATTACCAGAACTCACAGGATCACATGCACTCTTGCTTTAGTTGGATCAAGAGAATCTCATCTGATGCATCGCATGAACGCTAACAATTCTGAGCAGAGAAATAACATACCATGTCTAAAAATGATAAACATTTCAATTAATTTAGAGGAGAATTTAGTATTATATGACAAGCCATCTATTAATCAAAATATAACGAAGAAGGACAAAATGGCAACTCATAGTTGTAGGATTAAATTTACAGATGAAAGAATAATGTAAAGCTAAAGAAAGTGAAAAAAAAAACCCACAAAGAAAATATTTGAAAAATACAACCTTCAATTTGAGCACATTTATTTATTGTGTAGAACAAAAATTCATATTCAGTTTTTTTTTGTTTACCAAAATCAATCCTGCCCACATCAGCAGTTTCAGAGAAAGAATGTAACTAAATAACTTTTAATTAGTAATTAGGTAATTTAGGTTTTGTTGGGGTATAAATACGATATAGGTCTATTTCTCTCAGCAACACTTCAACATGGAAAAGACAAGAGAATATGTCATTTCAGTAAGGCAGGTCATGGCTCCAAAGTAACAGATAATATTCAGTTTAACCTGCCCATGGAAATTGAAATAACACCAAACTCCTAGTGCTATAAAAGGAGTTTGTTATTTAATCTTTGTGTAATTCAAGCTTTAATATTGATGCTTAAAATATTAATTACCAGTCTTAAGACAATCAAGGGATTTGGTTTGTGAATAAAACCCTACCTTCTTCAGTTTTAGGCAGATTGACAAAGTCAACTTTTCCAAACATCTCAATCCTAATTTTTCTGGTTTTTTATCCACCTTCTTCAGAAACAAAAATTGAGGACAACAACTATGTCCTCATTCCAGTAAAGGAAATGACACAAGTCACAGTGATATCTATCACTTGACTAATTACAGTGATATGCAGCATCTTGCACCTGATAACTTGTACATGCACATGCAAAGGAGGGGAAAGAGAGACACGGGGGTTAGATGGAGGGTGAAGAGAATGATAGAGAGGGTGAGGTGTTTCCTGTTTCCATGGTTCTAATTATACGCGACTCCTGAGGACAGGAACCATCAGAACGAGGCAACTGGTCATTGAGGAGATCCTCAAAGACAAAAGGAGCTTTATTTTTTACAGTTGTTTCTATATGCCTGACTGATGTAAGTGAATAATATCTTTGTGTCCGGAACGAGACAAATAATGCTTAAAATAAGACGAAATATAGATTAAATACATAAATTAAGCATAAGGAATGTTCTAAGTGTGTGTTTAAACATGAATCTAAAATAAAAATCGTTAATTCTTCTAACATTGTATGTTCGTACTCATCTTGTCAGGGTTCCCATAAACTAAAAGCTTACTCTACTTGTGGGTTGCTGCCAGAGTAATGATTCCTTCCTGTTTAAAGATGCAGCAGTGATAAGACTCCTGAAATCTTGTGGCTTTGGGACTAAATAGTCTGCTGACATTTTTACAAACAGGAACTAAACTGCTCCTAAGAAACAAACAAACCCATGACAAATCCTAAATATGACTTCTTTTAGTTGCCCAAAAGGAGTAAAAGGAGTAAAACATTTTGGCTTAATCCAAGTTTACAATATTTTTTTAAATGTTTAGATGCAGCATTTATCATTTTCAGTCTAACTCAGTAATAGCTTGAAATTAAAAAGTTCAACTAAAGAATGCCTATGGTCATTTTGGAACAAAAAGCCCTTTGATGTTTTACTCTTGTGAAAATCAAAGTTAACTAGAAAGTATGAATTTCTTATGAAAATGCTGAATGCTCAATGCTGAAATGCTTTTGGTTGAAATGGCAAAAGTGCTTGAAGCCAACTGCTGACGACTCGCAGAAAGGTAAGAAATAGTCCATGCAGTGTGAAAAACCCACGTAAAGCTAAAAAACTAAAACTTGCTAAAAATACTTAGGATAACAAATAGGCTACAACTAGCAAGCTAGGTTACAGTAATATATTCCATAAAATAAGAAAAGTAATAAAAAGCTGAATATTATAAAAAGTATAAAGGTTATGAATACCAAGAGTTATAGTTGGCATTAGGAGAGCAAGTGGAATAGTATAAAAGTTGAATGGTGAAAATAGAACAAAGTATGCAGGTGAAGAAGCGCAGCAAAATTTACAGAGCAACCAGAAAAGTGGAAGTCATTAGTGTGAATGCTCCAAGCATTCACACTAATGACTTATCTATATATTGTTTCTCAGAAAATAAAGACAGAAAGAGGTCTCCTTGAATTGTCATACTAAGTCTTCTCAGATGACTATGTTAGCACCTTTTCTCTTTATTTTTATTGATTTTTCTGAATCTATTTGCCTAATCAGGATGCTGGGTATTTTTTTATTTATTTATTTTTTTAATTTACCATAATATCTTTGTAGTTTTGGGCATTCTGCCGGCATATTTATGGAAATGAAACAAAGCTGTCACCCAAAAAACACTTCATGTTGACCTTGTGTCATTTATCTTGAGGCAGCTTGAAGTTTCATGCCCGCTTTGAGGATTTTAACAGATTTTCTATAAGCTGCTCATACCATACAGTAAGGAAAAGTAATTATGTGCCTTTGATAACTACTATCCAGTAGCAGTATGAATAGTGCCCTGGGCAACCCTCTCCTTCTGATACCGTAAGCCAATAAAAAGGCAGAAAAACATCTAAATTCTTGTGGTGGGACAGAAATCAGAGCAGTGCTACACAAAACAAGTACAATAGTCTTCCCATTTTCAGAAGCAAGCAGGGGCACCAACTCTGCTCTTATAAAAGCAACAGATAACAGTTTCAAGGTACAAATGACAAGACATTGTTTTTTAACCTGGTATTGCTCCCTTTCTGAAGCGACTCTGGGCAACTGCCCCATTGCCACTGTCTATAGTCGCAAGGGGTCACTGAAACTTCCTTAGGTTTCATCAAGGGTCATTTTCTGACCTATCTCAGAAGGGTCAACTAGTCCAAATGGGAATAAGAGCCACAGCAAATGAAAATAAGGTGTAAAATGGTCTTAAAAGGTTGCAGGAGACCAGCCCTCGAGGACTGGAGTTTGAGACCACTCATGTAAAATAATGCCTTCAGAATTTAACTTACAAAAAAAATTTATTACATGTGAGATTTCAGTATTTCAACAATTATTTACCTTCATAATTTAGTGCAAATACCAAGAGAAAAGATGTGATATACATTGATTAAGTACATGGGTTGCACATCGTTTCACATCGAGTTCCCTTATATCATCACAGTGTATACACCTCTGACCTCAGTTTTGTATTTGATTTGTTTCAGGGTTCCAAAATCCTCTTTAAAGATAAGTGGTCATTTAAAATTTGAAAAGGGAATCAGCGTCTTAGCGTCTGGAGGAAGGGAGGAGAAGCTGTACATTTTGAATGAGGCCCAGAATTAAGTTTCCCCAGTCAGTAAAAAATCTGGAGTGCCATTACATCTTCTGGTGTTTTCACTTCGTGCTTCTCTTCACTGGCAAACTTCATGGAAATGCTGCCTGCACTCTCAAATGTACCACTACCTGACATACTCACAAAGGAACCACGTCAACATCAAGAGAGTCAACAATGCAAACATGCTGAAGGCCGCTATTTAAGCAACCTGGGCTTCCTTAGCACCTCAAAGTCAGCAGATCACCCACTTGTCGTGTCACATTAATGTTCTTTCAAAGAGAGCCCTAAAGAGCAAGCGATTATACGCCACAGAAAAATGGACAATCCTTCAAGTAAGTTGCCATCTCTGTATCAAAGATCATTTTTTCGGTCTCATGAAATAGTTTCATTTTATTCAGGAATGGATCTTTTGATGCTCACAAAGCTCTAAGGCAGACTCATACCAACAAAAGCTGACATACTTCTGGGTTTAAACTTTTCAGCACACTGTCTTCCTCTAGTGGCCAACAATTATTTATAAAGTTCTGAATCGCACTAATGCATATTACACCATGTAAGATAATAACTAGCCTACCTTAACATTAGAAAATACCTGACTGACATGTACAAGCATCTGCAATAATACTGGTTATCAGAATGAAACCGCTGGTCTATGGTTACCTTTATATCCTCAGATCCATTAATATGCAAACAAAGTAAGCTGAGAGAAGAGCCAGAGGATATCCAGTCAGAGTGACAGAGGGGGAAAGCCTGTGGGGCAGAAAGAAGCCTTTACCCAGCAGCTCTTATTGCCCAGCAACCTCACCACCGTACAGAGAATGCGTAGTGCTCTCTGCAGACTGCCACTGCTTACTCTCACCAACAGAGGTAATTACTTACAAATAAGGGGAAAACCAGCTGTGAAAAATTAATGTCAAGTTCTAAAACTGCATTGTTTGCAATGAACAAGTAACAAGTCAGCAAAACCGTTAGGAATCATTTATATAAACATTTAACTTTAAAAAAAAATTGCCAGAAATGCCAAGACATGTAATATAAAGTGAAAGAAAAAGAGTCATTTTATCACAGTAGACATGTCTCGCTTCTTAAAGGGATGCTTTGGAAATTTCACACCGCAATGTGCAGCAATACTAATGGTTGACAAGATGGTTTTTTTTTTTCTTAATCTCAGCACGTCTGCCTAAAATTAAAGGCAGGAAAAAGTTGTTTCCCCTTTTCACATCAGACTTGAGGGTCATCATTAGTGAGCCATTTTCCCTCCAGATTCAACTCTAGGCAGCTTAGGGCTTAATCAAGTGGAAATCTGGAAAAAGGGGGGGTTATAGGGGTGGTCAGGGTTGGGGTGCGAGACAGAATGGGGCAATTGTTCAGATAAAGGCCTCACATTGAGTCTGCTTTCATGTGTCTCTGTGGGATGTGATGGGACTTTACAGTAGCATTTCACTCCCAGTAGGTTTTTGTTCACCCCTACAGAAAAGATGCAGCCATAAAAGGTGATCTCAAATTTACAATCATGTAATAAAAATAACTTAAAGCAATTGGAGAACAGATTCAAAGAGAGAGAACGTTTAGGAGCCGTAATGTAGTTGCATTTTTTTTTTCTTGCTCGTTTTACGTGTCACAAAGACACATTTTGAAGGTCTTCGTAGAAATCAGGGAAGATGTTTAAGTTGTTGGATAAGTCTCTGAAGAAGCCAAAAATCGTAAAACTTAAAAATAATGATGTCATAGCTACACTTTTGATTAACCGTTTATATTAAGAATATCAAGTATGACAACAGCCAGCTTTAAAAATGATCCTATCTTCCTTCCATAATTTTGTTGTTTTTGAAGTGACTGGATTAGGATTCTGGGTGTCGAGTTCACACTGTTCTGCTGAATTACTTCTGTCCTTGTCTTGTTTCGTTTTCTATTCATGAATTAACTAACCATCTGGGAATTTAATTTCAACGCCACATGTACATTCCTAAAAAGTCTAACAGTTACATCAATAAGGAACTTCACTGAGTTCAACTTTAAGTTTCAATTGAAGTTGGCTGAGGTGTGTGTCACATTATCTGTGTAAATATTATAGAGTAACAGAAGTTCATTTTATTATTGGCTCAGTGCTGCAGTATTTGAGCTACACAGATTCTGGAGCAGTGAGTGTGTGGGTTTCATATATGGCACATGAAAGCTGCTAATGCAGTTGAGTATTTTTGGTTTTAACTGAATAAAAATGAAGATGTATGTGAATAACATCTCAGCATTGATATGTTTCTAAACTTCCATAATTTGAATTTATTTATTTTTTTCTTTAAAAACATTTTTGCAATGCACTCTTTAGGAGACGGAAAGAACTGGAAATCAACCAGGAAAAGAATAGTACACGAAAAGCCTTGGACAGTATACATGAATGTCAATTTATTCTTTGCATCCGTGAAAGAAATGCCAGTAGGTGAGGCACCAAAACTGGCAACCGCCCAGGGGCCCACATCATCCTAAATCCGGCCCTGATCAAACTGTTGTCGCACTCTCAACATTCCCGACACTAAAATGAGATTCCCTTCAGTTTTCCTCACAAACAGACAGGCTCCCACTGATCTATTGTGCACCAAAGCCTTTCTCGTGCGTGTTTTGAATAAAAGCTGGCGTATTGATGGGTTCAGATAATCACGTTTTCTCTAGACGGGCTTAGTGTC
This sequence comes from Poeciliopsis retropinna, assembly GCA_010277075.1. Classification (NCBI taxonomy): domain Eukaryota; kingdom Metazoa; phylum Chordata; class Actinopteri; order Cyprinodontiformes; family Poeciliidae; genus Poeciliopsis; species Poeciliopsis retropinna. The sequence goes on along the minus strand of VMRM01000007.1, from coordinate 14,921,526 downwards.
ACTAAATAAGCTGCAGAGGAACGAAAAAGACGGGTGGGAAGGGGAGCAAAAAAAACCCCAAAAACTTCTGAATAATGAGAATTTCTTTGAAAATCTTAAAACACAGAAGAAAAATGTGCTAAACTTGTCATAAGTGGCGCTCTTTATTAAAAAGAGCGTTAGCGTAAACTGTTCAACAAATGTAAAGTACTTACAGGTTGGTTGGCTCCCTTACCTTTATTTTAACGGAGTGTGCTCCATCAGCAGGTGCATTCGGCACATTTCAGTGATGCCTCCAGGTTCCGCTGGGAAGTTTCTCACCTCGGTTTCAATGAAATTCTCCACACCTGCAGTTTGGTGAAAATCAGCCAAAATACGAGGTTTTTTTTTTTTCTTCCCCCCAAAAAGTCTTCTTCGTCACCTGCCCTCGCAGTTTTCGGTGGTATTTGGTTGTTGTCAGTGCGTGCTCGAATTAAAGTGGATATTTGCATCAGAGTGACCCTCCCCTCGCCTTTCTTAGCTGCTATTGTTAGTCACAGTCGGGGCTCGGATTCGGCCCTCCCTCGCCAAATCCCTCCCGAACTGAGCGAGGAGCAGCTTTTATTCTCTGAGCCCCGGCTGGCAATTACTAAAAGCCACAAAGAAACTATTATACCGACCCCTTAAAAAAATGAACGTCTATACATCACAAACTGGTCGAGTTTAAATTACTTTTCCTTTGGCGCAGCTCTTTATCTCTGTGTAGTCACATCACATTATATCACATCACATTACATGTTGAGCAGGAGCGATAGGAAGTGTCTTGTGAGTAACTGCATGATGACCTGCTCACTGTCTTCTCTTTAAGCTGCTGAATAATCTTCAGTCTAATCAAAGATTGTAGTTGCTTCCTATAAATTAATCCATTTTGGCCCACTTTTCCTGACAGAATTATTTAAACTCAGCCACATGGTGGAGCTTCCAACTCTGAACAGCCTTTTTAAGGTCAAATCACATCGTCTCATTTGGATTTTTGGCTCACCTAAGCATAAGTTGAAGCTTTGACTAGGCCATCTTAAAATCTTTTATATAGCCAGTTAGTTTGGGATCATTTCTGCTGGAGAACAGAAGTCACGAATTCCATTAATCACACAGCAAGTAGCAGCCCCTGGCCATTTCACTTCTGCCACCATGTGCCAGTATGATGTGTTGTTTGTGAGATGTTGTGTTACTTTTGCATTTGACGCATCACAACATTCCACTTTTGTCTCATCTGTCCATAGAGCATTTTTGAGTTGTCAATGTGCTCCAGTAGTAATTTTAGTTGAAACCTATGACACTCTGTAGTGCAAACTAATGCCAATGACACATCCTCGTGATACTTAGATAAATATGAAGTGTATATTTACCTTTACCATCTGATTTCCCATTTTATCATGTGATAGATGTTCAGTGAAGGTTGATCAGAACAAATCATCTTGCTCATGTCATACCATAAAACAAATCCAAAGCCCTTTTTCAGTCTCTTCTTTGAAACAAAACAAACAGGGTCATGTTTTTTTTAAAACTCTTGTTTGGTTAAAGCTTCCAGCTTCTGTCAAAATGACAAAGATAAAGCAGCAGATTTTATAGTGTACAATTACATTGACACTGTTGACATTGACAGTAGTTTTCCTTGTTTGGCAGACTGGTGTTATTCTTTCGATTTCCTTTTGACGTGTCATGAGTTTCCTTGAATAAAAAGCTCAATTACTGCTGCAAATGAACCTTGATGTTGTTTAGTTGACTGTAAACCAAACTGGCTGGTTTAGTCTGAGACAGAACATCTTAATAGGAGGGGGAAAAGTGTTTAGATGCTACCAAGTGATGTGTTTTATTTATGTTCATTTACAGTGAAAATTGGGGCTATCCTGTTTACAGGCATTTTTACATCAGCAGATTTTATAAAGGCTGCAAGGCAGAAAAAGCTTTCTGTTCAGAGCACATCTTTTATTTGAGCAGGGCCATTTGAAATTATTTAAAACGTTCTCTGAACAGCAAAATTTTAATTTGGATTTAAAGATAGTTTAAGGTTCATTTTCGACAGAATTTAATTGTTCTACGACAGCTCCAATTTATATGAAAGATAATCCTAAAAGCTATGTTTTTGTTTATATCCCAGCACAAGCTTCATTTGCAGCTGCAATTGCCAAGTGTATGTCTATGAATGACCAATTATCGCCACCTAGAGGATAAAAACAAATGTCAACTGTTTTTCACAAATTCTACTGCTTAATTTTTATTAAGTCTTGGTTGCTCTGCAAATAACTGCAATAGGTAATAGAAAATGTTATGATTAGGTGAGCCAAAAACAAATCGTCATCAGACAATTCAAACTTCAGGGTGTCCAAAAAAGCCCAGTTAGCACCAGGGGCCTTGTTTCAAAGAGGTTTGGGTTGCTAACAGGACAGAGCTTGCCAAAATAGCAGCAAGCTGGTATGAGTGTTTCATTCCACACAATGTGGCAAATGCTTTTAGATAACAGCTTTGTGTCAACAGCAACAATGACCCTTTTCTGCAAGAAAATGTCAACTGAGGACACACTGATAATTTGCAGGAATGGCTAGAATTGGACTGCAGAGGACAGAAGCACACTGAGACTTTACAATGTATCATGGTAATAAATAATAAATGGCATACGTGTCTGTAAAAAATAAAAAATAAAAAGAAAGACTTCTCTGCATTTGTATAAATGAACTATATAATGTTTATTAAAATATATAAAATACATATATGCATAATTAGATCCAGGATGAAATATGCATATAGAGCATAATTATTATACAGTAAAATGTGTTTACATATATAGATTTTTAATACATATAGGAAGATATTTTTGCATTAAAACTGGCAGTGGTGATTTCATATTCCCTCTCCTGTCTCCTCCCTCCCTTTCACACACAAACAGGAAGCCTCCTGGCCCCACAGCACCGGTCCCACGAAAGCGGGGCCTCTCTGGAAAGCTCGCGAGCAGCAGCACCTTTACACCTGAGATCTGCATTTGTGAAAAAGTCTCACACGGAACAACAACTATTCGGACACATACTATAGCTTTATAGGACTTTGACTGAAGAGACTGAGTGACACAACAGAAGTCATCTGATTTGAATTTGTTCTTTACTGAACCCCTTAAAAAAACATGTGGAAGGAGTGCAGGCTTTCAAGTACGACACATGGGGAAAATACTGAAAAACTGCACCATTTCTCTCTTACTACATGCCGAGGTCCTGCTAAGCAGACACCATTTACCATCAGTGTACTTGGCAGCTCAGTACAGTGTTTCTTAGTATATCTGTAGAGTTTGCAGGAAGCTTTGAAGGTCCAGGATGGAGAGTGCTTCCATTGGATTAGTCTTTCAGAATAGTGTGGTTTGGTCCTATAATGGCTTCAGTCACTCATATGTATTTATACATAAAGCTGTCATGTCTGGTGGTAGTGGTGGTAGTGGTGGTGGTGGTGGTGTTCATGGTGATGGTGATGCTCATGGCGCTGCACCACAGGAACAACAATCCCTGGGCTCCCGGGTGGGCCGGACGCCTGCTCCCTCTCCATGCCGGGCAGCATGGACGGCATGGCAGGCTGCTGTTGGTGGTGAGGCTGCGGAGTCAGAAGGGTTTTGGTCGGGGACATGGAATCACGAGCTCTGGCCTTTAGCCGCTTGCTGTGACTGTGCTGCAGAGGGTGCTGGTGGTGGGCCGAGGGTTGAGCTTGGTGTGGCAGGTGGTACACATCTTGACCCCCGTGACCTGTGGCATTGCCACCGTGCAGCATCGTTTGGATGGGAGGGTGGTAACCGTGGCATTTGTTGGATTTGCCACCTCCGTTATTACCTCCACTTCCCTTATAGGCTCCTTTAGGGGATTTGAGAAACTGAGCGCCTTTGGCTCGAGGCTCTGCAGGGTTGTAGCTTTCACCGATGACCTGTGAACGTCGGTGGTGAACAACTTGGGCTTCTGGCTCGTGGGAGCGAGAGCGACTCTGGCTTTGTGAGCTACGAACTTGAGTCTCCTGAGCGGGGCAGTCTGGGTTCGTTCCTGAAAGACAGCATAAAAAAGTAGTGGTATATTAAATGAAGGTAAATGGATATTTTTCATAGCAAACCTGAAATAAACTTTTGAAATGCTGCAGCAAAGCTAACAAAAAGAAACCGGCACACATTTCCCCTTGCAGACAAAACATCAAACCTATCACATTGACCGTATCAATCCAGGTCAATGTGAAAAGGGAGGCTGAGACACAGTCTGGAAACCTGTAGCTTCTGACCCAAAGAAAGCTTATGTCCGACTCAAAATCCAGCCTGAAACTGAACTTGGAAACCATGCAAGACTGTAGGAATAGTTGAAGTTTACAGTTTGCACTTGGTGAACTTTTACCTTCTTGTTATTTCTTTAGCTATGCCGCCCTGCAGTGAACGCTGCCACGCAGATGCATGTCGGTAACTGCAGCAACTGTAGCTGTGGCACAGATTGACAGCAGCTGGAGAGCTCCAGTAACCCTGACTGCTTGTTTTTACTCTGCCACGGTGAAGCATTTGATCAGGTTAGTGCAGGAGGAACATTTTACATATTTTTTCTCAGGTATACATCCTGGGATATATCTGCAATTACAATATCAAAGGTGATTGTAGCTCACCTTACGAGACTTTGCTGACTTAAAGCTGTTACCATGTTATTATGAAAAAGAGGTGAGTGATGTTTTCAGAACAGGCTATAAAAAGTGAGATTCAGATTGATATTTTCACTATATTCAAAGATGGATGATCACCGTCACAATAAAATGCAGGCTTTGAAACTCACTGAAATTAGACGATTTGATTATTTTTACGTGAAATATTAGAATGAAAAATGTGTAATAAGAGATCTTTATAAATATTTTATTATTTATTTACAGGAATAAATAAATATTTATGAATTCGGTATCTGAAGAAAATGATGACAATAGATGGGAGTTTCAGAAGAAAGAACATCTGAAGTTTTTTAGAAGTTATAAATGTAACTTGAGTTCTTGTATAGACCAAATAAAATGGAAAATATGTCAAATGTTTTAATTATGAATAAATCTTCAATCTTTTATAGCCAAAGTATTTAAGTTATTCCTGCTTTAGTTAAATCTTAGTTTGAATGTGTGGCGATAATACATACATACACTATGCTGATATAAAAATGGTTAAATAAAATCAAACTGAACCGACCTTCAAATCTGGAAGTGTAGTTCTCAATACCAGCCAGGTCCAGGTAGTGGTTCCTCCTCTCTGTGTTCTCATCCACGCAGTAATGCTGACCCTCGGCGGCCGCAGGCTCACTGCTCTGTCCCTTGCTACTGTAGGAGAGTAAAAGGACAAGTCATATGTGTGGCCTGAACACATTTTTCAGAAGAAAGGTTTCAAACAGACTAACCTGAAGTATGAGGAGAGACGCTTGTCAGATGACCGGCTCTCATCGTGGTGACAGCGCTCTGAAAAAGTACAGCAGAAGTTAAATAATGACTGAATGAACATGCTTTTTGAACGCTAATAAACCTGTTGTATGTTATGATTTACTCTCAATCTACTTCTTCTAAACTAGGCCGAGTTTAGCAATCACAGAACCATTTAAGAGGGTTTAGGAGCAAAAAAACATGTGAAATGCCACTATTTTCTTCTGGATAAATCTGTGTTTAATCAAAAACTAATTCGAAAAAATTACAAAATGAATTGCAAGTCAAATATAAATGACATGATATTTGTATAAGTTAATGACAAACATACTTTCTTTTTTTTTTTTTTAGAATTAATTATTCCAATAATGGTGTAAGGAATAAAGTCTGGAGACAAAATAACAACAGAATCAAGTTTCAGATTTTTTCAGACTCTTTACTGAGTAGGAAACCTGAGTGGTTGGTTCATTTTTCAGTCACCTGCTCCCGTGTCTCGTCTGTGGTTCCTCGGCTCTGGGGTGACGGTCAGCTTCACGCGCAGAGTCTTGCTTTTGTTGTGACAGGAGTGATTCACAGAGGCATCCACCACATCATAGATGGTGTGCATCAAACTCGACATGTCCTTTAGAGATCAAAAAACATAGTTTACAATCCCAAATTTGATTTAAAGAAAAAGCTACTAAAAAGATGCGTCTAAATAAATGTTAGACGGGACGTTTTGGAAGTATTACAAAAACAACAACTCAGTAGCCAGAGGCAAAACCAGCCCACATACTTCTTTGGTGACTTTCCCACTGTTGTCAAAGTCATAAAGAGTGAAGATCCACTCCTGACGGTTGTCATCTTCCAGAGAAACATCACACTCCACATCCTGGAAAAAAAAACAAAAAAACAAAAAAAAGCATTTGTCTCTCTTTCATACACACAAACACTCAGACAGTTCAGCGTAGCTTTTTATCCTCCTCATCATCACTGGGATTATGCTCCAAAGGCACGCCAATGGCAAGACACATCGACCTGAAACAGCAGGTGGCAGCAAAGTACAGCCGTTCTGGTTTTATTTAGTCGGCAACAAAGGCTTTCATTAAACGTGCATTAAGAAAAAGGAAAGATCGCCTAACTCTGCAAAATAGAGTTACAAGTTTTCTTATGCATTCACATTTAGAAAGTCCAGAACAGAGAGGCATAATCACCAAATTTTAATTACGGACAAATGCAAAGCAATTCTTCGTTTTTTCAGCTGCAACCTCACTTACTGAGATGAGAAACGGTACACTGATTGCAATTCAAAAGTTATCAGTCAAGGGAAAAATGCTGCCGGACCACATTAACTCTTACATTGACGCTAATGCGTTTCTTCCCAGAACTTTTGGTGGCGTCTCTGACAGGTTCCTTCTCTCCGTCCTCTGAGTGCAGGTACTGCAGGTAGCTTTCACAACCCTCAGCCTTCTCCTGCGGAAGAATCACTGTCGATGCCATAGAAAAGCAATAAATAAGAGTCAGAGACAACCTTATGTTCTATGCAAGACAATCTTTGACTCTCACAATATCAATTTAATCGCTATGAGTGACTAGTTGTGTCTGTGATGCTCGTCTACTTTTCTTGATAAGATTTCTTTTTAAGGGTGCTTTTTGCAGTCCACGAGGCTTTGTCTGCTCAGCTCAAAGTGAGCAATTTAAGATTAAAACACAACTTTACAATTTTTTGTTCAACTATATGGGACAGGCCAACAAAAATGGTACAATCTGTCATAAAACGTCTGATTGGCTAACTGTCTTCTCCGCCTACCCTCAAGGGGACAGTGTTGATCTGTGAATTGTCCTTCCTTCAGTTCAGCATTCGGAAACTCCTGGGGAAAAGAAAAGAGGAGAGAAATTCACAGAGGATGGGAGAGAGGAGAACGAGAGAGGGGGTTAGAGATGTAAGCGAATCTGCAGTTCAGACCACAGACACAGAGAAAACAAACAGTTCCAGCTAAAGCATTTCCTACTCAGATGAGCGGCAGAGGGCTCCAGGCTCCAGCGCGGCCAAACACTTTGAACATCTGCACGCTTATTGTGTTTCACTGTCTGGGACGCAGCGAGCGCGGCCACAGCCAAGCTTTCAAGATTCCTCCGAGCCCTTCAAATGGATCCCTCACATCCATCAAAAAGCTTGTGATGCACTTCATCATCTGAGCATCCTCTCTCTCTCTCGCTTTCTCAGCCAACCTGTTTATTCTCATCCTGTTTGACATGAGAGACCCACTGAGAAGTGCTTGATGGAAACCCAGAGTTTAGGAAAAAAGTTTTGTTGTACTGCGTTTTCTTCTTCTTCTTCTTCTTCTTTCTTTTTTTTAAAGCAGCTCAACTCTGAAAAGTTTGGCTTATGAGCAACAAGCCACAGAATGAAGTCTGGGCGGCATTTATGCTGAATGCCAGATGGAAATTTCCTTGCAGATAGGATGAAACTGACTAATTACACCAGTACAGAAAGAAGAGAGGGATGGAAGGAAAAACTGGTCTTCTTCCATTTGTGAATAATTCGTATCTTGCATAAAACTGGACCACAAAGCATTCCACACATGTGCGAATGCATAGGCGCGCAGAGGGAGCAGCAACACACACACTCAGGCTTTTTTAATTACAAGTGCATTGTGGAAACAATGAAAATTAAGTGCAGCACAGGCCCTAAACCACAAATATTTGAACAACAAATGATTCAACTTATTTACGTCATTCCCCGTTCCTCTAAGCTGCTCAGCAGGCTTTGAAATAAAATCGCACCAGATTGAATCAAGGAGGCCCACTGAATTGAGACAAATAAAAAACAGACAGGGCGCTCGAAAACAAAAGAACTCCGTGTACCTTTTGACGGAGCCGAGGTTCATGAGAGCATGAACATCTGCATGCGTTTAGGTGAGTGAGCCCCCTCCCCGTTTACCCACTCCTGCCTCTCAGAGTAATCACAGCGCCAGGGCCTGTTGTGGTTCTGTTTAAAAATCTCAAAGACTGATTATTCTGGACTTCAGAGGACGATACGTCAGGACGTAATCTGGTCGTGACCTTCGCAGCTAAATGGGAGGCAGTCTGATAAGTCCCGGAGGTCAAGGCCCGGAAGGCCACCAGAACCCCTGGGAGATGGGCAGGAGGAAGAAGATAGGGGAAGGAGGGATAAAAGGGAAGAAGTAGGGAAGGGAAGTTCAGAGGAACAAAGTCGAGAAAGGACCAAGGTTGATAAGAGGAGAAGGGCAGAGGAGAATGCTAGTTATTGTAGGAGATGGGACCAATCTGTTGGTGTTTTCAGATGTATGGCGCTCGGTGGAAAGCCTGGGGGAAATGGAAACTGTTTTATTTTATTTTTTTCTGTCATAAACAAGAAAACCCTAAATCATAAAGCAAATATTCTTGAAACAAAAAGAAAGAGCATGTGTATTTATATACACAAAACTCACAGCATCCATCTTTTGTGGTTTCCTCAGACAAGTTGTTGTTTTCCTTCTGATCTGGAGGCTTTTATCCCCTCCCTTTTATCCTGCAGTCCCCCTAATGAAGGCCAGTATGTAAGGACTCAGAGGAACATCAAAAACAGCCATTGATTCCTGCCTTCCTCATTCCCCATAAGGTGGCGGAGCAAACTGTTCACAGCTGAATTAAAGACGTGAGCTTCCAGAGGTGGACTGGTCTTGCTTTTTCTGGCTAAAGAATCGTCATTTCTGCCATTCTTTGATATCTGACCTGATAATTTAGATTTTAACTGACACAGATTTTTTTTTTTTTTTTTTTTAACAGATTATAAAACATAAATGAGGCGAAACATGCTGTAGGTGTTTGATGTAGGCAGTGATTTTGAATCCGACAGAAAATGAAGAATTATCCATCAACTTTTATTTGGTCTTTATTCAATTGTTACATTAAAGACAGAGGACATAGGAGATGCAGAAGTTGTCTTTGCTTGGCACACACTATTTTAAGGGGGCTGACAGGGTTTGTTCCAAACACATGTTGTCCCCATACCAATAGCATCAGCCCCACCTCTGTGCTCATTACATCCATTGGTGGAGCTAATGAGAAAGCAGCCTGTACCTAACCGCAGTCTGCAGCTCACCATCTAAACACATCTCCCTCCACATCGCCCACGGTGTAGGGATCAAATCTGCCCTCCACATGTGCAATTAACTGCTTTCTGGCATTGAGCAGCTTTCATTTGTTCACTATCAGATCACAACCGACTCTTTAGGACGCAATCCTCTATCCTACAATAAAAGTATTGTTTTTTTTTTGTGTTTTTTTTTCTTTTCTTTTCTTAACAGATGTGTATGGTTAAAATCATTGCTGTGATGCGAAAGAAACATTTGAAATGTGCACATGTTAAGGGAGATACTTCAAGAAAACACAATAAGTATTGGATCCCCATTGTCTTTTGTGTTTTTTTTAAAGTATTGGCAATATGCAGCGACAACATTCTGTGTCAACAATCTGCCTCTCCGACGCCTCGACATAAGAGAGTGAAAGAAAGGTGAGTGATGTTTGTTCCTGTTTAATGCCGCAGTTCTGCCAAGCTTCCCTAAAGCTTCAGTCTTCTGCCAGACTTTTATGTGGGATAGGGTAACCAGGGGAAGCTTTCATAGCTCCCTACCAGGTGACATCAGACATCCCCCAGCAGTCTGTCCTCCCACCCTACCTCCGCCACCCCCTCCCTGCCTACCACCCATCCTCCCTCTGGAAAACACTGCACATCTTTGTTCTCACATCTCCCCCTCTGGCTCACCCCCTAAAAATAAGTGCACACACTTCTTTAGGGCCACGCTCCAGACCCTATGATGCAACTTGAAAATTGTGCTTTTAAAAGCAGCGAAGGCCAACATTAATATTGTTTACACAGCTCCTCTTCCCTCGGGTGAGGAAATATGGCAGCTCGATCGGATGTCTTAATGCGTGTCGAAGTACAAACACATGCTGGAAAGACACGAAAACAGGATCCGACCTTCTTCTTTGTGGAGTTTTGAATTTGTGTGTCTTCTTTTCCTGCTTAGTTCTGAGTATGGGTAAAGGTTGCTCTTCATTTATTTTGTCAAAAATATCAGCACCTTTTTATTTTTCTAGGAAAACCAGGTCAACAATCTAAGCTCTCGGTTGCATTTGATGTTAAAGGGAGCATTGGGAGGTAAATGCTATGAAACTATTAGTGGGAGTTTTCTTAAATTTCAGAGGGCGCCACCGGAAAAGGCTTCAAGACCACCAGCCAGCAGACCAGCATTCCTTCTCAACCCCAATATTAACTGGAAATTATTGTGGCGTTCCTTGTGAAGAAAAATCAGAACCCAAATGTTATTACTACAAAGACAGGAAAACCCATTCGTAAACACGCGTCACTTTCTTGTGCATTCCTGAGATTGAAACTGGAGAGGGATGGGGGCCATTGAGAAATAAAAGCCCTCCGTTCCAGCTGAAACCAACCTGGCCTCGACTCAAAACCAGATGTGAGCGGTTCTGCTGGAAAGAGGCAGACCAAACGATGGTGGATGGAGGGGGAAGGGGCCGTTGTCTAAAATATTTTGGGCTCTGCAGCAAGAAGATTAGATGAACAACTTGTGGCAACTCCTGCCTCTTCTCCAGCAAGAGAGCTAAAGTACAAGCTGCTTACATTACAGCCAATATCCCATTCTCTTTGTTATTTTTCTATCACTGTCCTTCTGTGGTGTAGTTTTCATATTTTTGGCTTAAAAGTTCCTTGCTTTTTGTGGAAATAGATGTTTGGGATTTTCAGATGATCTCCGGAAACAGTGAGAACTGAATGTACCTGGTCACTTACAGTTTTTGTATTCCAAAATTTTAAATATTAGCATAATATGAAATCCTGTGGCGTGTGGTAATGGCTGGTTTTCAGCTTGAACGGTGAGCGCTCGGTCAAGAATTTTAATCGTTTTATTTTGTAACTTTAACGTAAAGGTTATTTAGTGAAGACTCCACAATGTGAGCTGTTTTTTTTAAACACTGAGTTGTTTAACAATAAACAACTGTTATTTGTTTGTTGTACAAAAATGTACATGTATGCATCCATTACAAAGCCATGTCTATCACATCAGGGATTTATTCATTGTGTCACAAGGTTTGTTCTAATGCGATGAAAGACTAAGTTCACACAGAAGCAACGCAGTCCAGTCACAAAGAGAGTTGGACTTCAGCAGACAACAGGAAGGCTGAAAATATTTAAAAGTTGTTCCATGTTTTTCAGTTTTTAACCCGTTTGTCTTGGAACACACTGAGTTTGGAAACATCTGGGTATGATATGGTATGAAATATGCATAGAGTCAGCAGACCTCTGCAACTCAAGTTAAAAAAAAACAACTAGATGGATCTAGCTTACCTTGATGGTTAAAACATTAAACTAACAAATAAGTGAGCAACATATATAAACAATGTGACATGTCCTCTGTTTAAGCATGTGTTTCTGATCTTTTATACCTTTGGACAAGAGGTCAGTCCAGAAGACCATCTGTGTCACACATCAGAGATGGCCCAGATATGACCACCTTTTCAGGACTCTTTCAGGACTCTTTCAGGACTCTTTCAGGAATCTCTCTAAGGTCAAACAGGAGGCAGAACCTCTCCCTTGGCAGAACATGAATCGCTAAAATGAAGCCTCTACTATCCTACTATAACAACAGCTGTGGTGAGAGATGAACGTGCTTGCCTGTCTATGTAAGAGCAGCGTGCACACCGCTAAAAGTCAGCCGCTCCCCTTCCATCGGGGGGAGGAATGAGCTTCCTTTTTCCTTCCAAAGTGATCTTTCTTTCACTTTGATTGTGACCTCCTGAAAGCCCTAAACAAAGATTAGCATCACTGGCTGACAGCCTTGCATCTGTCACCACTGCTGTAATCAGCCTGCCTTCATTAAAATGAGCTTTGATAGGAGCCTGATGTAATGGAGCATAGCACCAGGCCCTCAGATGTCTCACATTCAGCTACCGTAGGAATCATGCCATTCATACCAATGACTCCATAAAACTCACCAATCGAGTTGAGGCAAATGTATGAAGTTATGGCAGCATGAAAGATCACTCACATATTTGATCAACTGATATAAAAAGGAAGCTGTGGCTGTCTTTGCTGTATTAATTTTCAAAAAAACAAAAAAAACTGCTTCACTGAGAATACACCTAAATCTTTGATGCATTTTATGAAGCACTCGCTCAAAAGATTGACAGGTTTATTCAGGTATGAGCAGTCTTTCGTTAAATTCAGAGGCCAAATTATACTGAAATAACTCAGGTATGTTTCAACTTACTGAATGCTAATGCTACAGCAACAAACAAATCTGCTAAATATGTATTATTTTTGGAAATAGATGAAGTTGGATGGTTGTTGCACCTTTGGTGGCAACAACTGCCAGCAAGCGTTTGTGTGATAACTAGCAGTGAGTGTCTGACATCACTGAGGAGGTCTTTAGGCTCACTTCTTTCCTAAGTTGTTTTAATTCAACCTCAGTGGGGGGCTTTGGAGCATAAAGGGCCTGTTTAAGGTCAGACTGTGCCATCTCAATTGGATTGAAAGCATAGATTTTGACAAGGCCACTTAATTTTTTTTCTTTGTAAGCCCTTCAAGGATGAACATGCTGGTCTGCTTTGGCTCATGCATAACCCAAGTGCCCTTTACCTTAACACAGTGGTGGGTAAAGTTTTTTTTTTTTTTTTCAGAACTTTCCAGTTTCAAGCAGAAGTCATACACTAGTCATCCAGATCTTGAAGCGCCAAAGCACCCACCACCATCTATGATGTTCTAGTACTGAAGTACTGTTTTAACTTCACATCAGATGCAATATGATGTGCACCTTAAAAAAGCTTGAGTTTTGTCTTGCTTCACCAGTCCCCATAATATTTTCCCAAAGTTTTAGGGATCATAAAGATGTTCTTTGTTTTTTGGTTGGTTTTTTTTGGCCTTTGTGTGTGAGTGTTTTGTTGTTTTGTTTGGTTGGCTAGTTTTCAAGTTGGAGCAAAAGTAGTTTCAAATGGGTTCAGGTTGGTTTGGACATATTTTGTCTTTCCATAAATGAAATCAACTTTTGAAAAATGCTTATCTTTGTCATTTAAGCGGAAAAAAACTGTAAGAATGCAAATACTCTACGTACAGTTTTTTTCTGTGATAAAACTCTTTTACATCAAAACCAAACAAAAAGCTGCAAGCCCAACCACGTTCACAACCTGACAACAAGAGAGAGGTGAGTGGAACAAGCTGATGGCATATCAAAGCCCACATTGGGATCCAAAAAGGATGTTCCTCTGTTTCTGGCCTCCATGTGAAATTCTGTAAGCCCCCGGCTCTCAGTGGGAGCCAATGGGGAGTGCGTCCAGGCCGATAAAGCTGAGGGGATTTGTTCCACATTCCACAGGCCTTTTAAACAACATAGAGGATGCCAGATTGCCAGGCTGTGGGTGAGGTGGCTATAACCCAATCCTGTTACGGTCCAAAAGTAGTTACTTTCTGCACACACTCATCTGAGAAATGAAAGGGATCAGATCCCATGTTGGCAGAGGTTTAGCATAAACCAACAGTTTGAACTGTCACGGTCAACAGGCTTGATAAACACTGCTTTGTCTACTTCCATAATGTATAAACCATTTCAACACATCGCTCTCACCTGTAAGACCTCTTTTTCCTCTCAGCTATTGTCAGTATTGGGTTTCCAGTTGCCCGTCGAGCATTGAGATGTCAGTTATAATTGTTCTCACCTGTGAGATAACCCCTGACACCACAATTTTCACCACTCATTTTGTTGGGCTGCAAGAGATTTGAGTCAGAGCTTTGAAAAGCAGCCGTGGCAGATCATAGGGGCGAGGCCCTGCGGTCGGAGGTTGGAGGGAGCGAGAGGCGTTACACAGCTCTTGTGGGTGACTGGGAAATGTAAACAAACCATGTTGGGGAAGGACAGCTGCAAGTCAGCTGAAGAGTGGCGACAAGTCTTAGAATTTATAAGCAGTGCCATTTTAACCCAGGTACCCCCATAATACTAAATGACAGGGTCAAGGGAGGCATTTTCACCAGTCATTATGGACCATCTGCTCTTTTATATATATGTTAGAGAAAGTTTAATAGACAATCTGTTTTCAATAATGTTCTTTTTAGTCTTTTATTACTCTTTTATTTGTAACAAGTGGTTAGTTTCCTCTCTGACGTAGAAATCCTGGTATGTATGGAGATATTGTGAAGCTGTAGACATTTTCTCACTAATATTTTGCTATTACATGGGTTGTGCATGTTACAGTAGTTGTTCTCCATTACTAACATTTAATAGTAATAGAGTAACTACCTTTAGTCATTCATATACGCTGATGATGGCAAGCTTCTGGATTGTAGCCATAGCTGCTCTGGGGTACACTGACAGAGGTGAGGCTGGCATCACCAGGCCCTCTGATCACCACCAACAGGCAAGGTGAGTCAAGTGTCTTGCCCAAGGACACAACAACAGAGGACAGACTGAACTGGCACCACGCCGGTTGCAGGACGAACTTCCACCACCATCGCCAACATTGTCCCTAACAAAACAACCATATGCACATACATGTGAGGGCTATTTAGGGAGTCCACTTAAGCTAACGTGCATATTTCAACTATGGGAGAATGCTGGAGTACCCAGAGATAATCCACACATTCACAATGTGAAAATACTAGCTCCATGTAGAAAGGCCATGGCACGGGACCTTCAACAGAGCAAATGACTACAACACCTAGCAGTCCAGCTATTTATCTAGCTTGTTAATCCAAAGTATTAAATTGGGTATTTTACAAAAATCAACTTGTGAGCTTTATGTCATGTTGTAATGTTATTCCCTCAATGAACGCATGGTTAGAGTGTTTAAAGTGCTTAGTGCAGAGGTGTCTCTGTTGGCAGATATTCATGGAGTGGACATGAACTCTTGAGATGTTATTGAGATGGAGAGAGAATCTTCAGATTGTGATTTTACAAAACAAAAAAGAGATATCAATTGTTATAAATGCTTCAATAATATGCATTTTTAGCTCTGCTCACAGACTCAGGATTTGTTTGGAGATGTAGGTTATCCGAGGAGAAGAAATTTCTGGATTGAGACAGCCTCATCGAACAGGAAATGTTATGACACTAAAAACTGTTTTTTTAAGTGCAAATAATGCCTAAATACAAGAAGTCATCTTAAGGCAACAACATCAATAAAAGCTCAAAATCACTCTAAGATGTGCAAACAATCCTGGTTTGCTTTTTCTGTTTGTTCAGCAAACTAACAAACCACAACTATGGCCATTGTTAGGGCTTTAGAAATGGTTTGTAGTTTTAAAAATACATGAGCTTTTGTTGCATCATTGCAGGGGGGTGGGGGGTGAAAGAGAAAAAAGGCGGAAAAAAACAACACTGGGATAAGGACCGCCTAACAACTTGGTATTTCCCTTCCAATAAAACATGCCAACATACTAATTTGTCACATGTGACTGACACACTGACCCTTTCAGGCACATGTGGTGAAATGTGACTGAAACATGATTGAAAATTCATGAGGTTACAAGCTGCATTTTATTCACTATTTGGCCAACGTGAATAGCTGACCAAAAATAACTCATATATTGGGCTGCTAAGACAGTGTCATCTGCTTGTGTGTGAGTATGTTTGGTAACACTTTATTTGAAGGAGTGTGCATAAGTCTGGTATAATGCTATCATAAACATGACATACTAGCTGTTATGAACATGAAGGAGTCTGTGTGAATGTCAATGACTGTTGTCATGAAGGGTTATTCGAAAGATAATTACACTTTTAGTGCAAAGTTGACACTTTTAATGGACTTTTAATGCAACTTTTACTACAACTTTGCATTAAAAGTGTCATTTACCGAATGACACTTCATGACAACAGTCATGAACATTCATGAAGACTCCTTGATGTTTATAACAGATGTTATGTTATGTTTATGACAGTGTCATGCCAGTCTTATGCACACCCCTTCAAATAAAGTGTTACCATAAGTTTTAGACTCCTCACTTTGAAAGGTACCCATGTTGTTGAAAGATCTCAGACTGATTTCTCTAACATGTTTTAAAACAAGAGAAGGGCATGTTCAGGTTTAAAACCACAACTCTCCGTTCCACTAGTTACTGCTCCCTATGGATGACCAACCTACGGAAGTGCAGATGCATATAAGTAACCACAAAAAGGGGCACTTATAGAGCCAAAACCAATGAGCCACCAATGTAGCATGAACTCTCAACACATTTGAAAAGAGTTATGTTGGAGAAACAGAGATGAATGACTGTTATAGTGTACTATTATTGAATTGAACACTTAAGGAGATTCAGGGCTACAGAACAGAAGCAGCCAAAATACACAGTGCAGTTCAGTAGGATGCAGCACATAAAGGAAGCAGAGCCTCTAATAACTCATCTGCTATAGCCTAACTATAACCAGCAATGTCTGCCAAAACCTCAGGTCCCCAGACACCGCTTGTTTGCATAAATGGTACTGCTCCTCTATATTATGAAGAATTTGAGGCTTGTGGCCATCCGGTTCGGGGTAAAAATGTCTTGGCTTCCGAGACTGTGGCATAGTTTTTGACACTGAATATCTAGACTCTGGCATAAAGAGGGGGGAAAAAAGCTGTGTCTGCCTGTTCAAAGCGTCTGCATACCTTTAATCTCCTTTCTCTCTTTGCTGTTGTGTAACTCTCCCTGACAGTCAGGTACTTCTGTCTCCTCCAGCCAACAGGCGTTGTCAGTCTTGGAGACCACGAGAATTCCTAACACTGGAAGAACAGGCTTAATTCCAAGCTGTGAAGTTCCTCACATGCCTGGAACTGGACAGCAGGTCATCACAGGGTCAACACCAAGTGTTTTCCTGAGGATTCCTAAAAATACCCCCCCGCTGTGCTCAGGAACCCGAGGAGACTTCAGGTTTTTTTAACTAATGTGAAGGCAGCCAGGATATGTAAGATGGAGCATGCTATGGTGTTTTAGGTGCAACCTCCCATGAAATGGGAACCAAGTTAAAAGCTAAAGAGGAACAGATGAGATGGAGGGTAAAATGCATGCAACTACTTGAAGGCCTACAATATTCAAAAAGAAATCAGGGCAATGAGCCGTGGATGCAATAAATTACTTCAGAAATTGTGGCAAGTGAAAAATCTTTAAACGTTTATGATCCAAAACGATACATTTACTTTACGGGTGTAACACGACATGATTTTGTTCCAAAACTTTTCATTCAAAAAGACATGTTTGTGACATTGTGTTCAGTTAAAAATCATTTGCACTTGCTAAATAATGAGGAAGGACATTTTATAGATTTTTTCAAATTCAGAAGTTTTTTTGTTTTTTTTCTTTGCCGTTGGTATAAATGTCTTATAAACTTTATAATTTGTGTGAAATGCTACAAGTTTTCTTCCACAACCTTTTGATAATAGCTTGCTAGAATTTTTCCCCTTTCTCCTAAAAAACTGGCGTAGATGAGGCAGATTTGCAGGCTTTCTTGTTCACACAAGCACCTTTTCTGTTTTGCCCACAAATGTTCTATGGGACTGAAGATCAGACCTTTGAGATCCTCCAAAACATTGACTTTATTGTCCTTAAGTCACTTTGTTCCTAATTTATAATTATAAGTGAGGTTGTTGCCCATCTGGAAGACCCATTTGTACCAAGCTTTAACTTCCTAGCTCATGTCTTGAGATGTTGCTTCATTATTTCCACATGTTGTTCTTTCCTTCTGATGCCATCTGTTTTTAGGAAGTGCAGCAATCCCCCAAGAAGCTAAATATCCCCACAATTTGCTGCTGCCTCCCCAAGTACTTCTGACGTGGGATGGCATTTTCAGATTTGCAAGATTTTCTTCTCCAAATGTGAAGTTGGTCATTATGACTAAACACTTAACTGGTGGTTTCATCAGACCATAGAAAATGTCTCTAAAAATAGTTTTGTCCCTGACAAAATCATGCTTTTGGAATATTGACTTCTTCCAGTCTGAATGACATTTCAACACATAAAGATACAGGTTTGATTAAGGCAATCTTCAACCAACTTCAAACATCATATATGTCCTCACATTCATCTCTGGGACAAAGAATCATTTCTTTCCTAAACATTGAGATGGAGGAACGTTCTCATGGTGTTTATTCTTGAGTAAAATTGTTCAAACATATAAAGGTGGCATCAGGAAATGATGCATAAAGATTAACTAGACCTGAGAAAGTCCACAGTTCTCTTCCATGTATGGCTGATTGGCTGATTTTTATATTTTCCTATGATGTCACACAAGGAAGACTTGGTCTTAAAATATATGCCTCCATTTAACTCAAAAATGTTTAACTTAATCTACTGTAGGCTTACAAAAGCCATTAAATCACCGTCTGGGCTTTCCCAAAAGAGCTTAAAGACATAGTTAGCAAAGTGTATGTAAACTTCTGAATTTGAAGAAAGTAATAAAAGTCACTGAAAAAAAAAATCTATGTGCTTGTTCTCCTCAGATCAAGGCTCAAATGCGAGTACTTCAAGAAACCTGACAGACGAGCTGTGTGTCTGAAACACTGTTCCCCAGTGTGAAATTCTGAAACGTAATTCATCCATGGCGCAAGCAGGATCAAAAGGCTACGGCGCGGAGGGAAGTTCAGCCCAGCCCCACCTCCAGTTGCAGTTCACTTTTCTTTTTTTTTGCAGCAGCAGCAGCAGAGCAAGCAGCAAAACGGTTGCTTTGGCAGCCATAATTACAAAAAACCAAGTCTACAAGTCTGGGAAAGAGTCCAGGCTTAAATATGAGTTGCAATACATTTGCGTTGGTTTTCTTCTGCACCCTATCTTATCTCTTGTGCAAAGCCAAAAGCCTGGCAGAGCCCATACAGAGTGTCTCTGAGCGCTTCACTTGGGGGACCCTTGACATCTGATAAGAAGTTATTGAAAGAGGATTTAGGGATCAAAAATGAAGAGAGTGCTGATGTGCAGTAAGACCTTAACCATTATGAGATAATCAGGTGCTACCAGGAGTTCTCAAAGCAAAGCATGCAACAGTGGGGGTAAAAGTTCAAATACTCTGATACACTGGCATCTTTGAAGCGATAGAATCAGCCAGGCCCCTATCAACACAAAGAAGTGGGTGCTGGTTATAAAGGAAAATCCTGCTGAGCAACAATATGAGTGAATTTTGCTGTCGTTATGAGAAAGTTTCAAGCTCGCCAAGGGTTTTTGTTTATTTTTAGCCTTTTCTCCATAGTAATCATCTTCTCTGCAATATAATAAAAGAACGGCAAGCTTTAAAAGACAGGGTCCTTATTGTGATGTATCTCCTGTAACCATATGGTGTCTCTGAAAGGCTCCCAGTGAGGGGGGAAGGCATCTCAAGGAGAGGTGCTGTTTATTTGAAACGAGCCTTTAGGTAAACATGTTACACAGCACACAGGGCCAGGTCAGCTTTTTGAAGTGGATGGGGCTCAGGAAAGAAATGGGAGGGTGGAAGAAAAGAGGGCTGCCTTCAGAGGAAATGAGAACAGAGGCCTCTTTCAGGAACGTTTCATCCTCTCCCTCCCTTCCTGTCACATGTAGAAAGAACACAAAAGGTGTTGGGCTATAAAATCATCACAGATTATGAAAACAATTTTTCTTTTCTTCTGAGCACATGTGAAGAATCATTAAAAATGTTCCTGTAGCTCACCATGCACGACAAAAATAATCACTTCCGCTGTAGTGGAAACCCGTTGAAGGCTTTGATGGAGAGAACAGGTTTGTGTAACAAAAGCAAGTTTTTTTTGCAGCCATACCCAAGCTGTGGGGAATTGCTTTGTGCCTGAGGAAGTCCCAGTCTGTGCCGTCTGCAGAAGTCGAGGTCCAAACTTTGAAGCACCTAGCAGTGTGTTTCAGCAGCTAACCACTTTCAGATGTGACTGTACCGTTTTATGAGCTGAGTAACAGCGATACCTACACATGTGCAGCGCTTGGGGTCCCAAAGAGGGAAAGGATCTGCTCACAGCAGAACAGAGAGGCGAACTCCTCAGGGGTCTGGGTTTGGTTGAGTTTGATATATCTCTCAAGAAATGGCATTCTGCATATGAAAATGGAGAGCTGGAAGATGGATCTTGGGGGAAATCTTTTCACTTGTGAACACATTTCTGTCAGGATTTCCAATTCTTTTGAGCTTTTCTTTGCAAACAGAATGAGATTGTTTGAATAAGCCTTTATGGTAATCCTGACTATATATTGCAAGAGTGTGTAAGAATGAGTGTAAAGCTTAATCTGCAAGATATAGAAGATGCAAGAAAGAAGTTAAAAACAAGATAAAAACTTTGCAATAAACAGAAAGGTATAACAGAGTTGACTCACAAAAACTCTTCACAGGTACCCTGTGGCTAACCTTTTGTTTTCAGCCTACAGGAAGCTGTAATCTGTAACATGTGTCATACTTTAATAATATCCACTGTGGAATTTTTTTTTTCTCACCAACTTAAATACACTGATGATAGATTTACAAAACTGGGTAGTGAAGTATAGATATCCACAGCAGGTCTTCACACCTTTCCTATAAAATGTTCACTAAAAACAAAACAAGTGAATTCTGCTATGTTTGCATGTCATCTCGAGGCATATGCTCTAACGCATACAGTTCTTTGAAACTGCTTCACCCTTTTAAATGCTAAAAAATGAGAGGGTTTTGGAGGGGCCTAGTTAAAGTCCCAATGGAGGTGACTGGGGGGCATTGTGGGTCTACTCCAAGCCCCTCCCAGATGGCTGAGCTCCTCACTCTGTCTCAAAGTGAAAGCACAACCACCCTGTCTGGGATCTCGTTCTTTTGGTCAGGAGCCAAACTGCATGACCTCTGGTGAGGGTAGGAATGTAGAATGACCATTAAATTAAGGGCCTTCCTTGATGGGCTCAGAACTCTTCACCACAATGGAACTGTGTAACTGTGACCGCGATGGCACACCGGATACTCCTGAAGCCAAAGTTCAACTGCCAGCCGGACTCCCCTCTAAGGAGCTAGGAACCAGCTGAAACCCAAGTCTGCCAGTCATAAGGCACTATTCCTTCTTGGTCCTCGTTTTTGCCTCTCCACCAGCACAGACCACACTGGTACCTATTAGATGCCTCAGGAGTCCCACAAGCCAGTCAGTTCAGTAGGACAACTTCTTCAGCTTGACGGCATCCCTTACCAACAGACTCCGGGTCTGGAACCACAGACTTTATGACCACAGCTAAGGGCAGACAGATATTAGAGCGAGAGACACGGTCCATTTAGACTCCATGTCCTCAGCCTCCTCCAGAGTCCAGCTCTCCTAGAGATGGGAGTTGAATATGTCTCTGATCAGGGGAACATAGTGTTCATCATCAACAATTCATTACAAGAAATATGAATGAAGAGAAAAAATAACAAACATACAAAATACAAGAGGCTGGCTGCTCAAATTGAGCCATGATTAGTTGTCTCACGCCTGGTGTGATGTCACAAGGGAGAAAGGGTACGGGGCTTTTTTGTTGGCGACAGCAGATTTAATCTTTTATGAAATTAAAATGTACAATAAATTGAGGAAACAGAAAACAGAGTGAAACACTAACTAGCGTTTAAATTATTATTATGTTTAATTATACTAACGTCTGACTTGTAGCTTTAAGCCCCCCTCTGATGCCACCGTGGGATGAAAAGGTTCAGTTTCTTCTGGTTGTATACTGTAATGTATACATTGGTCAACGTCTGACCCAACCTCAGGTTTCCACTTGCTGAATTCAATGGATCAGTCATGTGTAAAAGTGGAATCCCCAGCTCTCTTTGAGCAAACAAGCAAAACCTCAGGCTTTTTCAGTCCACAAAAATGTTAAAAATCAGCATCTTGAAAGGTAGTGTATCTACAATATCTCGTCTGATCATGTTTAATGGATTTAAAAGCTTCCTCTGTTGTCCCTTTGGCCTATATTAGGATTTATTCCCACTAATTATGAAGTTAAAATTAACACTGTGCAAAGGCAGAATACAATCCCACAACAAACAACCAACTGTGACTGAAAAAACATTCAATTCCCCCAGCAGCTCTAAGGCTTGTGAAATAAAGTCCACTTGGAAAAGAACAGAGGTTTATATGGAAACATACCTGACACACTAAAAAGTAATAACCTTTAAGTCTCCTGGTGTTTTACTTGGCTTTGAGTGCACAAGATCAAACACAGACTTGAATCCAGCAGCCTTTGCCAAAAATGTCAGCGCTAAGCATTGGAGTCCAGCTTCAAGTATTTTCTTTCTCTTGGCAGGGAGCAAAAGGCAAAGACACAGACCGGTGTTAGCCTACGATGGGGTTGCCTCGGACAGCCAGAGGCACGCTGACCCAGGTTGAGCGGGGGTGAGAACCACCTGCCACCATAAGTGACCAAGCAGATGTGGGGCACGCAAGTGTCGCTGAGAGCGTGGGATGGATTCCAGCCTGGAAGTCGAGCTATTCGCATGTTAGTGCTTCGAGACTCGCTGTCATCCGCTCCTGTGAAGCTGCACGGATCTCTCTGAAGTGCGCAAACAGACATCTCATAAATATCATGAAAGCAACGACAAGAAGTAAGTGACTTCAAAGCTGCGTTGATGGGGATGAGCCATCTCTAAAGGCAACAGCTTCATTTTCTGTGTTTGAAGATAGACGCTGTAACAGTTCTAAATCTTGTATGGGTCCTTTTTTCCCCCCCCCCTAATTAAATTCTGCTCTGGTTTGAGGTGCAGGAGAAAAAAAAACATCTATTTATTTCATTAAATCTAACAGCTTTGTGTGAACAAAGCTCTTCTATGGGGTGACAGCTGTTGTGACAATATCATCAAACCAAAAGAGATTGTCAGAAAGCAATGTTGAGGATGCCCAGGAGGATGGATGCTACATGTTTTATGACAGCCACATCAAGGCACAAATACATACTTTTATAAGCGCAACAACAGATGATGTTTAAAGCCAAATGATGCTTGTTTTCCAGACTAGTCTGGACACATTAGACCATAACTGTATGCAATGCACACTCGAGTTGCACGTGATTGCCATTAGGGAATACAAAGCTCACACAGTCAAACTATCCATACCATAATCTGATTGCCTGGTGGCTTTAAAACGGTTTGAAATGTTCAATTTTTCTAAGTTTCCAGCAATGGCTGCAAAGTGAAGCAGCAAACCTTCAGTTCAGCATAACCATGAAAATATGTTAACCGAGCTTAGCACATAATTTTCATGTGGGTATAATTATTTATATACAATTATTTAAGAGTGTGCCTTGTGTCAGGACAGATAAATAAAATTAGCCAAGAGCCAGTAAGACTTTCTCAAACTTTGGGTTAATATTCTACCATTTCAAAGTATCGCATTATTTCAAAAAAAAAAAGAAAGAAAAAAGATATGCATCATTCAAATGCTCTTATTTTAAACAGAAAAACAGCAATGATCTTATTGACTGAGCAATAAATACAGCATAAACAGACAATAAATGTTGTAGTTTTTAAGTGACTGGAGTATGCCTACATTTAGTATCAAACCGAATCAAATTTAAGAGCTGTATTTGTTTTTGAGGCACTGCAGTACACCACCATCTCCATACTACTCAATTGTCCAATCAATTTGAGATGACTTAATGACCTAATGTGAATATTTTAAAGTTCTAGAAAGTAGCTAGAGTTGAGAGCTGATGCTGCGTTCAAATTCCAATCAGAAAGGTTAGCTAAGCCAAGACTAAAACATTATCACCTCCTTGGTGTGACTTACCATTAATAACCAAGACACTACCATTCAAAAATGGCCACAATGCTTTTATCTCCCATTCACATTAAAACAATTTTTGGTACTTTACAAAAGGTAACTCATATATATGCAGTGATGCAGCTTTAAATGAGCAGTCTGAAAAGTCCGGTCAGTCATCTGCCATTGCTCAGCTTGGTCCCCCCCTTTTAATTCGATGAAATATTAGAGAAAGCATCTGTGGCAGTAGATTACTGGTAGTTGATTCTGCCATCCAAAAACTAAAAAAATCCTAACTTTTTCATGGTAAGGATTGCTTGGAGTGCTCATATATTTTGCATTTGCTGGGTTGGAAACTCTCCGCCATCATTGCATCACTGGTGTTGATGAAATATTTTACTCATTTCAGACAGACTCATTTATTTTTCCTTCTTCGGCCAGCAAAAGACAGTTACTGTAGAGGCAAAGGCCCAGGTCGGACAATAAAAGAAGCAGGCAATAGTGGCAGTGCTGCTTTTTGCTGCCTCTTTGAAATATCTCTGTTAGGAGTTACATGTCATTAAATACACTTAGAGCATTTCTTTAATGCAGCCTAGATGACAGAATAGGTGAGCGAGATTATGCTTTTTCAGGACAGAGTGACTCCAATCAAGTCAATACTTCCTATAAAAGCACAATAACAAAACTGATAATTACAGTTAACCTAAAAAAAGAAATGGAATCAGATCCGAAGCTGAAACTTCACTTTAACCTTTTCTACGAAGAAAAACTTGATCTAATTTGAATCGGGTCTGTGCCTTGCCAAAGTTATCATACCTTGTAAACTATTCTCTGCTATCTTTTAGACTCAACCAGAAGCATCAATGTATTTATTAGGATTTTAGGTTATAGACCAACTCAAATGTGTTACAAATGTGTGTAAAGCACAGAACAGAATATCATGATTGACATGATAAGATAAATTAAGAAATATTTTTAACTTTTAGCATTTTTTTTCTCTAGAAAGGTCTCAGTAAAAATGACCAAGTTTAAAGCATCAATAAAACCAGTTGGCGCATCGTTGTTCTAGTAATCTCCAAATGGTTCAGATGGATTGTTAACTATATTAGATGGTGAGCATTTTAATGTGAACTGCCCAGTCGCAGTAAAAGAGAGTAAATTGCCTCAGGACCACTCCAAAAGTACAAATATCCTCAGACAAACTTAACATTTAAATCTTCTCTGAGGGTTCTAACATCTATCTCCATTAGAGACGGGCCCCTGAACCCAGACGGTTTTTCACTCAGACGTTTTGGACACAGAAACCTGATCTTTTAAAGGCAATACAGGCTTGAAACAATTAAACGCAAGAAGAAAAAAAAAAAAGGTAGGCATAAACTATCTCACACCTTGTGAGAGGTGTCAAACACGACTATGAGATGTTGTACCCACAGGCAGACTGTCTGCACCAACAGATCATAAGGTTGCTTCATTTGCATTCATTGAACCTGTAGACAAGGTGAGAGGAGGTTAATGGTCAGTGGATAATCTTAATGAGGCCCTCATCCACCTACCTTTAAAACTATTAAATAAGAACATTAAAAAAAAAAAAAACACCCTAACCCCAGTTCTAGTTTTATTCCCTCCGCTTTTCCTTCCCTTTCCCCCACCACCCTCTTCCCACCACAGCCCCACTTCCCTGCTCCAGGATTTTGCTGTACAAACCAGAAACAGATGTCTGCTGGGGCCGTGCTGAAAGACCCCGCTGTTCTGGATGCCAGCCACATGCTTTTCATTCAGAGATGAAGGCTCACAGCTCGCCTTCTTGTGAAGCCAAATATATATATATATATATATATATATATATATATATATATATATATATATATATATAAAGGTGGAAAAAAACAAACTCTCCAAATGCCTTCAAGTCTCTTCAAAAGCAGTGCATATATGAGCACACCTTTTTGTCTCCTCTCCACCATGTATTGTTCCCTGCCTCAGCTAACAGCTTCTTTCCCATTTTTGGAGTTAGATGAGTCAAAAGCAAAAAAATAAATAAAAATAAATAAATTCAAATGTTGCTGACAAAAATATTTCATAAAAGAAGCCTTGAAGTACTTAAAGACCCACAAGATCGCATCCCATGCATGCACAACTACAAACTAAGAATGGTGATCACAGTTTACAGCAGTGTGCTGAGAAATAGAAACACATCAGGTGCTGTTGTTTTCAGATTGTACAAATATCCCAGCCTCAGATGCAAATCACACTCAGATACCTGAAAATTACCATGGCAGCTAGAAGATATACCCCCCAAAAAAAAGCCCAGCAGTAAAAGTGTCCAAGCTAAACATCTATTTGAACAGGATCACTGAAAGGGGATTTTATACGCAGGGAAAGTTTTATTCAAAGATTCCAAATGAATTCTAAAAAAAACATTAGAGTACAATTAGTTTAGTGGGCTGCATGGGAACTACGCTCTTAAACTTAATTAAATATTAAAGGTTAAGTAACACGCAACTCTGTGTAAGTCAAAATAAATTAACGTCTTTGAACTTTTGGCACATTATTAAATCCCTTCCTGAATTTTTTTTTTTTTAACTTGGAGGGAGATATCATTTACCTTTCAAAGAGGAATAATGCAGGCCTTTGTTGTGGAACTTAAAATGTTGACACACTCCCACTTCACCAGCCAACTCTCTGGGAAACTTGGGAACAAAAGGTGGTGCAGAAAGGATGAATTAACTTGTCAATATTTGGCTCCTCGAGCATGTTAGCTTTGGGTCGCTGTTTTTAAAGGGGAAACACTTTAAGGAACAGTCTGTATTTTTAGTGAAGTTCTGTAATCTCTCTTGGTGTCTTTGGTGAGTGTAAATCCACACTGGGTTGCCTTACAGATTGAAACTAACCTAAGAGGCTTTCTGAGAGGGACCAATACAAGACCTGCATCATCTTGAAACCAGTCCATTCAGAAAAACACAAAAGTCGTATTTGCAAAAACTGTTTTTGTTTTTCTTTACCTTTGAGGCACATTAGTTATACTTTGTAGAATTAGCCTAAAATGGCTCCTCTAAAAAATAGCCTTGCATCAAATATTTGTACCTACTGCAGATATGAAAATTGCTGTACATTTTCCTATTTATTTATATTTTTACACAAACTCCTGCTTTCTTTTTAGTTGGAAAAACACAAAATATGTGAGATCTTCCAAAGAAAAATTGCAAAGTGGAAAATTTGGGATGATGATATTACAGACTTGACCAAAGCGATAATTGATAGTATATTATTATTCACAGGGCCTAATCGTTCCTGTCATAGCTCAAAAAAGTGTCATAAAATCTAAAAGATTTTACTCTTAGATATTTCTAACACTTGTAATGCATCAGTTTTCTCATAACTACTTCAGAATAAAAACTCAGAAGGTCAGCTTCTTAACAGCCACTAAAATAGCATTGCATCCCATGAATATGTACAATGTTAACCTTCCACTGCGTTGAAAATTTCTTCATTTCTATTCTCTGCGATATGACATATGTCTACAACAGTAAAGGGACCCATTACTTATAAAGACCTTCACGAGACCTAACTTTTAAGAAATCTTCAACTATCCCTTTAACGCAGATTTTTCCTTCGCAAGTAAGAAGCGATTTTGCATACTCGCCGACTTTTCACTGCATTTTTATGCATTTCATCTGTGGAGCGTTGACACTACGCCAGGTGTGTGAGCAGGTTAAAGTCATGTCGAACACCTGCATGGAGGTGTCAAAAGCCAAATGACTGTAGCCAGAGTGAGTCAAGTTATCCTGCTAAATCCCACAGGCTTTGTCTCCTTAAACCAAACTTTAAGAAGACAGTAGGATCACACGGAGAGGGCAGCCTTCCAGCTACAATCTTGAATCATGGTTTGCAGTAATATCAATATTTAAACAGCTCTTTCAGTCCTTTGATCTTTTGTTATTTCTTCTTACAGCACAAGGAGAAGCAGTCACGATCTCCTAATGATTGCTTTATTTGGAAGATTTAAGGACATATTGGTCGCATGGATGCTTTTTTTTTTTGTTCCACCTCTGTCACTCTGGCACTTTGTCATCCAGCCCATCCCCCAAATCAGGGCGGGAGGGCTGGAGGGGGGGTTCGAGAAGTTAGCAGTGAGGGTTCGGAGCCTCCACTGTTATCAGAGCCCTTTTATAACTCCCAGTACTCTCTTTGAAGTCAAAGCCAGACAACTCAGGAATCCTGCTCACCCCCCTATTTGACAGTGAGAACTAGGGGGATGGTCAGAGCTAAACCATGTGTTTGGCCAGTCTTCTCCCACATTTATAATCATCAGTGATTTTGACTCTCGTTTTTTTTTTTTTTTTTTTTTTTTTGTGAGAGCCATGTGCTGTAACACACAGGAGAAGAAAATATGCCTGGAAAAAAAAAGGCAAAAAGTTTAAACCACCTGAAGCATTCCAGCTATTTACTGTTTGACTTGGGGATGTTTTATCACGGTTTGATCTCCAGACATTCAAGATCCTTTAATCCAGTAATTATGTCCTGAAAATTCAACAAAGTAATTTGATCCAAGTAAATAATGCATTTGCAGACTCTGGAAACAGTTGAAAAAGTGCTATAATTAAGTTAAATCCTATATATGCCAAAGAAGAAAAAAAAAAAAAAAAAAAAAACTAATGTTGGGAACATTTTATGATTTTACACAAATGTAGTAGTAATAAATAGAGCTGTCACTGCTTGTTGAAATTTAATTTCTAAGCCCTCTCTTTAAAAAAAAAAAAAAAAAAGCAGCTGCAGTTAACAAAAGTGTTTAGCACAGATAAAGACTTTGCATAAAGTTGTATCTTTAAGTTTAGACCTCAAGTTTCTAAAAATACTGAGGAATAATAAATTAAATTCTTCAAAGAACAATTAAAACCTCTTGATATTCAGGCTTTTTCACGTTCCGTCAAACTTTTATGCACCTCATTTGGATCTGAAATGATTATGAAATGAAAGTGAAGTGATACACGATTTGTAGATGAAACGTTAAAGTGTGATTTGCATCTTTACTTGCAGCTTTTTAATCAGACGTCCCCAAAAATCGCCATGAACAGAATATGCCCATTTTTTATATATGGCAGCATCGTGCTGTGGGATTGCTTTTATTCAGAACGCCTATCAAAAACTGCAAAGGACTTGAGACTGGGCCAAATATTGACCTTACAGCAGATTATAACCATAAAAATAAAACAGCCAAAGTTCACCAGAATGGTTTACATTAAAGCATAAAAAAATAACTTTCTTCCTCCTGATCTCATGCATAAGCTCTTGTGAAAACATCCCAAAAGTCATCTGAAATTGGAGCAATTGGTGGTTGCACAAAATATTGACTAAACTGTGTCAGAATTCAAATGCATGGCCAACTTTTCGAACATTTCTGGCAGGGAATGTAGAAAATTATGGAGGTCCACTTCTTAATGATCAACTTCTCAGTTGTGTCGGCGTTTAATGTGGAAGAATGTGGGAATTGTTAAGAGGTGTGAATACTTTTTGCGAGTCACAGTAGATAAACAAACTTCAAACTCAGAATAGATGAAATAATACTGTAAACACAGCGCATTGTGTCAGAAATGTGTTTTCACTGCCACACAGTCAGAAGATGTAACTGCTGCAATCACTACAACACACATGAAAAGAGTTGATAGAGATCCACTGTTTGGGGTGTGAATAAGCTCATAATTATAGGAATTAATGACGCAAAAAGAAATTAGTCCCATGACTTTGACTGATGGGTGGGTGGGATCTGCAGACTAATAAGCGCCAAGCGTACGCCTTTCGTG
The DNA here is from genome assembly GCA_010277075.1 of Poeciliopsis retropinna. Classification (NCBI taxonomy): domain Eukaryota; kingdom Metazoa; phylum Chordata; class Actinopteri; order Cyprinodontiformes; family Poeciliidae; genus Poeciliopsis; species Poeciliopsis retropinna. The sequence continues at coordinate 14,891,641 of VMRM01000007.1, read as the reverse complement.
GTTTTCCTTCAGGGGAGTGTAAAGTCAGACTCCTCTGAACCGGAGCAAAGTAGTCTTATAATTTGCACAGAGTGGGCGGTTTACGGCCCTGATATAATCCATAACTCTTCCACTATAACAACTACCCATCTCATGATTCGTCAGCCCCTGGCTGTAGAGCTCGAGTCGTGGTACTCGAAGTGATGTAATGTCATAACGCCACAGAGGGCTGCCCACTCGGAAGCCACCAGAACGGGAGGCACTACGGAGAAAGACACCACCCTGGGTCACGATGCCAGGAGCCACAAGAGTAAACACAAGAGTAAACTTATATCTGTCACTCTCAGAAATGACTAAATTTCCATCCAGCTTGAGCTTCTGCTGTATGCGTGCACTTGTGTGTGTGTGTGTGTGCGTGTGTGTCTGTGCATAAGGGTCTCAAATCATCCAGAGATTCTGGCAGGGATGAAATGACCACAGCAGTCTTGTGTCAGAGCCAGGCATGACAGAAAGAACAACAAGCTACAATTTTTACAAACACATCAGAGAGAGAGAGAGCAGTTCCCATCCACTCGGGTCAAAGAGTTCTAGGACTTGGGCTAGAGGAAGAAATTGAATGCAGCAGCTTCCTGTGCTTATTCATTACCTCTGCAAACGCTCAAATCTTACACACCGATTCACCAAAAACGAAAAATAAATAAATCTGTGCAAACTTGATGCACAGCAAAAGGAAATTAGAGGTTAAGTGATCTGTGTTAAATCGAGCAATTATTTGAGACATGCGCTGTTAAAACGGGAAGAAGAAAATAGAAAGTGTGTACCTGCATGTTCTTCAGTTTGTGATCTGTCGCGCTGTACCTCTCGCATTCCTCCATCCCTCTCCGGAGGAAGGCATTCACAACAAAACTGTCTCCTAAAACACGGACAAACAGACGCACCACGGTCACCATCTGATCATCTGATCAGCCTCCGGTATGGAGAATGATGAAAGTTTATACTCACCTTCGGGGTTTTCTCTGCGCTTGGACGCTTTGGATCGAAACAAACAAACAAACAAACAAAAAACAAGAATTGTTAGTTTCATTTAAGAGGTAACGTCAAAAAATCCGAGTTTGTTTCTGCGTTAAAACGCCTTACCGTGTTTTGACAAAAGTTTGCCCATCGTCGATATCCTTTTTCTCCTAGGATCAATAAAGGTACTCCGAAATCCGTCCAGGGATAAAACAGCCTACTAACTCTACATGGTCACATTGTGTCTGCTCAGCGAGAGAAAAACTTCATCCGCCGAGTGAAAGCGCGCTTACGAAAGCATCCGACCTCAAACCGGACGTTCAGAGAAACAAAAGGAAAATCAATCAACCGATCTACCAGGGAAACGCGACGCTCTCTGTGTCTGCCTTTAGACTTCCCTGCAGTCCAACTGATGTGAAACCTCCTCAGCGCCGCAGAAACGAGCAACCGTCAAGTTTGAAAAGCAAAACACACTTCCTGTTCAGGTTGGTAGAAATAAGACGCGACATCAGGCGGGGAAATTCAGAGAAAACTAATTGGGATTCGTGGCTTGACCTTCCAAGAGTTTCCACAAACTATGTCATGATTGCGTTCTTGCAGATTTAGCTCAAAATTGAGACTTTTTTTGTTACTTGTTTTTTTTGTTTTTTTTAATTTAGAATTTGTTCACAACATACATTTTACTTTTTCCCCAATTTTAGCTGTATCTAATTTTTATACACCTAAAAAACAAACAAACAAAATAGATAAGCTGGAGGGGGAATGGCACACTTCAAAATAAACAAACCCATCAATAATAAAAATAAACAATAAAGTAATAAAGATATAAATAAAAAGTCACCAATAGACAGTGATTTATACAATTTACTCCAGGAGATGGTATGCGGCCTTCATATATGTAAATGAGGAACTGAACATCAATGATGAGTCAAAGGGACCCAGAACCCTCAAATTATTAGATGGCAGATATGTTTTTATTTATTAATATATTTTTTTCGTTGTTGTTGTTTTTTTTTGTTTGTTTGTTTGTTTTTTTGTCTTAGTGTAAATGTAATTTGCTCTGACAGCATGTCAGTCTGAAAATGCCATAGGTTTTGGATCCTTGTGGTTATTTACTTGTTTGTCTAAAGTGTTGATTAAGTTGACGGAAACTGTACCAGAAATAATAATAAGGAGCATATATAATCTGTTTAATTAAAACACCTAAAAAAAATGGATGCAATCTTTGTGCAACACATTAGATGCGACTCAGCTGTTTCTATTCTTAAGGGCCACTATTAGCAATGGATTGTTTCGGGCTGTTGTCTGAAACCTCTGGTCGTATGTGCTTTTAATTTGAAAGGGCAAGCTCCTCTCTTCCGGTTGTTTTAATTAACTTGCCTTTGATAACTAGTTTGGCAGCTCTACTGAAACTGATAGAAAAACCGCGTCCTCTGTTGGTGCGCCTCACTATGTGATGCATTCATGGCTGATTCATTAAAAAAAAAATAAATAAAAGTTTTGTTCCTATTTGGATCATTTTGGATCAACCTGAATGTGACTTATTTAATTTGCATGTCTTTTTAATGATCCACACAATAACAGAGACCAAAGTAACATTTTCTTCACATGACATTTCGAACCAAGTCAGTTACATTTTAACTTCATTAACGCTGGACGGATTCACTTCTCACAAAGAAATCAGTGAACGACTGTAGATTATGAATGGAGTAATGATTAATCAAAGGGATGATACAATGGCCCATGCGCAGTGTGTTGCTCACGCCGATAAGCTGCTTGTGGAAAAATTCCGGGACTCATCTTTGATGAATGCTCCCGAAGATGCTGCAGATAAACGGTGCCTTAAAAGAGACCGCGGAGGGCGAGTTGCTCTTCAGCCCTCCTAACATCAAAATCCCGTCTGCAGTTTTATGGTTTGTTTTCTTTGGCAGGGAATTAAGACAGGGGACTCTGCTCACAACGTGCGCTGTGTGGTGTGCATTTTAATTTGCCGCGCGAAGCTGTATTTCCGCATAAATAGTTGCATGCATTTAGAGTATTAAAAATACCTTTCAGTTGAACTTGGAAATATAAACTCCACCTTTCACACGCTGTGCACTGTATACAAAAATACATGCTCTGTTTACAATTTGCCGCAAACAATTAAAGGGACACAGCAAACACGGACACAAGTTTTGTAGCCATTTCCAAAATTCTGCGTTGAGGGACTGTCGTTTCCAAGGTGAAACACAGTGGTGGCCGCGTCATGCTGTGGGGGATGCTTTACCTAAGCGGGGACAGTAAAGCTGGCCCGGAGTTCATGTTGGGGTGGATTTGCAGCGCAATTAAAGAAGAAAACGCCTTAAAAAAAAAAAAGGCGGTGGACTCTGCTGACTTCATCTTCCAGCAGAACAACGATCCCAAAGACAGAATAGAATGCTTTCGATCACCTCGTTAAAATTCACAGTCGAGAAACTGTCGCAATTAAAAACCGTTTTTCTCAGAGACCCTCTTATCAATCTAGCTATTTTTGCAAGGTGGCTGTCAAAGATTTCAGTCTCCAGACGTCCCCAAAGACTTGCAGCTGCAAAAACCGACTTTGTGTTCACCGATCTTATTAAAGCCTAATAATAATAATAATAATAATAAAAAGTTGTTTGAAGCGATGTGTCAATGTTCAAGAGGTACGAGTGGCAAGGCACCGCAGATCTTTAATTACACATTGGGTGTAGTAATGTAGAACAAAAGCGCCCCCACCCTAATGAACATGGGTGGTGTTATTGATCACCGCTCCCTGTCACTTCTCTGCCACAAACACACGATGCTTGGATCACTCCGCGGTTGACAGGAGGAGCGGGTATTTGCATAGCTCGTTCATAGCAGTCGCCTTTGATCCGACGTGCCTGTGCCTAATTATCACCGTTTCTTTATGCATCCCGACCCCTGAGATCCCAGCTCTTCACAAGTTACCTTCCTCTCATCCCCCTCCACTCCCACCCACCATCACCTTGTAACATCTTGCTTAAATGGCAAGAGAGAAACACAAAGGGCAACCAGAAGAATCAGCAGAGATGAGAGACGAGAGCACCAGACAGAAATGTTTTTGATTGGAAACAGAAGCAGAGAGAGAAAGAGGGAGATTTACGTTTTTTGCCTTTTTTTTTTTTTAACTTTATTTTAGAGGCAATGCTCGTTTGGATACACACACTGGTGTGTGTGATCAAAGCCTGCAACGCAGATGAAGAATTGGAAAAACCCAGACAATTTAAGTTTTATAAGCTCCCATTATGCTTTTTTGGGCAGAGGATGTGGATCATTACAGCTGCAAAAAAAAAAAAAAAAAAAAAATTAGGGTATTTTTCTGAACTTGATTTTAATCGGCGCAGTGTTCAGCTTTGAAAGCAATAATACAGACTTTAAACCTCAGTGAAATGAGTGATACTTTCCATCGTTTGTGTTTCGACTCTGCTCGCTTTTTTTTTTTTTTCCTCCCAACATACCTAGAAGTATGTGTTTAAGTTAATCCTCCCCCACCCCCACCTATTTAAATTCCCACTGGCACATGCATGGATATTCCATTCCTCTCAGCAATGTACCTGAACAAGATTTGAAGGGGATAAACACCGGGCTGTTAGTCTTATTTGGAGTTTTCTGACATTTTAAACTGCGATAAAATCCTGCAACAATGAGGCTTTTGACTTTTGTTACTTCTCAAGCTTGACTGCCTTTAAACAGCTGCCTCTATTCTGGAGCGACTACAGTCAAAAAGAAAAAGAAGAAGAAGAAAAAAAAAAGGCCTCCAGACAGAGCAATTATGGTTTTATTTACCATGGCCCTTCCAACAGCTCCGCTTTACTCTGTGTGCCCTCATTCTCCACTTTGTGTTGATCAAACTTCCCCGTTTCATTTAAATCACATTAAGAAAAAAAAAAAATCTCTTTGAAAAACAAAATTGGAAGGCCCCAAACAATTACATGTATCAAGTTAAATATGTCTAATAAAATAAGTTCTCTGAATGAGGGGAAATCCATTTCTGAATAGCGTTGATTAGAATAGAAATCTTCGCCTTTGATGATGGGGCTTTTGACAGAACAATCTAAAGCAGCAATAAAACACTTTACAACCACAGTAAAAAAGAAAAAAAAAAAAAAAACACCTGAGAAAAGTCATTCAGCAAGATGTGAGCGATAAGACTGAGACTACAGGGTGTGACTGAAGACACATTCAGTGTTTGCTTTCCTTTTTCATTATGGACAACCAACAGGATCCTGCTTTGAAGTGGAATGACAGAGTTGCCAACAACAAACAAAAGCCATATTGTCACCAAACCTGCAAGCGACATGCGAGGCAGCAGAGCATTTCCCTAATGCAAATCTGGTTCGTCTGAACAACGCGCCCTCTGATGTCCTCGTGTAAACTGTCATAGAAAACATTTTTCAAACACTTTCCAGTTGGAGCGTTATGAACTCATGCTATGGCATCCAAAATATGATCCACTCATAAATAGTACAGACGCTGAAGCTGCATGACTAATTTCTATTTCCAGGAAAATATTCCTCCTATTTGTAAACAACCGGAGTAAATCAGACGGATTACAAAACAGGGGTGCAAGTCCAGTTGCAATATGCTTTTATTGGATTTTCTGCATTTATAATGCAACTCATTTATATATGTATATAAAAAAATGCTTCTCATGTGTAAAACTCTGCAGCAGCTTATGTCAGCTTATGTGTACCACTAAGTGGTATCTTCCACATAGAAGCAACATGGTTTATTGAACTATTACATGCAGAAATATGTCATATGTCAAGAATATGAGTTTAGATATTTTAGACAACCAGGAAAATAAAACATAGCACTTTGGAAAGATGTTTACAACATAATGCATGAACAGCATCCATACACACAAACAAGAATATAAAAATACATGTAGCCTTGCCTAACACTTGTTGGGACGTTATGCACCAGCATCAGACAAATGAGCAATTAGAACAAAAAAAACCCCCAAAAAACCCCAGAACCCTCCATAACAAAACTACATCATGAATGCTACATTTTAATGTCCAACAAGTATGATACTGCTAATTGAGAAAGTTTCACCTCAGCATGAACTGGTTGGAGAGGTTTTAAAAACATACGATCTCAAAAATCACAAAAAACATTTTCTCATTACGCCCTTAATGGAGAGATAGAAAACATGTCTGACTGGAGTTTTCTCCAGCTGTCTATGCCTGGTTCCTACTGATAGGATCAACCGTATGCAATGGCAACGGAAGAACAGCTCACCTTTACGCAAAAACAGCAAAACACAAAAACTGTTACGGTTAAAGCTGTGAGACAGTGAGAGCAAACACTAATCAACGTCTCATATAACAAGTCCTTTCCTGATACGGTTTGCTTTGATATTAGCACCAGCAGTTACCTGAATAAAGAGCTCTAAGTGATGAACAGGATTTGTTAAAGCAATATTTTAGATAACAGATTAATTGAAGTGCTGCCAACTGAACTGTGAAGGCTTTACAAAAAAAAAAGACATCAGGAATGAAAGATTGACAGAATAATTATTTGCCAGTTTTAAGGTGTTGCAATAGTTTCAGACACCATTGATCAGACTGGCCTCTTCCTCTCTCTGTTTATCCACCGCTCGGCACATTGCCTTCAGGAACATTTCGAGAGTTACTGATGGCGTCTGCACACAAAGGAAATTAATTTAAAAGAATATCCATGTCATTTCTTTGTTCTGCAAAGCCACTAATTAAATGCTTACCTGTACAAAGAGGGCATGAGCTAGAAAGGGTAATTTCCTGAGCGCTCTTCCACTCAGACCTTTGCTTTTGCTGAAGAAGAGAAGCAAAACATGAGCCTCTGGCTGTTTCGGTGAATGTTATGACAAGCAGAGCTGGTGATTTAATGTCTTTCGCGTTAACTGGATTTGGTACTCACACAGCGATGTTCCTCAGCTTCAGACTGTGCTCGGAAACCTCACTCCTAACAAAGCCCATGGTTTCCAGCTCGTACATAGTAAAAAGCTGCTGCCTGGGGTAGATGATCTGGCACTGGATGGATGAGAAAGAACACACATTTGGATTACCTGTTTGTTTCCAGTGGCTGCTTTTGTAAAAATGTTGGTCAAAATGAACTGGATGTCATTGCCCGAGTCCCACAAAAACACTAATCTGGGATTTTCACTCTTGCTCTAATATACATTTAAAATTTCTTTGGCTCATGTAGTCCAACTGGCTGACTACATGACTGTCATTTTATTCAGTGTTGTTGAATTCGCCTTCATTTTAACATGTTAAAGGCTCCTTTTCAAACAGAACAGTAGTAGTAAACCAATTATTTACTCTTGGCTATGTATGCACATGTTTTTCTAACCGACTGTTTGCTTTCCCTCTTTAAAAAAAAAAAAAAAAAAAAACCTGTTTGAAATAATGAACAAATGCAAACATAAATCTATTTCACTGGGTTTTTGTTGATAAACCGCCACGAAGCAGTGCATGTTTATAAATTCAAAGAAAAATTATACCTTGTTTCAGCAAGGACAGATATCTAAAAAGTGTGGAGTGCATTTCAGCCGCCTTCACTCCGAGTCCCCTAAAATTAAATCTTAACCTCATCTGTTTTAACTTCATTATATTTCCAGCTGTTCTGTGAAGGCCTCAGAGGTTTGGTAGAGAACATTAGTGAACAAACTGCATCATAAAAAAAACAAAAATACACACCAGAGGAAGCTAGAAAGTGATGAGTTATAGAACAACCACCAGGTATTTAGCAGCTCACAGACCTCAATTCTATCAATCATCTAAAAACTAGACAGAGTATGGTACAAGAAAACAACCAAAAATAATTGTACACCCAAAGAAGAACAAAATTAGATGAAGACAGGAGGCCCGGGGTTACTCTGGAGGAGCTGCAGAGATCCACGGCTTATGACAGATATTGTGTTGATATGGCAACCATTATGTGAGGAAATCCTCAAGAAGGCTCAATAAGTTTTCATCAAGTGATATAGGAGACATCACAAACATCACAAAAAGAAGGAGGTCATATCATATTTTTCCCCATTTAAAATGGACACAATTTCAGTGTCAAGATGCAAAAAGCTGATAAAACATGTACCAGTCTTACCTGTTCTGGAGGGGGTCTGAATACAAATGTCACACTCAACATTACATATAAAAAAAAATGCACAATTTTGCTTCTATCTCCAAATCAGGTGCTAATTCATGTTGACAATCAAGTAAAGTTTTATAAAACACAACAAGGCTTGTAAGAAAAAAATTTGAGTATACTTATTTTGTAAAAAAAAAAAATATTAATGTGCCCTTTGCTTGCTCACTTTCATCAGCTCTTCCAGACAGGAGAGATAGATGTTATAGATGCCTTTCTCTGACGGAGGTCCGATGTACTGCTTGATGTCGGCTCTGTCCACAAACGCCAGGTCGATCTTCTCGGTCACGTTGGACGTCGTCAGGATGACCACGTTGGGATACCTGCAAAATTAGCCCACCAGTCAAAACAAGACAAAGATGGAATCTTTGTGAAACATTAAGTGATATCGTCAAAATAAAACGTGAACTTTGAAGAGGTTTTAAACTGCTTTCTGACCGTTTGATTTGATCCAGCTGTGTGAGGACGGCGTTGACCACTCGGATGGCATCAGACGGCTCTGTTCCCGCCTGGCAGGCCTTCCTGGCTGCTGTCAGGCTCTCCACCTGCATCATCAAGTCAATCCCGTAAAAGGTTAAAAAGAGAAAAAAAATACAGACCACCAGGTGAAACATTAAGCTGCATTGACTACTACAAAACTCAAGTGAATAGATTTCCGTTTGAGGTTATTTCCCATGAACTACATTTTACCTCATCAATCAAAACAAACACCAGAGCGTCTTTGTCGTCAATCAGGAGTTGGATTTTCTGAAACATCTTTGTGACCAGCTTACCGCTCTGAAACAAAGAACCAAGATTACTTGCTGGAAAGAGACTGCGGTTTCAAATATCTTTCAGTTAAACAAATCTTCCAACAAAGAAGCCAGGTGTACCTCTGAGAACCACTTTGAGAATAAACTATGACTGTTAATCTCCACGAATTGGCCATAGGTATACCTGTAGGGCGAAGGGTGTATTGTGAAATGAATAGAATGGGTGTAGCAACAGGTGAAGTCGCAGTTTCACTGAGATGATGGCCATCTTACCGACTTGACAGCCTGATTGACAGTTTCTGGGCAAGAGCTTTGCAGAGCGATGTTTTCCCTGTGCCCGGAGGTCCTGAATGTGTTCACAGACACAGAGAGATGAATCAGTCAAGTCACATCCGGGATCCGACAGCGTCACTCACTACGGCTTTGAAACAATTTACCGTGAAGAAGCACGACGCGGTTCCAGGAAATTAGGTTGCTGTCGACATTTTTATCAGAGAAGTAAATTGTTGTTGTGACATAATCCAAAAGCTGAAGAAAAAACAACAGGAATTTCAAAATGTGATGTGATGACAAAATTACATTACAATCCCCCCACCCCATTTTAAAGCACAGATTGTTTACTTTACCTTGGTTTTCACTCCTGTTTCATATACAAGACTTTCCCAGAGCCCATCAAATTCAGCTATGTAAAGACAAGGCATATAAAACAAGGTTTAGATTAGACTGAATCTAAATGATTCAACATGCACGTCTTTCCTACAATATAAACATTATAAAAATATTTTTTAGAAAGACAACCTTTTCTGAGAAAGCTAAGAAGTTTTTTTTATAATCCTACTTTTGTGATACAAAGGCTCATGATGACTTATTATGATAAATGTCCATGAACTCCAGGGGGGGTCAGGCAAAATATTAACAGGAAGGGTGCTATTAAGTGTGGCATGATTTTGTTAAAAATAATTATTTTTTTAATGTGGAAGTCCCCCCCACATTATGCTGCAGCAACAATAGAAGGATTTGTTTTGAGGCTTTTCAGACATCTTTACCAGGGTAGAAACTATTTCTAGAGATATGAAAACCTGAGTTAACTACAGCCTCGCAAAGAATAATAAACCTTTTTAAAATCAAAAGCATCTCTTATATTGGACTTTAATCCAATCCTTATATTGGATTAAAGATGCATCTGTATTTTAGGTCATCTTTAGAGTTAAAAAAAGCATTAAAGTATAAAAAGCAAAATTTCTCCACCTGCTGGCAGGAGCCAGTGATTAGCTGCTGAAAGGTCTTCATCCTCTTCCAAATTGAGTGTGCTGGGTCCTTCCTCATTCAGAGTGAAGACATGAATGGAGACGTCACAGCTCTTTAAATCGAGGGGCTGTGCATAAAGTGGTCAGTGCTTTATTCCACTTTTAAAGCAAAAAAAAAAAAAAACTATCAGAAATGCTTAAATAACTCACCTGTGTCGTCTCCTGAAGATCAATGACCACAGAATCCACATGCTTATGCAGGAATTTGTCATCAAACTCGGTCCATCTGTAGTTTCCAAAAGTCATGCTGTGGCGATTCAGCAGCGCCTGAACGTGCATCTTCACTTCAGACGGTTTAGCTGTGCTGAAAAGGAAGCGAAGGATGAAATCAACGAAATACAAATGTGTCAAACTGTAGAATCGATCATGTTTTACATATATCAGACACCAACACGAAGTGATAAAGAACCCAAGGACTTACTATAAGTAAATGAAAAGATAATGTGTGTGTGTGTGTTTTTTTAGTCCTTTCGCACACAGTGGCCACCGGAGTGGATAGCGATTTAAAAAAGAAAAGAAAAGGATGCTTTGTGGGCTTTTATAGTTAATTTGCAGATAAGCAACTTCTTTGGACCCCATCATGTGACTAAATACACTGCCATCTACAGGGCGGTTGGTGCAAGTGCACTAAAAACCGATTCAAACCCAGACAGAATTGTGAAGCACCCTCAGAAATAATAGAAACATAAGTCCTTATCCTCCTAACATAAAACAAATCCTTTACAATTTTAACAACAAATTTTACAACTCTGGCTTTATTACATTGAAAGTGTAATTATTACTATGTTTGGTATTTTTACAAAAAAAACACTTTAACAGCAATAGCATTTTCTACAAGAAAAAAAGGATGATCAAGTTAAATAAAAAAAAGCAACTCTAGAGACAAGAACTTATAGATGTCAAAAGCAAGGCCTGGGGTATATGCAGTAACAGAAGCATGGGGAAAAAATAGAGCTTCACAATATCAGAAAAAAATAGTTTATTTCCAAAACAACACTGGAAATTGTTTTCAAAAAATATTTTTCTTTTATCGATATACATCGCCCCACTACTTTCCACGAGTTTCAGTAACTGATATAAAGATATTCTTACCATTCAAATGGTAAGAATATATGATGTGTGTGTAAGAGTCTAGATGAAGACCTGAGTGAGGGAGGGATTATTAGACAAGTGCATGAAGAAAGAAGAAACCAATATGTCAGGACCAAGTTTCTATTTCTCATTACACTAAACGAGTGGTATCAAAAGAAGGTCCTGAATTACCTCCTGTATTTTTTAGTTCTCTCCCTGATGGTAGTCACAACCTCCTCTGCATGTCAAAGTTCCTCTTAGGCCTTCTAATGAACCACCATTTGATCCATGTGTGTTAAACCAGACCCATATTGTAAAATCTTTTTTGGCACATACATATTTCACGTTTTTTGTTTGTGGTCCATTTGTAAAGCTATATTATGTCTGCAGGAAGAAGGAAAAGGACGGGCATCCTGCTAACTAAACAACTGCCTTTATGTTGATTCTTAAGTGTGGCAATGAGGCTGGTGGCTCTGATGTTTCACCTGATATCCAGCTCTTGGCACTAAAGAACTCACCTAAGAGATTTAACATGGACCTCCACATGAATGTTTTGGATCGGTGTCACCTCCATTCGGTCGCCTTCCATCCTCGTACGACGGCAGAAACAAGATCCAAATTCGGAGATTTTCACATCAAAGCTGCACAACTATCAAGATATTCACGAAACTTCTTCACACCTACTGCGTTAGCTAACTAGCTAACTAACCTAGCTAACTAACTTATGCTAACTCTAGCTCAAAAGCAACACGCTGCAGTGTGAGAAAACCGACAGTCAAACTCAGCGCGCCGGTTTTTTAACGTCTTCTTTAATGGCGGGTGACATCTAATGTTAGGATGCATTAGCGCCACCTACTGTGCTGGAGTGTGGACCAGAGTATTTCCCTCTATTTTTCTAAGCTAAATTCTTATTTAAGTCTGCTTCCTTCGAAAATGTTATAACTGCTTTATTTATCTTATTCATTCTTAATGTCTCCACATCATATTTCCTAATATTTTCCTAACATTTCTCTATACTTTTCACAATGAATTATTACACGTTCTGCTGTCTCCATGTCCACACTACACTCACAACTACCTGTCAGATATTTCCCTATGAAATGTAAAGTTTTATTTAATCCTGTATGTCCGAGCCATAATCTTTTCATTACTATTTGTTCCTTTCGATTTCCTCCAATTATTTCCGTATTCCCCACTTTCTTTTGTGAAATAAATGATGACCTTTAGTTCCTCACAGTTGTTGCCATTCAGATTTAACTTTGCTCTTAATAATAGATTTTATTTCAGGTTTAAAATATGTTATTTGCATAATTCCCTGTTAACACCCTGTTTTAAAGACACTTTGGATAAATGATCTGTCATATCATTCCCTTCCATATCATTATGAGCAGGTATCCATATAAACCTAACCTTTATTTGAGCTTGTATCATTCTAAATATAATTTTATGAATTTCATCTGGCTTTCAGATAATAAAATATACATTAATGACAATAATAAATCTGAACATATATAAGAACTCTTTCAATCTGGCCAGGTGGCATTTTGCTCTACCCACTGTAATGCCTTCAATTTTGCTAACATTTCCACTGTATACACTGCTAAATGGTCATATGCTCTTTGCTTCATAAATATACTTAAGTCATGAGTAGCTTTAAGCAAATCCTGTTTTAACTAAATATTTCGAACCATCTGTAATTGTAAAAGATCTATAAATATTCTTAATTCTACTATTTACAAAACCTATCAAGTTATTATTTTTATTAACCTGTATTTCTTGATGAGCCTCTGCTACATTCTCATATGGAAACAGCCAAAAAGGTGTAATTGAATAAGGCACAGCAACACAGTATCTCTTTCCCTACTTCTCCATTTCTTTAGCATATTTATTTACTGCCCATGTAAAACAGTCTATTTCAGCTTTTCCACTCTCCCAACAAGGGCTAAGAATTCAAAGATAATGTTCCTCCTTATATCCTTGAAAACTTACCCAATAATTCATGTGACTGCGGGGAAGATGGGACAGTGGAACATGTTATTTTGAGTTGTAGGAATTATCTGATTCAGAGAAACAAGTTAATTAGGAATCTTAGTAATATGAAAATGTAATTTGATATTGTTGACTGTTCAGGCCTTGCAAAAGGACTCGGGAAGCAGAGGATATCAGGCTATATTTGAGTTTTTGAAACAGAGTAAGTTGTTATAGTTTTTTTGTTTTGGTTTGGTTTGGTTTTTTTGTCATGTGGTCTACCCTCCTTACCAGTTGGTGGCGGTAATGCTCACCTAACGTTTATTGCCAACCGCCAATTAATTTCAAGAAGAAGAAGCGTTTTAGTGGTTTCACATCCGCCTCCTTCTTCTCGCTAACACATTAGCTTGTTTCAGCTAACTAGCCAACAGTGGTAGGATAACGGTAGTAAACACAAAGCCTTCAACTCTTTTCGCAGAGATATGGGGAAAAAGCACAAGAAACATAAACCGGAATGGATTACAGTAGCTGGTACGCTTTTATATCATTTACCATTAGCTTTAAGGGGTGCGCTTTTGTTTTAGCTTGCTTTTTATTAGCCTGCTACTGTTATCAAAAATTGGTTGTAAATGATGCAGACTCGCTTAAAATTAAAGTTTTATATACTAACATCACACAAGTATTTTTGATTTGTAGTTTGTCATATTGGTTAGAAATATAAAAAGTTTAAAATGCTACTTAAGGGTCATAATAATATGAAAGTAAAATATTGTAAATATGATCAAAGGGCACATTTTGATGATCAGATTTTACAAAATCGATCTGTGCTCAATACGTCTAAAATGTGTGTCTCTATACAATGCAGTTTTTTTTTTTTGCAGAGAAAAAGTAATATTTTAGTGAACTAATAAAACACGTCTATAACTGAGTAAAATTTAACTTTTTGGACTATATGTGTTCGCCTGCTTGTAGGTAGATGCACCAAGTAGACATTTTGTAGCGATCAACGAGTTTGCTGCAACCGATTTTACCTCCATTTTCTCAGGAATAAAACCTAACATTAAAAACTATATTTGTACTTTTTTCATAAATTGGAAATGTAACTATCTTGTTGAAATATTTCTTGAACAAAATGCAGGTTGTTAAAAGTTAAACTTTTCCCTCTCTAAACAAATCTACAAACAATCATATGCAGAATTTGAGGAGTAAACTGTTATTCTTTACGTTTTTACTAGATAGAGTATAGTTCGCTATTTTTCTTTTCTTTCTTGCACCTAAAATGTTATGCACATCATAATACATTACACTATATTCCTGTTCACTTATGCCTGTTTTGGTTGTAGACTTTGAGGACAAGACTCTTGAGAAACCCCTCAAGATCAAACTCAAAGTTGGAGGAAGCGAGGTGACGGAGCTCTCCGGCTCTGGACTCGACTACGACGAGAGGTCAGACCATGAGCGAGAGCGACACAAAGAGAAGAAGAAAAAGAAGAAGAAAAAATCTGAAAAAGATAAAGACAAGTATGTGGATGAAGAGGAGAGAAGGCGAAGGAAGGTGAGTATGCAGAAGAACAGCGCTCCACGTGATAAACGCACGATCTGGTAAACACATTCTTCACTCAACAGGAGGAAAAGAGGAAGAAGAGGGAGCGAGAGCAGAATGAATCGGAGGCTGCTGCAGCGGGAGCTGCTGGCACGGCCCCCATTGAGCCATTCATTCTGTCTAAAACCATAAGCATAGGGTTAGAGGTGGGATGACAGCCTGATGACATGGTAATGATAATTTTTGTGGAGTCATTTATATTGAGTTTCTATCTCATCAGCCGGAGGAGATAAAAAAGAAAAAAGAGAGGTTTGAAGTAGAGCCGGAAGTGGAAGAGTTTCACCACAGTATGAAGGTGGAAGTGGAGCAGCTGGGAGACAGACCAGTTAGAGCATGTCGCACACAGCAAGGCAAGAGTGGATCTCTATCCTCACCTCAGAAGAGTTTCATCACATGTTAGTAAATCTGTTTTTATAAATGGTATTTCTTTATGTTGTCCCAATGCAGAAAATGAGTCCACTCCTCGCCAACAACTGCTGGAACACTTTTTGAGGCAGCTGCAGAGGTGAGAAGCACTCATTTGCTCCGATTTCTACATATCTCCAGGGAAACTTCTGTTAAGGTCTTAAAACATTTCAGTTGATGCTAAAAACATCCATAGTAACATAATGTCAACCAAAATAATAGAAGGTGTGGATGATGGACAGACTGAAAACATACTACTCTGAGGCTCTTGTTTCTGATAAGCTGCACAATGCCCCACACAACGCTAACAGTGTGTTTTATAAATAAAACACACTGTTAGTAGGTCACCATGAACACAGCTTAGTTTCCTGCTAGTAAAAAAGCTTTTTATTTTAAGCTCTTTGCTTTTTCCAAATGTCACATTTGCATACAGCCTCATCTCTGGTCCAGTTTGCACATTACCTTGAGCTTAAATTACGACGCATGTTTTCCTAAAGACGTGTTTAAGTTTTGGACTTTCCTATAAACCCATGAGGGGCTTGAAAAAAGCCAAATTTGCATTTGTGCATCTGTCATGTGGCACCAGTTGAATAATATGCTGCTCAATAAAGAACACTGCTTCCACCGGCTGCCTATTTTTATTGTCCTACTGTACTTGTTTGAGTAGAGCAGACTTTTCATGTACATATTTATAGCTTACATGAATAATTGACACCTAAAAAGCACTGCATCAAATCTCAAACATGGTGGTGATAGCATCATATTGGGGGCTTGCGCCACAACCAGTTTTACATCTGCATTGCTCAAAGGTGGATGAAAGGAGAATAAGGGTGACTTATAACTTCTTTATCTTCTCCTCAAATCAACAGCTACACAAATAATTCCAGACGCACATCAAAGCTGGTTTTGGAATTGGTAAAGCAGACAGGCATGGACCTTCTGAAATGGTTCTACCATTAACGCACATGTAAACTCCTGACCTCATCCTTAAGGATAGGTCTGAGCAGTTTAAAGAAACTCTACCAAATCAAATATCCTGCCAGTATTGTTCCAGAAGCTTGTTGGTGGCTTTAAAAAGGATATAATGTGCAACTTGCTAAATATTAGTGGGGTTTCTGAATATATTTCAGCTTCTATGTATAATCTGACGCCACAATAAATTTAGTTTTTTGCTCTTAATTCTAGTTTTCAAACTTCATCCGACTGTAAAATAAATGGTTATAATAAATCATTAAAACTTGAAAACTAAAGTGAAATTCCTGGCTATTATGATGGGATGTAAACTTCTCAACAGAACCTTAATAGTTAGCTGAAAAACTTTGTATATGTTGTTGATCTGCATTTTGACTGAAACAAAAAAAAACACAAGACCGTCCATGCTTATCATACTAACTTCACAGAATCTTAGATACGGGCTTTTCATTGGAAAGTTGTAAAATCACTGCTTTACCTAAACGTTGTAGTTTTACTCTGCCTCTCAGGAAGGATCCCCATGGATTCTTTGCGTTCCCGGTAACAGATGCGATTGCTCCTGGCTACTCGTCGATCATCAAGCATCCCATGGATTTCAGCACCATGAAAGACAAGATCAGGAACAATGAATACAACACGGTGACTGAGTTCAAGGTGACATTACACTGATCATACCTTGAAAATGAGTGATTAATTAATTTGAGAGAATCATCAAGTTGAATGAAGTTTTATGTACATTTTTTTTTTCTAAAAAAATAAATAAATAAACCTTTTCACCTTCAGGCGGACTTTAAGCTGATGTGTGACAATGCCACAGTGTACAACCGACCGGAGACGGTCTACTACAAGGCTGCCAAGAAACTGCTCCATACAGGATTCAAGATGATGAGCAAAGTAATAAGTTGCAAGCCCGGAAAACAAAAAGAGTATTTTTTTAATAAATGTATAATGACTCATGCAGCCCTGTCTAAATCAGATGTAGATTTTCACTTAACGGCAGAGGAGCAAACAGCATTAATTGTGCGCACAACGTGTGAGTCATGACATAAATTATTTTAAGAAATCAGAAAATGCAACCAGTAATAATAATGGAAAAACATTACATTCCTTAAAACTTTAGTCACAAAATTATTTGTCAGTGTGTACTCTTTACGGTTGAATATAAAGGCAGTTTAGAACATCCATTTAACCCATTGTGCATGTTTATGGATTAAAAGTCGAAACTGGAGTACCCAGAGAAAAATCATGCATTTACAGATAGATTAATGCACACGTTTTGAACACAGTAGGCAGAAATTTAGGCACTAAAACAACTGTTCAACGTTTGCTCTGTTTATCCAGGACCGACTTCTAGCCTTGAAGCGCAGCATGTCTTTCATGCAGGACATGGATTTCACTCAGCAGGCAGCTATTTTAGGAGACGAGGACCTGCCTGCTGATCTCCCCCTCCCAGAAGCGACCCCCCTCCAAGTGGAATCTACCAGAAAGCCCAAAAAAACACCAGTTAAAGACATCAAGTAAGTCACCAGGTTTTCCTAACGTGTACTGTGAGGAATTGCTGTCTAGAAGAAGAGCCCCAGTGTTTTTTAAATGCTTTCTCTATAAAAGTTGAGTGTTATGATGATGTAACATCGTATCCGTTTCCTCAGCTACCTGTTTGAACCAGAGGGAAACGCTTGCAGCCTGACTGACAGCACAGCAGAGGAACATGTCCTGGCTCTGGTGGAACATTCTGCAGACGAAGCTCGGGATCGCATCAACAGATACATGCCAAACTCCAAGGTGTGCCACGTTAGATCCTGCTAATACATTTCCAAACATATGTAATGGTTCATGGTACAATCTCTTTTTTCATATAAGGTGGTATGATGACTTACAGCTTGTGTTGTTTGAAGAACCTTTTGGACTAAAGCCGTCACTGCTCTTCGTTTTTAGATGGGTTATTTACGAAAAGATGCAGATGGCAGTCTACTGTATACCGTTGTAAACCAGCTTGATCCTGATGCCGAAGGTTTGTTATTATTCTACATGTTTTCCACATGTTATTATTTCTACATTGACATGATTGGATTTTTTTATTTAAGAAGTGAGACATGATCTATTTTTTATTTTGCAGAAGAGGAGACCCATAAAGTTGATCTTAGTTCTCTTTCGAATAAGCTTCTGCCTGGTTTAACGACATTAGGGTTCAAGGAGGATAGGAGACATAAAGGCAAGTCAAAATGTTTTGGTTAATTTTATTCATGCAGGTTATTTATTATCCTTTTATTGGAATCATAACTTCAAAAAATGTACTAAAACCATAGTATTTCTTGCTGTTTAGTGACATTTCTCAGCAGTGCCTACAACATCCAGAGCCTTCAGAAGAACTCCGTCTTTCCAGACCTGCAGTCTGATGAAACCGACATGCTGTATTCAGCGTATGGAGATGAGACAGGAGTACAGTGCGCTCTGAGGTAGTGGAAAATGATCAGATAGTGATAATAAATATTTTTTGTTTATGAACTCTTTAGTTAGATTTTGAGCTTTGTTTTTTCTTCTTCTTGACTTAAACAGCGTACAGGATTTTGTGAAAGGCTGTGGAAGTGTCACCAAGCGCTGGGTCGACGACCTCCTGGACAAGATGACAGGAGGCGATCATTTAAAGGCCGTCAGTCAGATTCGACAGGTGCTGTAATCTGACTCAAACTTTACTTGTTGTTTTAAAATATTGTATTCGTTTGGTAACTGTTTACTATTCGCAAATCTTATTTTATATTTCAGAAAAGAAACATAATGTTGAAACCTGATGAAACCAAGTCCAGTATCTGTGACATACAGGTATACTGACATTAATCTGTCTTCAGGAATCACTTTTCATTTTGTTTTAGAAAACCAGTTAGTGACTCGTTCTGAGTCTTTCTTATATTATTTTTTTTATTGTTGTTTTTTAATTAAGATGTCTGACGGGACTGGCCTTGGCGAGAGCAGTTCAGTGCTGGACTTCATGTCAATGAAGAGCTATCCTGATATGTCCCTGGATATTTCAATGCTCAACCCATTAGGTGAGTATCTTTCAATCGTATGTAAATGTATTCATATTTACTTGTGTAAACATACTTTAATTATTGTAACACAAAAACATGAGAGAGCAGCCCTCTTGCTGGAACCAGATTGTGATAACTACTGGTAATCAGCAAGTCAAATGCATTAAAGCAATAATTTTCCAGCCATTCAGTCAGTTTTTTCTGTGTTAGTTTTAGTCATTTTCTACAAACAGCACTAAAACCTGCTTATTAAACTGTTAATGTCTGAATTTATATCCAACTGTGCAAAATTTTTTATTATTTTTCTGTTAACCAGATGTTCAATTAGAAACTTGAACATTGCATCAGCCTTGAGCGTGAGTTTATGTATGATACTTATTAGATCACTTAAGCACTTAAGAAATCAAACAGACTGTTCAATCTCAGCATGTTGATCATTTTGTTAATAACGCTGTCATTTGGACATTGTATACGCCCACTTTCATGAGCCATGTGTAGTTCATACTTCGATCAATAGATAGGTAACAAAGGATTTCTAATAGTATCCTTTGTATGAGAGGCATATCTATCAACCATCACCATTGGTATTTATACACCCCGTTGGTTGTATTCAGAACAGAACATCAACATGCGATGATTTCATACTTACTTTTATATGCATTAACAGGTAAAACGGTAAAGAAAGAGCCAGGGAACGAAGAAGGACACCAGCACTATGATGACACTGATAAACTCCTGCAGGAGTTCCAGGAGGCTCAGGCTGAAAGAGTTTGCTCCAGACCTTCATCCAACCTCTCCTCGCTTTCAAATGCTTCCGAAAGAGACCAGCACCACTTAGGTATGTGCAAGTCGTGAAACTTCAAGTCTTTAGATTGTTTTAAAGATTAAACCATTTAAAGATTGTGTTACCTTGAATGCATTGTCAACTCTGGTGTAGTAACAAAAAAAAAACCTTTCCTGCATCCGCAGGGAGCCCATCACACCTGGGTGTCGGGGATCATACTGAAATGGTTCATGATCCCTATGAGTTCCTGCAGTCACCAGAACCGGAGGGCTCAGCCAATAGCTGATTATGCTCAGAGAGGATCCTTAACGTGATATTAACAGCACCACTTTCATCGTAATCAAACACGGCCGGATCTTCAGATTTCTTAAAAAGCCTGAAAATTAGTGTACAGACTGTATTGTATTTGTATTTTGTATTAAGGAAACCTTCAAGAATAAATACTTGCAACTGCATTCCTAAGTGTATGAAGGTGTCCCCTGCATTTGTGTTGTGTGCAAGTTGTGAAGTGCACAATTCAGAGACTGAGATCTAGGCAAAAGTCAGGGAGCAAAATCCATCTTTAATACATCTGCAGACGGAGAGCAAAAACACAGTGCATTAGGCGAGAATCATTCTGCTCTAACAAATTCAGAGTTGCATAGTTACTTTATTCACCTAACAGAGGCGGAGACTCAATCTTCTAAGACCAAACAAAAGAAACAAAGGAAAACAGGGAACAGTTTAACCTTGTATGCGCATTCACTATCATGTCTACGGGACGCGAAAACTAAACATTCTATCTTCGTGCAGGGGAGGCTACGGGAAAAACAGCAAGTTCCCAGACAACCGGTCTGGGAAAGTTCAGCAGACACATCTTGTTCAGTTAGTTTTTACACCCTCTGCAGCTGCATGGAAAAACATCCTATGATACACTGTATGATGCAAATAAAACATTTTCTCTTTAAAGAAAAATCTACTTCACAAAGTCATTTTAGATGTTTATAGTTTCAGTTTTGAGAAAGCAGAGCACATGTAGAGACACAATAATTTTGTCCTCAGATTTTACATTTGGATGTCAAACATAAGGGCAGCAGACCAAACTGAGTCACTGGAGATAGACACCAGCACATCTCCTAACCCCACTAGGAACAAGGGTGAAAGAAAATGGATGGATGGATAATTTTATTTATATATATATATATATATATATTAATTATAATAGTATATTAATATAGCTTACATAATATATATTATATAATTAATAAATGTATTATTGATTACATATTATGTAATATATGTAATACATATATTACATATATATGTAATATATGTGTTATATATACATAATATATGTTTTATATATTAACATATAATGTATTATATAATGTATATAATACATTAAAATATATATATATATATATATATGTATATATATATATGTATATTATATGTAATATAATATATAATGTATTATATACATTATATGTAATATAATGTATTATATACATTATATAATACATTATAGTCATATATAATAATAATATTATTATAATTATATATTAGATATGTATCTAATATATATTAGATATATATTCTAATATATCCATCCATTTTCTGTCACCCTTGTCTCTAATGGGGTCTGGAGTTGGTGGTGCTGATCTCCAGCTACGTTCCAGGCGAGAGGCGGGATTCACCCTGGACAGGTCGCCAGCCTGTCGCAGAATCTAATATATGTAATATATATATAATTTGCCTTGTGATTGACTGGCGACCTGTTCAGGATGACCCCGCCTCTTGCCTGGAACATTAGCTGGAGATAGGCACCAGCACCTCTCGACCCCACTAGGAACAAGGGTGTTAGAAAATGGATGGATGGAATTTGATATCTATATATTTCTGAATATTGTACTGAAATTTAAAATAATTAGATACGTGAAGGTGTATATTTTTACAAGGAAAAACCAGAGTAACCTGGTGAAAACCCAATTTGTGAAGACTCCAAATATAACGACAGTTGTCATTCTTCTCAGAATTCACCTGTGTGATATTTATGCAAATTATATTGCATAAACATTTTTTTAAAAATGAAAAACTGAGACTGTAGATGTAAAGGCCAAGCATAAATCTTGTATAAAATATATTTTTAAAATGTATGTTTTGCTTAACAGTGACAGAGTGTGTGTGTGTTTGTGCTCTGTTATTTACAGGCGTATAGAAGATCCTCTCTGTTTTCAGAATAGCTTCCTAAAAGATTTTGTGATACCTAAAAAGAAACTGTAAATTGGGTTTTTGGGGGGGTTATTAGGATTCTTGCTTCTTAAATATCTCAAGACTGCATGTGTGAAAGGACGACCAGCTTTTGATGTTGCAGCCTCCCACACCGCTTCAACAGAGCCAAACTGTTTTTTCAGATCGTTGTAGATCTCGTTGACAAAATGTTTAATTTTTTTGCTGTGTATGGTGACAGTAAAGTCAGGCAATCTATTTACCTTCTCCCCTGAGACTGAAGACAAAATATCTGTCATCTCCTTGAAACCCAGGGGTCCACCATTTTCTTTCAAACAGTCTAAAACTGAACTCATTACAAAACACGCCATAGCCTCCTCTAGCTCTTTATTAGTTTGTTCTATGGCTTCAATTGACTCTGGATATTTCACGTGATTCTGGATTTTATCATCGACATGTGAAGCAATTTTCCCTGATGGCGTAAAACTATGAGCAGAGGACATTTTGGTAGGTGATCCTGGGTGGACCGGAACCAAGGAATCAGTGTTATATTTGAAAGAAATTTGGTCTTTATCCAAATCAGTGAGGTAGGTGAATGCACTTCCAATGACTTGCATGGATTCCCATTCACTCTCTAGCTGTCTTTTGTTTAATGAGGGACATAAATGTCCAACCATATCATTGATCTCCGAGAGCACCTTGGACACTCTGTCACTGTGAGTTATGTGATCTGTTTCTTCATTTTTTATCCAGAGAAAGATGTTCTGGAAAAAAGTTCCTACACTGTCTTCTACTCTGACATAGATAATTTCAGGGGAAATTTCAAACTCTCCAGAACTGTCTCTTATCTTTTTGCTAGAGAGGACACAATCTGCAAGGCATTTTCCTTTTGGGGGAACAGGAATTTTATGATAATGCTTCTTCATGATATGAACATATAATCTATCTGTCAGATCCCTCTTAAACATTTTGATCCTGTCTTGCAGATCTGGGTTTTCCATACATTCTGCACACAGGCTGACAATTTCGGGTTTAACAGTCTGAAAATCCAATGAAGGAAAGTAATCTGTCTCAGTGTAGTACAGTGGTTTTGGGCTTTCCTCGTCTGATGAAACTTCAGGAATGCATCCGGGCAAAAAGGAGAACAATACTCTTTTTAATCTATGTGGCTTATGTTTTAATTTGACAACTTTTGTGTCACTTGATTTCACCAGTTTCTCCAAAGAAGACACCATGTTGGTGAACTGCTGCTCAACAAACCTGGAATATTCTGGTTTTCTGATTATTTCTTGTTTTCCAGCTGGATCAGTTTTGAGATTTGATGAATAGAAGTCTTTGAGATAACCAGCAATCTTTTTTAAATTAAAATGTGGTGAACATGGACAAGTCTTCTGTGTCTGCCCAACTGGACTGTGAGACTTATAGTAATGAAGGTCCTCTAAAATAGTTTCGCAAATTTCTTCTGTGATTTCATCTGTTTTGAAAGGATCCATTGGCAAAACGTCTGCAACATTGTCAGAGGTTCTGGCATTGGATGGATAGTGTGTATGTTTCTCTATTATTTCAGAAATATTCTCACAAATGGAGGGCAGAGAAGTTAGAGAATTTATTCTCTGAGAAACGCCTTTCTCTGAAACATCATGCTGTGCAACCTCTGGTTTTGGTGGAGGCACACCTGAGGCCCTTGTACTTGTGAATTCTGTCCAGTATCTTTCAACACATTTTGTTGTAGCTCTGTTCAGATCTCTTTGGACACATTCAACTGTGTTCGAAACCATCGTGCTAAAGTTAATCAGGTTAGAAAAGCAACCGCTCACATATACTGCAGGCTCCACTGGATAATCAGGGGCCTTCTGAATGGCATTTGCAAAAGCCGTGACTTTCCGGGAGATCTCCTCTTCCATCAAAGAGTTTAACTCCACACCACTCCTACAGACTTCCGGTGATACCTGCAGAACGGTGGCAATTTCAGCTGAAATCAAGTTGTTCAAATGCACTCTGATCGCTTTATCTGGCACTTCACTCTTGGACGTGGTCGCCATGTTCTGTTCAAACACTGGAGCAAGGATTTCCAGTGAACTTTCCACAGATTGCCTATAAATGTTTACAACTATGTCAGCCATAGTGCTTGTTATATGCGAATCGCTTATACCTTGTGAAAGCAAAGTCCACTGTGCAGGGGAAAACGTGTTCAAGCGAGGCAAGATGATGTCCTCCAAATTGTCAACAGAGACATTGATATCACTCTTCGACTGGTCGTTTGACTCCGCCATTTTCCAGTTTCGCTTCTTGTAAGAAACAATGTTCTGCACACCACGACCTCTCTGACTTAAAAGCAGCTGACTTTGGTGCCGTTTTACGTCACAAAATCGTTATGACGAATCTCTACCTAGCTTAACATCGCCAAACTATGAAAAGCAAGTGGAGGACCGCAGCCTCAGCTGTCACGTGGTCTACATACATCTGTAGCCGTAGAAACCCACCGGAAATCTTCAAGACACATTGCCTACATGAGCTGAAACTTTAGGTCGTTTTTGAACATACAATTAACCTGTAAACACTTCTTTATGTTTCAAAATGAAATGAACAAAAAAGTAAAAAAAAAAAATATATATATATATAGAAATGAACAGACTTATGTTAGCCTACCTCTTAAAGATCTCCATATCGCCATTTTCTCCCACCTAGCTCTGAACACCTGAGCTATCTAACCAGGAGGGCTTTGTGGGAGTGACGTCGCCGGTGTCGCTTTGACTAATTGATTTTTCTTATAATTGATAACAATGCCAGTACCATGGACAGCACCAGCACACATGTCGGGGTCACAGTGAACTGGAAAGCTGCCTACAGTGCCATGTACAGGTAATCAGGTTTTTTATGCGACAACCTTAAACTAAGTTTTTTTGTTGTTGTTGTTAGGGCTGGATTTTATGTAACATAGACCAACCCAAAGAATGTAGCATTTTGAAGTAAAATGAAAATTATATATAGTTTCCAAAAATAATTGAGAATAAATATGAATTATTTTGCATTCAGCTCTACATACTCCCATGCCTCTCAGAAACATCCAGTGTCACCAAGTGTCTTCAAAAGTCCCCTAATCAGTAAACACGGTACACCAATGTGTAATTTAAACAGAATTGATATGCATCTGTTCTGTTTCTGGCCTCAGATGTATGTTAGAGAACTTAAGTGAACTAAAACTTAAATCTTTAAAGCTTGATTTGCATTGCACAAATTGCCAATTCCAGTGCAGTCTCCAAAACCAGAGAGCTCAGTCAAAAGCTGCTCCTGCACAGATAGTCTGTGAAGACAAGAGCACCAGTTTCCTGCTGACCAAACATGGATGAGACAGCGGGATCCTCGGATTTGGTTAAAGACTGAAAACTGGCGTACAGACCATATTTTATTTGTTTGGCAACCCTTCAAGAATAAATACTTGCACCTGCATTCCTAAGTATGTGTTCACGAACTGTTTCTGTGCGTTTTTCTTGTGTGGAAGTTGTTTTAGATGCAGTGAGTGTTTAATATCCATAGTATGCAGTCAAAGGAGGCTGAAAGAAACAAGAGCAGCATTTTGAAATGCACAAATGATGTGGTATCATCATTTCTGAAGGCTTTGAAAAAATATGGCGTGTGGCGTAAGTCTTTTAAGGAAGTGAAAGTGTAAACCCGTTTCTATTGCACATTTGCATGTCTTCTTAGAGAGGAGATTGCACTGAAATGATAGGAGAGCTTTCACTATAAAGTCTCTTGTATCCATATGTGTGCAGTTTCCTTATTCTCACATGTGAACACTAAAGCATAAGTAAAAACATATAAAGATTTTTTCTGAAAGGCGTGTTTGCGGTTTTGCTCAGAGAAAGACTGGAATGAAGAAGTTTGCGGAAGATACTGATTTAAAAAAAAGAAGAAGAAGAGAGCCGTCCCGCGCATGCGCGCCGGGGGGCAGTTACCATAGCGTTTCGGAGACCTGCTGAGTGAGTTGATTTAACTTCTGGTTGCTCGTCCTTCACTAAACAAGGGCACGAAACATTTCTCCTGAGTTCAGACAGTTTAAAAAAAAACACACACATTTCTAACTGATGCTGTGTGTTTTCACACTGTTTGACAGTAAGCCATTTATCTGACGCATCTGCACTGCCGAAAAAAAAAAAAAAAAGACTGGATGATACAATGCGGTGGAAAACTCCGTTTGGGTTTGGAAAGAAATGACTGTTTATTGTGGCTTTGCCGTGACAAAGGTGAGTAATACATTTTGGCTTCAATTTAAGAAACAATGACCTGTTCTGTCGACTTCGGAGGTTGTTTGTGGTTCAAACACTAATGTTTGGTTCAAACACAAAAGAGAAACCCCCACACAATATGAAGATGATAAAGAGTAAAAAAAAATATCTGGTTGGGATATTTATGTATTATAGTACATAGGATATAAGAGATTAAAACTAGCATTTTGAAGTAAAATCACGTGTGAAATTTGAAAGGGGGACGTTGAACCTTGGTAGACTCTTTTCCTCTTTAAGTCAGCTGTTTCCTGAAGACTTTTTTCAACTGTCCTGCTAATTACGTGCAGGATGGATTCTGTTACTTCCGTAAATGGATGTATCTTGAATGCAGCCTTCGTTGAGTTCTTGATGTGAACAAACTGAAAAATATATTTTGACAAGAAAATAAGGCTGCAATGTGTCAAATGACTCCTCATAAATCAGTTTTGGAATACCATTTTACTTTTTCCAGCCTTTTGCTTTGCTGTTAATGCTACCTTTCTGTCAAATCATTCAAATTTCCTTTACATACAGTTTATCTGTTTTGTTACTATATTGTAAAATAATCAAGCTAACAATCTGGCACACATTGATACCTCTGGTCACATCACAAAAGGCATGCTCAGAGTATAGTTTTTACAGCTTTAGATCAAATTCCTTTATTAACGTTGTATACGTGCCCTATTTTAGAATACTACATGGATTTCATGCAAATCTGGAAATGATAAAATGTGAAAGTAGCTTACTAAAATGACCCTGGCAGACTGGAATGCCAACATTTCACTGTCTAATAATCAGGAACAAAGTTGCAACGAAGTAAAAGTGCAAATGATGTAATATTCAAATCCCAACGACTGCTAGTGTGGATAAAGTTTCTTCAACCCAGTCATACACATAAGTACCAACATGCATGCACATGCAGTACAGCCAGAGATCCGTCTAGAAATATACCGATGACTGGAATTGGCAGATTTTCTCTTTTAGTTGGCTCCTCCAACAAGAGCCTGGTCTCTAGAAAACTCATAAATCCTATCTTTTTCCAGTCAATTAACACATTATATTAAGTGATACCAGGGTCTTCTTGCAGCACTCAATGGACACCGTTACTGAGCGACGACGTTCCAAAGTTAGCTTTTTGTAAAGTATGTATAAAATGTTTATACAAAGAAACAGATAATCTTCCAGAGATTAAAAGAAAAAAAAATACTTAAATGGAAACTGTTTTCTGTGACATGTTTGTGGATCTATCAAGCTGCAAGAGAGCAAGATGGAGACTTAAAACGGAAAATAGCCCAACAAATGAGGCTGGAATCTTTGTCACTCTGTTAAAGGTTACCTGACCTGTGAGATGTTTACACAGGTGGCTTTGTTCTGAAATGTTGGAAGCTCTTCCTTTTGAGAACACTTGACATTTTTGGTGTTTTTCCTTTCTATATACCTATCAAGCCAATTAGCTGGAATTGTTTGCATCTTGTGACGTGACGAACCCAAAAGCACAGCAGAAATGTTTATCGTTTCTTAAAATAAAAAGTCTTATTTGGAAAAAAAAAAAAAAAACCTGAAATTTTATTTTCAGTGTACATATTGTTTGTGAAAGAATATACACATTTTAAAAATTGAATTAATCTTCCAATTCTTTTTCTTACCATATAAGCTAAATAGAGACTCGTCTCTGCTCCATTTTTCTAGTTGTGAAATGTACCGGTCTGAGCAGCGCTCCATTGGTCACCAGTTGAACAGTCGCTCTCATTATCAGCAGCTCATTTTCCTAACTCATTTCCCCAGCAAATGTTCCTACACTCTACAGGTGGAAAATGTGCGTATATGCTAAAAGTCTGCCCTTATTCTCTTCTATCACTGTACAGATGAACTGCTTCAGTCGCAGGTTTAGACGCACAGCTCCCACCCGTGACAGCAGCAAAAGTGAGTTGGTCCCTTTCAGGACCCCAAGAATCAACGGATGGTCGTGGCCCCCTCAGCCCCTTCAAGTGGTCGGGTGGGTGATTTGCATCTACCTCGCTGTAGTCTCCTTTGGGATTTTCATCCCCCTCCTGCCTCGGCCATGGGATGCCTTGAGCTATGCTGTATCCTTAAAGCTGTCAGTGCAGCTGTGGGTCTCTTAATATTTGAATAAACAACAAGCGTTACAGCTAAGAGTTTGTTTGGGCTGCAAGGGAAAAACAAAACAAGGGTTTTGTTGTGTGGCTTGCTCGTATGGACTCCAGTCATACAAAACATTACTCTGTCTCCTTTTCTGTGCTCCATGTGAAACTGGATCAGCGTGTTCAGTGGTCTTTTTGTTACATGATGAACACTGCATGATGTCAACACACTAGATAATTTTACTCAAGCGTCTGAAACAGAAGAACAGCGGATCTTCACAGATTTTTTCCCCCAAACATAAAGTGTGCAGTTATTTGTTCATTTTTTTGTTTTTTTGTTTTTTTTTACATATATTGCTGCAATATTCAGACATCATTGCTATCTTCCATAACTGTCATTTTCTCAGATTTCTGGCATGTCATTTTTGATACACTTTTTCACCAACATTGCTACTGTAACTATAGATCCAGCAGATCCGACCGTTCGGGCCAAAAAGAACTATTCCTCTCCTCTGCCTCTTTTTGATAAGGCAAAACAAGCACATGTCATCCAGGACCTTCACTGTTACCTCTGTGATGTCAAGGTGTATGTATCCCAGTCAGCAGCATCTAATGTGATTCAACATTATTGATGTCATATCTTTACGTTTCTGTTGCCATTAGTGATTGAAAACAGATATTTAATCTTATACAAAATCTATCAGTAAATCGTCAGTATTTTTAGAATGGATATTTAGTTGGTAAATAGTGTTAAGATTGCACAAGATTGTGTGTTTGATTCTGCTTTCTGATGTTTGTACTGTTTTTGGATAGAGAAACTAAGCATTCAAATTGAAATCCCTGCACATTGGATAATAACTTTCACTTCAGAAAGTATTAAATGAATTATAATAAGCGAAAGTAACTGTCTTGTAGTGGCCCCAGAGTGAAACATTGTGGAATTTGCAACAAATGTGTGGAAGGCTTTGATCATCATTGCAAATGGTTGAACACTTGCGTGGGTCAAAGGAACTATTGGTAAGTTCATGATTTGGATAAAATAGTGATCTCAAAAGCCAGTCATATTTCATAAACAAACTCCCTGTTTTTGCTACTTTCAGGTTCTTCTTTGTGGCGCTTATTTCTGCCATCCTAGCAGTCTTTCTGCTCACCGTTGTCATCTTGTTCATATTTGTTCAACATTACCTGGATCCACATATTTTACGGACTGCACCACAGTTTGGGAGTGAGTTTGACATCTTTCATGGTGTTAACGGCATGACTTAAAAAGGTTGCTGTAATTTCTTTTTTTATTCGTCTTTTTAAAGCAGTGCTGGGGAATACAACGTGGCTGGTGTTTCTGCCATTAGCTCCTATGAAGACGAGTTCAGCTGGTCTCCTTACATTAGCCTTCATAACGGTTCTGCTCTGCATCGTCTGTATGTTGCTGTTCTGTCACTTGCTGGGATTTCACCTTTACCTGTGTAAGTGAAGTGGCCCTTCCTTTTCATCTCTTCTTCCTCTCTGACAAGAATCCTCATTGTTTCATGCTCCATCTGTTTTCCCACTGGTTTCCCAGTTTATAAAGGAATAAGCACATATGATTACGTAAAGAACAAGCGAGAGAAAGAAGACAGAAGACGAAAAACCGAATCTAAAAGTACAAGCACCTGCTGTTCAAAATGTAATGCACGCTCTCAGGAGGTAAGGATTTTATTTGTTTTTTTACTAATTACTCGTGTTCAATCCTTCATGTTAAGAAATCTCTTTTGTTTTATAGAACCAAGACACATCAAATAATTGTGAGCAAACGATACCACAGAGTCTAAGGTAATTATTCATCTCGGCACCTTAAAGAACCATTGGATGGTTTTTACAGAGATCAGTAATGTTTTGACTTTCCTGCAGTTTCTTCAGATTTGCCAACACAAATCCACTTTCCAGCAGACTATCAAACTGTACAGAGGTAACAGTATTGAGTCACTTCTACTTTTTGGAGAAAAAAAAATCCTTGTATTCGTCAAGAAATTCAGCTGCATTGCATTAACATTCTTCTTCTTTTTCTTAGCTGGAAAACTTTAAGAAGTCTGCAGAAAAAGAGAATAGTTTCAATTATGGGACAGAAAATCCAACACAGAATGAAACAAGTATACTTTTTAATATGCACACTTACATTGACTGTATATGCAGTGCCTTGCAAAAATAATTCATATCTTATGATAGACATAGCTTAAAAATAGCATTACAACCACAAACCTCAATATAAGTTATCATATTTGGAATCTCAGACCAACAAATCTGAGCAATTATGAGCCTGCCTCATTAATGTAAAGTTGAAATATACATGTTTTTCAACACATTCATTCAGCCTGCCTCAGTCAGCATCGCCTTTAGTTAGAATTATACCTCAAGTTTTTTGAGGTGTCTGTCTGCTATTTCTGCACATCTACAGACTGAACATTTTGACCTTTTCCCTTAATGAGAAAGCACATTTGTCAAACTGGATGAAGACCTTCTTTGAACATCATTTAGCTCCATTTTCCCTCACAGCATCTCTTACTATCCATACTGTCTGTGTAAAAAGAAAAACATCACCCGAATATGATGCTGCCACCACCATGTTTCAGCTCTCCTGCTGTGTTCTGTGGTCTTCATGATGCTTTTTGTTCAACTAATTTTCTCTGAGGCTTTCATAGAACATCTGCATTTGTTGTGAAAATAAATTACACTCTGGTCGACTCTGATGACCAATTGGTTGTCTTTTGAGGGTGGTTGGTTGCATTACACTGAATTAAGGGTAGCAGAGTAAACAGATGTGAATACAACTGCAAGGCACTGTTTCCCCATTTAGCACTGATGCAGAATTAATTAAATATCTATGCCATTTCTTTGTTTTCTATTTGCTCAGTGTGAAGGTTAATTCCATATTAAGCACAATATTGTGAACGAAATAAGAATTTCGGTGTTTTACTACTTTTTTCTCTCTTTGTCATTAAGGGTCAATATCAATGAGTGTCATCAAGAGTCCAAAGCCTGACAAACATGAGGAAGATCAGGGAACCAGTGAAAAGTCCACTCCTGAGGCACAGCACCCTCCGGGCTGCTCAGTTGTGGCTCAGGATCCTACATCTTAGTGACTGTCTGAAAAGAGATGGGCCAGGAGCTGATGCTATCAGGAACAAGTTGCTGCGTGGGCCAGAATTATTGGTACATTAACACTGTAACCCTACATTCAGAAATAATTGGAGACATGTTTGATTTAGTGTAATCAGGATAGACACATAGATGATAGAGGCAGACTTTGTTTGGCTTTGCACACATCAAAATGATTCGATATTAGAACTTCTCATATTTTGTATCATTTTTCTCATATCGTTTCTCTCCAAGGCAGTTTTAGGCGATATTTAGGATTGAAATATTTTGTCCTTTTCATTTTTTTTTTTTTGATGATCAATTATTTAAGAACGTCTTTCGCTGAAGTCCAAGCCACTCGGTTCTGAAAAAGTTCTCAGTCTTCAAAAGCTATCTTTACAAAAGAGCAGTTAATTATTGGTTAGAATTTGTGGAAGCAGCAGTCTTACAGTTTTATTTCTGTGGGTAGATGTCTCTTGTAACCATTCTGGTTCTGTATGCAGCACAGGCTATCGACCCAAACCATCAATCCATATTTCCCCAGCAGTTTCTTTTTTCTTCCATTGTAAAGACTTAACCTATCTGTGCAATAAAATTGAAATCTAAATGTTTATCTCATAATTTCTTAGCCCACTGTTAGTTTGAGGAA
The DNA here is from genome assembly GCA_010277075.1 of Poeciliopsis retropinna. NCBI lineage: Eukaryota > Metazoa > Chordata > Actinopteri > Cyprinodontiformes > Poeciliidae > Poeciliopsis > Poeciliopsis retropinna. The sequence goes on along the minus strand of VMRM01000007.1, from coordinate 14,859,276 downwards.
CAGCAAAATAAGATATCTTCTGCTTGTTTTGTCTTTTTTTTTAATGACAGTTACATTTTGTACAAAGTTAGTTGAATTGTTCCTTTTCTGAATGTTTTCAAACACAAAGGTTTACATTTTAGGGATGACAATAATTATTCCCTACTTATGAAACTGAAGCACCAGGTTTTTTGTGTGCATGTCGGATGAAGAGTGCTTTGGAGCTGAAACCACAGTTGCTAAACAGATTGGATGTGGGGTCAGGGTGTTTGTTTTGTTTTATTGTTTAAATTTTCATGGGATATTTTGTATGATTTAATATGTATCTATTTTTATTTCTTGCATTGTGATTTTTTTTCTCAAACTTTTATTAAACATATTTAAAGCTTTGTTTAGCTCAACCTAGATTGTACAGAGATTAAAAAGAACACTCTTTCTTCTAGATGAATCTTTATTCCAGCAGATTTGTGGAGGACGCATCTTTTTTGAAAGCTGAGTTTTACGTCAGCATATTTTGAGATGCCGTTTTTGTATTATTTTCCAAAAAGCTGACATTTGAGGGCAAATATTCAGTTGAAAGTGATGGAGAACCTTTTTCAAAATTTGCAGAGTATTTGAAATGTGTTGACTGGTTCAGCTGGTTCACTCTTTTGCCTGGAAACTCCTCAGGCTCTCCCAGAATGAGCTGAGCAGAGTTACCTTAAGGGAAGATGTCTGAGTTTCCCTCTTGCAGCTGTAATCCTCATGACCTTATCTCAGATCGGCTGGAGACGATTACAGAAATGAAAGCTTTCGCTAAATCTGCTGCATACCTCCACATGCATCCAGCAGCTGATGGACTTTATAACTATCTTTGTTCCCAAATCTCTATTCAAGGCTTAAGTGTTTAAATCTTTTTTGCACAGTTGTTGCTATTCCTTGTAATTAATCTGCTTTTAGATGGTGCTCAGAATTGTCTGAGAACGCCAATTTTAACTACACAATTATCTTCTTATACTATAACTTTGCTTTTATTACACATTTATTTAAAATTTTAGCTATTTTTGACCTTTTGGGTGCTTCTATTTGCCACCTGGCTACATTTCCCACTGAGGGCCTGTACAGGACAGCTCCATTCCACTTGATCGAAATCCACATGCACATCTGCGCGTTGACCACACGGGGGCGCGTTTGAATCAGATTGAAGAGCCAATTATGTCATCCGCGATTACAGTCTGCTCGATCTGCTTTCATCATGATCAACAACGCCACCGATCTGAAGTGTCTCCACCACTTCCTGCTGCATGCCCTTCAGATATGCATCTGAAGTGAGAGAAAACTGGAGATGCTTCACCATAAGGAGTGCAGGGATTGCATAACCTCCATCCATGCCCAGCACGTCATACTCTTGATTGCGTAATAACCTCAGCGCACTGGACATCAAGAAAGCAAGGTTCAGAGGGCAAGTGTGTTCAGAGAAATGCTTCAGCCAATGGAAGAAATAGAAGATGGAATATAAAGGCAGTCGCTGAGAAAAATGTCCTGCGGTCACCCGAAATTAAATGAACTCCAACGAGGGTTCTGATAAATACTAAATTGCCACTGTGTGCCTAATGCTCTGTATGCATATTAGCAGAAATAAATGTAAATATAGCTTGAATAAAGCCGCCTCTGACATCCTCCTCCATTCATGTTGATGAGCGCTCCGCTGTTTATTTTGGCAGCACAATTTCAACAACAACAACACGGAGGAAGGCGGAAAACGGCTCCTCGCGCACGGTGGGCAGCCAATCAGCGGCCTGGTTTCTCTTCAGCATCTCGCAGGCAGGGGATTGAACCGTCCGGCAGATTTGAGAGCACGCACCGGGGGAGGAAGGAGATCTGCGAGAAGGGCTCCCGGATCGACGCGCAATATTATGATTTTCTGAAACCGACCGGGAGCGCTGAAGGATTACGTCACTGGGTGATCGAAACGGTACGTCTGATTAAAACTTGCACTAACGCGTCTCGTTTTTGGCTTGCATGGTTCATGCACGAATGCAAGTACAGCTGATTGCAGAGTCCTGCATGTCTCTTTTCACTCTGATTTTTGATTAGCCTTTTTAAAGCTGCCAGGTCATCTCGGTACATATTTATTTTATTTTATTTTTTTGCATTAGCAAGCTTCTTTAAGTGGCCGACAATAACAAACGGATCATGTGGACTCTGTGTGAATCTGTCATTTATGTAACATGTTTCTTTCTGAAAACGGGCTCTTCAGATGCTCTTCAGTCTTCAGCAGCTGCGGCCATATTCAGTAATATAAACATGATGAGCTTCCTGCCACAGTGAAGGGTCCAGTAGTAAACATCATTTACGTTTCTGGGTGATGCAGGGGGTTGTATGCTGCAGCCTTTACGTCAAGCTGTTGTTTTGTGTAGGTGGTTATATAATTATCCATGGGGGAAAAAAAAAAAAAAAAGTTCTCCTCTCTCTTATATTAGCTTCCCGAAGAATGGAGGACAGGATGTTCTTGTGTTTATAGGGACCACTGGTAAAAGTGTGTGAACAGCCTTTAAAACATACCCATCTTTTATAGCAGTATCAAAATCTCACACTAAAAAAAATGTAGGAAAGTCTTTTGCTTAGGCATAATTGTTTTCATAGAAATCCTACGAGGCACAATTCCTGGTGCTGCTCTTAATATTTTATACAATTAAACATCTAATCTTCTAAAACATTTTTGCAAGTTTTAAGCATAATGAGAGAGGAATCTTTGACCGTCTCTTTAAAATCCAACACAATCCCGAGTTCTTGCTTGACCTTTCTTCTCTTTAACTAATGGTATTTGGAGCACTCCCATGTAGATTTGTTTTTACATTTCGAATCATTATCCTGCAGAAAGATACAACAATCAGAAACAATTTTACACCTTTTTTTTTTAAACAGGCCCACAGCATCACAAATATTTCACTTGTGCTCCACAGCAGGCATGAGATGCCTTTACACACATTCAACCCAAGTTTTACATTAAGCCCACTTGGGAAGTCTGTTGCTGAAAATCTCAAGCTTGTTCTCATTTGACCAAAGTACATTCACATCCTTATATAGTTTGGCAAATCTTTGCTTATTTTTGCAATAGTAGCACAGAAGAAACTTTTTTTCTGCAATGCCTCCTTAGAAACCCGATATGTAGATCTAAAGGGTCTTGTGGAGCCATCGGGTCCCCAAGATTCCACTTTTTTGCCATATTTCACCGTGGAAACATAAAATTGCGACCAGCCCCGTTTGTCACAGTTCAAGCTGTCAAACTTTCTCATTTCTACATATTAACACTTTCTGATTGATCACATACAGTACCTTAGTGGCAAGTTCTCCTGTCCTTCCCAGTTTGAAGAGTGGCTATATGAGCAATGAGCCTCTGTGTCACATCATATTTATTTGTCATGGATACAGGATGATGATGTTTATTACTGTTGTTACCTCATTTCGGAGTGGCTAAATACTGCAGGCAGCTTGGTTTGGACCATAGCCGATTCTTCTTAAATATCTGTGTTGTTTACAGACAGCTGTAAACATCATAGATATGTTTATACCTGTCTGCAAACATATCAGCTGTGTAGCTCAGCATAGTGCAGAGTTCGCTGTAAACATTAATTGAAACAGGTTGTAAAGAGTGTGAAAAATAACTGGTGGTGTTTGTGGAAACAAATGATTTTTGATGTAGATTTTTTTTTTTTTTTTAATCATCAGAGGCATATCAAAATCATAGGTTGGATTCATGAGATAATGATACAAACATGATCAAAGAAAAAAAACATTGTTTTCTCCTTACTGTTTGCCTCTGCTGCCATATTCTCCCCAAAGGTTGAATTGGGTTTGCCTGAAATAAAGACATGGTGACTTGATTTTGTCCCAGATTTCAGACCAGCTTAACGTTGCGCTGGTTCAAGAGCCTCTGGGCTCTGTCACAAGCAGTTAACCTGAGAGTGTACTGTAAATTATCTCATTTCAAATCCCACAGATCTTTATAGAATCAAGAGAATGTTCTCAGATTAAATAGGGGCCGTAGATCCATATTTATTTGAAGGGGGGGATTAGGAGAGGTGAACTCCTAAAGCAGCCTGCTTTAATCAAAAATAACATGGGCTCTACTTAGAGCTGAATCGTGCTTTTCCCAGCAGACTTTGCTTCATCTTAGCTGTGTTGTTGACACCTTTGTGTATTTGATCATGCATCTTTTCCTTTTCTTTTTTAGTAAAATAAAATAATTGCAACAGAATCATTGGGCTTTCTCATATGCTGCCTGTTCGTCTTGAGATGTGTCTGCCAACAATAACTGCTGCAGTTTGTTTAAAACATCTCTAAATCCCTCTGCCTGCCAAGATATTTGAGTCACCAAGCAGTTTGGATTACTGGAGAGACGAGGACTCGCAGACAGATTGTTGGTGATCTTAGACTTTGGACTCAAATTTGTGATTTTTTTTTTTTTTTTTTTGCTTTTACATGCTGCGCAGAAGCAGAGTGAAGAGGGGACTGTCATCAAACTGGGCACTGACTTGGAGGCGTTATTTAGATGAAGTAAACTTTGTTTAATAAAGAGGCTGGGATTGTTGTGTCTTTTGTTGAAGCCTGCTTGCAGCCCTTCAGTAAGTCTGGTTGTATCATCTATTACCTAAGCATTCAAGAAAAAAGCATATAGGAGCGCAAATTACAAAGAATATCACTTTTCTGGATTTAAGGGTGAGGCTTTAAAGTTACTTTGTTTCACAACTTTTAAAGTCAATGGAACAAAAAAGCTATAAAAGGGTAGTTTGTGATTTTTGAAGTATGGCTTCCTTAAAAATGTCACAATCCACTAACCTCTTACCTGCTGTAGATAATCTCAACCATCTTGGAATTTAGGAATAATCTAGATCGGTTGAACCCAGAGACTGAAATTAATGGCTGAACTGATAAGGGCCAAGATTTCTTCTGTCTGTTAATTGGTCTTTTTTCGGTCTTATCAATTTTATCATATTTCTATTTAATGATCCTTTAATCCATTCTTGCACTTGCATTGGTTGGTTATTTACAGACACTGATAATTATTTACATGGGAAATGAAGGCAGGAGGCAGTGCACCACCAGTGATCTTTCTGTATTAAACTTGTGCTGTGAGTCTTGAGTATCATTACTTTTGGAGAGAGTCTGCATAAGTGGTTGCTTTGTTTGTGTTTTGTGAATGTTGTTTGAGTATATTTCACTTCTGCATGTTAAATTGAAAAATATATAAATAAAATAAAATAAAAACATTTCCTGTGAATGTTGCGTGTCTGGGTCGCACTAGTCGATGGAATAAAGCTGTTTCAAAAATATTAGTATTACAACCATTCAAGTAAATGCTCCTTTATTCATTTTTAAATGTGCTGTTGTCGGTTTTGTATGTCGACTGTATTTTCAAGCAAGAAATACCCTAAAAACAGCAGTGGGTGGTGCTCCTTTAGTTTCCATGCCTCGACTTAATAAACATTTCACTGTGTAGGAGCGACTGCAGTGTGCGCCAGAAAAGGTAAGGGAGGGGTAGTGAGGTGTTACTTCACTCCACATAGCCGGACTAGTCTCCAGTCATTCAATTTAAAAAAAAAATAACTTTTAACAGCATAAATGGAGGAATACTTTTGGGATTTTGAGACCAAAACTTTTTATTTTTTTGGAATACCAACCCATCCCTATTTCTCAAATTTTTAACATAACCAGTTAAAAACCTGGACACATCTGGCTTAATCCTGTGAGTTAAACCTGTTTAAGTTTGCGGCCGTGAATGTCTGATAAGGTCACATTCCAGAGCATCTGTCTGGGAAGGATGCTGGTCTGGACAGAAAACAGATGGGATCTCTGCATGCCCACTCACTGTGACGCCCTGACGGAGGTGCACACTGTCCTCCCGCTCAACCACTCGCACACATCACTTTGACAACAGTGACATCACTTCATGAGCTAAACACCATCTGCCAAATTAGCAGCGCAGGCTTTTCTCTTTGGTGCCGGTGTATTTCAGTCTGTATGTTTCGTTTACCTTCTCAAGAGCAAATCCAGTGTTTTTGGTTACACCCATTGTTGCTATGAATAGAAGCAGTTCAAATTGGGTCAGTTTATTGTTAAAGCATTCATCTGTGCAGTGGAGGGCCAGAAGCGTATGTAAGCACGCTGTCATCCAGTCGCAGATTTGTCTCTGGAGATCTGCCTCCAACCAAATGGCAGATCGTTTGTAGGGAGCAAATTGGAGCAGAAAACATGGCACAGTTGTAAAATGATCATTGTGCTGATCAAGTTTCAGTGAAATGATGCGGTCACATAAAAAAAAGATATGTGGAATTGCCATGTCTTTTTTAAAATGACTAAAAATAACTGTATCCCCTTAGTGTTAATGGTGATGTTTTTATGTTTTCAGAATGGTGTTGCTTAAGGAGGATGAGCACTCAGGCAGCTGAATTGACTGACAATAAATTGGAGGAGTGGAGTGAAAAGACTCCTTTGTTTTCCAGAGTTTCAGTCACTGCTAGACCAGCACATGCAAACACACAATGTGCTCTGAAGACTAAATTATATTAATTTAGTCACCACTCTAAATTAATAATTGAATACTGATGAAACTCAGTGGACACACAATGTTTGAATTGTAGCCTCACTGCTTGAAAAACTCGGAAGATTCTCAAAGTTTGGAACATTTAAAGATAAAATCATTTGACAGAATGTTTTTTTGTTTTTTTTTTGGCTTTTCCTTTTTTTTAGGCTGTTTATGCCATTTTTTTTCTCAGTAGAGATTTGCAGAGTTGTGAAGTACAAAGTTTTAAAGAAATTGTTCTTTCCTGTGTTTCAAATTTGTTAAGCCTGATTAAAAAAAAAAAGAAAAAAAAAAGCTTTATCAGCACTTCTCTCTGTTTCCACATTTTTATTTAACATACAAGCAATTTTAATTGTGCACAAATATTAGCGGTCATCATGAGTGTCATCAATATTCTATTTTCAGGTTGAAAGTATGACACAACATACAGTTTATACATAATTATTTAGAAATATGAATTTGGAATACAAATTTGATTTTGTGGATTTTCTACACCCAGAATTATATTCATACACTCACACTGATATATTAAAGGCATATTAGGAAGGTGCTAAAACAAATGATGCTTTTTGCAGCCATCAACGAGATCATGTCATAATGCTGGCTGGATATTTGAATAACTTTCTATGGTTGGTTTCCTAGCTTTTCTATGAACTCTACCAATGCTGCCAAGAAGAAGGATTATCCAATTGTTGTTTTTAAAACCACTGCATTTGTACGTTGGATTATTATCAATGTACCATAAAAGGACTGGTGAAAAATCAGCCTGAAAAGCCAAATTAAAATGAATGCATTCTCAGGCTTCACAGGGGAAACAGAGCATTGACAGAAAACACATTTAGTGTATAAGTGTGACCATGGCTTTATGTCTGCATTTTCATCTAAGTTATTTACACAGCTTGGTTGCAAAACCTTAAAGCTGAAGGGCTAGGTTCATTGCATCTAATCTATGTGAATCAATTAGCCTTTAATAATTGTGATTAAATTAATAAATTGGGTGAAACAGCACACCAATTTGCTCACACTGGCAACAAACATGGTATTTAATAATACTGTTGCATGATCTTCTCTCATCCTTTTCTCCTTTTCTCCACTGTCACATACATCGCTGCATGTAAGAGTTAAAAATTTAGCTGGAAAATATTTTTCACCCATGAAAGTGATTTATACTCGCAAACTGATTATCCTTAAAGAATATTTGTGGTTTTTACTTCCACCTTCACAATTATTCATTCTGCCCTGTGCCCTGATTACATCAGTACTAATAATTGTATTTGTAGCCTCTGGGCATCATCCACAAACATCTCGTTCACAAATAAACTGCTCGTATTATTATCGGAGCCCCTTCCACTACATACTTCTTTTCTCCAACGCTGTTACTTCCCAATTATTTACTGATCTCATGGTTTTATCTAATACCTCTTACATTCTCTATGATCCATTTCCTTTATTACATTGATATTTTTCCTCGCATGATGTCATCTTCTTTCTTTATTACTCATATTAACATCTTCATCCTCATGTTCAGGCTGGATTCTCTCTCTGGGTCATGAAAGACCAAGTTGGAGAAAGAGGGTTAGTTTTTAAAAAATTAAATTAAAGTGCTTTATGTATAAGCAAGTGGATCATGTTAAACAAATTTATGTTCAATAAATTTGTTTATTGAACATAAATAAATTGTTCAATAAATTTATTTAAGGTAAAATGTGGAAATCTCTAATCACTCCATGCCCAGATGTAATGTTTAAATCCTGATTCACAAAGCACTTTTTTAAATACTGGCTCACTCCATTCAGTCATTTTCTGTTTTTGAAAATCACAAGCAGACCTGCAGAAAGGAAATGAGAGGGATAACGTGTAACAAGGGTTGAAGAGCCAAAAAGCAGACTTTAAAATTAATTAGCATTTAAGCTGCCTAATAAACATAATTTGATAAAACATCTTTGCAGTTTGGTCGAACGGATTTGTCTGTGTTTGCTTTGTAGCTACAGCAGGATTTCTAGGTTTCTTCGTATGGATTTTATTTAATTTTGTGTTTCAATGCTGTCACGTTGAGGCCTTAGGGACCTCTATCTCATTTGTCTTGGCACAAGTGTTGGATGACATATGACAGAAAGCCCTGCTGTCAATAGTGTTGCTCTGCGATGTCACCATGTGTATGTGTTCAGAAATGGGCATGGGGTCAAACAGAGCAGCCACTCGCACCAGACAATGGGTTCCTAGTGTCCATACCTATAAATGCCATTATTCATACACATTGATAATCTCTTCTGTTTTCTCTTATAATGAGTGGCTTAATATGATGGCATTATGCACTGTCCGTGTGTGGCACTTGAAAACGTGAACTTTTCCGAGTATTTAAGTATCATGAGTGCTCAGTGAGGTCACAGTTGAGGCTGTAGGTCACTTGCTCACGGAGACAAAGTCCTTCGCTTTTGCCACGGCCTCTGCGGGTGAGTGAACACTCTTTACCGGCAGCTTAAGGGAGCAGATGGTTTAATCCACAGAAAGTTGCTCTTTCTCTGGATTGCATGTTGGATTTATCTTTTTTACTGTTGACTGTGAGTATGCTATTTTAGTGACTTTCAGGTCAAACCTTCATTTCTTTAAGGATGCTGAGATAAGTATGGGGGCAGCAGAAAGGTGAGCAGAAACCCTTCAACTGCAATTAGAATATTATGATATCTTCCTACAAAATGTGCTACAGGCAGGACTACATTACGTCCACACTTTGTGTTTCTTTTTACCACCTTGTACGAGTATTAAAAGCTGACTGAAGGAGGAGTGAGGCTGTTGCTCTTTTATTTATAGATCAAATCAGGTTGCTGTGTTTAGAGAGAAAACCCCTCAGCTCAAACTGTGTGAAGTCATCCTGAGGAAAATAGAGAAAATAAGTCACAGCACAGCAAACCAATGCCAAATAGGAATATTATACTAAGGCTTTGATTAGGTAACAAATAATTTCAATGTCCACCTTAATCTTCTTTATTTGGAGACTGTTGAAGTTAACACATTTGTTCCACTTGGCTGTTTCTCTGCACATTGGTGCACATTACATCATCAGATCAGAATCACTTTAAAATCATAATTGATACCATAAAGTCTGGGAGGCTGCTTCATAAAATTTGGTTGTTTTCAAACTGCTTGTCTCTTTCCATTACTATGATGCAATAACTTGAGCTGCATGTCTTAAAATACTAAGCTGCTCATTTTTATTATTAGTTGTTACCAAAAATGGAGCCTCTCCACGTTGTTGCAAACCCAGCTGGGTACGTTTTGAGATGCATGATGAGGCTTTTGCTGGCTAATCCTAACTTCTCCTTCTCTTTCTGGTCTAACCTGCAAAATTCTATTTTGACCAAATTAGTTTTATTATTTTTTAATAATAAAAAAAAATAAAGTCATAAAGTAGCAGTTTTGAATCCAATAGAAAAATAAATAATTTCAAGATCTGTTTTTATCTTGTAGTCGGACTCAAACAATTCACCTCTGTGGGATTAACTGGTGATGTGTCTGTAGACATAAAATGATGGGAGTTCTTAATTTGGTATATTAAGAACTCAGTGATTCTGATCATTGATTAGAGACACTATTAATGGTTTTGTATAAAAATGGAGAAACAGACAAGTACACACTTATCTAAATTATTTTTGGCAATGCACAATCTAAAATGGTTATAGCTTTATCAACTGTTTCTAGAGTTTTATCCGACATGACTCTTGCTTCTCCAATGCTCAATAAATGCATATTGTGTTCCTATTGATGATGTTTCCTTATGGAGCAGTTTGCTCAAGAGTAAGAGTTGGGCTAATGCTAGCATTGTTCGTCTCTAATCTTTTAGTGTAGCTCCAGCCTCTAATCTATCGTGTGGAGACAAAGGCCACAGGAAAATGTTGTTCTCCTGCTTCATGCAACTTTGCTTTGAATCGCTTTACAATTTAATAACTATATCTCAGCTGTGGTCAGACTCAACAGCAGCTGTTTAGGAATACAGAGCACCGCACTCGGAGCAAGACACCTGACAGAAAACTTTAGCCACCAATACAGCCTATCTTCTCCACAGTGAAAGACATTTTAATCAACAAAAACTTTTAGGTTCTTCGCGCAAACCCAAAAAGATTTGCAAGCCGTGCAGAAGAAATAGGCCTTCTTAAAAACTTATTGTGCCTATGGTTTGCTGGCTAACACTTTGGACGTCACTGTCATAAAATCATAGACAGCAGCCCCAAAAGCAAGTAGTGAGAACCTTTCAGTTCATTTTTTATTGTACTTAATTGTGTAAATGTGATGCCATTCTGTCAAATACTGTAGATTAGCTTGTAGTGTAAATCTATTACATTAATACGTTGCTAAATAAGTTCATGCTCAGCTAATTGTACGATTAAATTCAAAGCCATGCAAAGTATTGCTTAAGAAAGAGTTTGGAATTTGATTAGAGTGCGACATCGCGGCTACAAACGATCTTTTCCATATTTTATTTGTAGAAACATGACCCAGTGAGCGCTCTTAGGAGCAAACTATCTTTGACTCATTCTTCCTCTGTAACCTTGTCAACAAGAATTTATGCAGTTTGAAGAAAGTAAACTGCTCACGAGTATTCTGTATGTGCTTTATACTCCTTGTACAAATGTCGTCTTTGTAAGTATTTGTGTGTTTGGGTGACACCCGGGCATCTATTGTTGTTGTTTGCTTTCTGAGGTTGATAAAATGTAGAGCAGAGTACAAGATCTTTGAGTGTAGCATTTATTCTGACTTGTAGATTGACTGTATGTTGAAGTAGCTGTTACTTTCATTGCGATATTTTATTTTTTATTTTTTTACATTTTAATTCCTGCATTTCTGATGGAAAATCTGCCTTTTGGATGCTGGTTTGCTATTACCTTTTATAGTTTGCACATTTGTTATGATGCGTAACCATAGCAACAAGGTAGTTAACGACAGCAGCTGATTAACATAGCAAGAGCTGAAAGGACATCAGTAAGTTTTTGTCCATATTATTCACCAAAAGAGTTCACCAGTGTTATTTTGTAATGCATGCAAAGTCATCATTTTTGTTGTTACTAAAATTCTGACACAACAACCCAAATGCATTTGTGGTAGTATCTGGTGATTTTTAATTACCCTTCACCCTATGCTACACTGCCATCGTTTCAACAGTTTAACAGCCGCTCTACCACAGAAAGCAAGACACTGGATTTGTATTCCACAAAAGTCAAAGACTCAGACACCTCCAAAGCAAGACCTCCTGTTGGAAAATCATATCACAACATCAATTTCTCCACTCAGAATATAAACCCATTGTTCAGAGACAACCTTTTTTTAAAAAAAAAAAAGGACTGCGAGAAAGTGGTCACAGGAAGCTAAAGAAGCTCCACAGGGTTGTTTCAATGTAACAGATTGGATTGCTCTGTGCCACCGTTATGAAGAAGACATTTATGCCTTGACTGAGTGTGCGACGTCTGAGTGGACAACACTATTTCCACTAGAACAGTTAGATACTTTTCTAATAACAAACCTTTGATGACCAGTGATCTGAAGGAACTGTTGGACAAGAAAAAAAGTCTTCCGCTTTCTTTATTAACAAGATTTGAAGAATATTGTGTTTTTAAGTCTATTCTCCTTTCTGTTCTGGCCTTGGTTTAAATTCATATGCTATTATAAATAACCTCCATCCTTATATTTTCTCTTTCTCTCTTTTTTTTTTTTTTACAGCACAAGAAGTAAACAAAAATCATCTAATACAAGCATTTCACAGAAGGACTCAAATTTCTATTCAACGATGGGAGACCAGAAGTAAGTTTCAGTAGTCATCTATTTAATCAAACGTTATATTTTACAATGAATGAATATCTGACTTTCTCCTTTTGATTTATTCGGCCTAAAATTCTACAGATATTTGTTAATGAGTTTCATGTTGGTGCAGAACTTATAAGGCATTTGTACACTCACCGTGAGTCTGGGAACACTTCTAAAGTTTCCAGCCCAGCGGGAAAAAGTTGAAAACACCTTACAAATTGACAAGACCAAGAGCAAGTTGTGACTTGACCTCAGAGCATGATTGACTCTTTTTTTATCTGCAGAACTGTTTGGACTTGCGCACAGCCATGCAGATATGGATTAGATCATATGTGTAGCTAAAACCAGATATTTACAGTCACTGAATAAAAAGACACAAATACTTCTTTTTTTTTTTCTTGCTGTCTGTGGTTAAATCAGACCAAACTTTTTTTAAGTTTAGGTAGAATTAGCAAAAATATTTCTATTGTGCTAAATGCCAGAAAACTCGGGAATAACATTTTTGGGATTTATTTGTAACATTCTTTGAATTAACATACATTTTGTCAGTATCAGGGACAATTGCCTTTTGAAATGTTTGACGTGGCTCAAACATATATATATATTTTATTCACTACTTGTTCTTATTTTATCTAATAGGTCAATAATGTGTTTTCAGAGGGGCTTTAGTAGATGTAAATTAAAGATTTCCAGACGTACTTCTCATATTTAAAGCATGGCCAAACATACCTTTTCCTCCTGCAGAGACAACATAGACGAATTTAAAGTCCAGACAGCGAAGCACCCCAACATGAGCGCAGTCCCTCTACGGCCACACAGTGAACACTCCAAAGACCGAACATCCAAAAGGCTTTCGACGGAGTCTAATGGGACCAGTGATGGAGGTATGGGCTCGTCCACACCGGTGGAGATCACTGCTTTGGAAGAGTCCTTTCGACGCTTTGCCATCCACGGTGACACTCGTGCTACCGGCAAGGAGATGCACGGCAAGAACTGGTCCAAACTCTGTAAAGACTGCGGTGTGATCGATGGGAAAAACATCACCCTCACTGATGTTGACATTGTTTTCAGCAAAGTCAAGTAAGTAAGCCATAAGTCTCACGTTAAAATGAAAACATAATACTATTAGTGCTCTTAAATGTGCCTGTTTATTCTACAGCTATTTAGGCCAGATGTAAAAAAAAAAAAAAAAAAGGTATACTACTTCAGGCATGTTTGTGCATTTATTTTTGGATTCAAATGCTTTTGAAGAACTGATTGCTCCAGATCAGGGCAAGATAAAATCACTGTGAGCTTATTATAGACTAAGAAAGCTCTCAGTCTTCAATGACATCTGTTCATGTGTTCATTGAATTCAGATGAAGCTCTCCATCAAAAAGCAGCCGGAGCTAAAGGCCAGATATGGCTCATCTTTTATCTCCTCAGGCTTTGCTGATTCATATTTTAATGTCTGATTTTACTGATGTAGAGTCACGACAACAATGAATTGTGGCCTCAATATCGTTTGACAGCTAAAGAAAATGTTTTTATCCACACAGCTAAATTAAATTAATACCAGGGTTTTTTTTATTTATTTGTCTTTAGCCATAAATATGTATGTTAACAGTGTATGTGATAGTCACAAATAATTTAGACATAGACAATTTAACTAAATCCTGCAAAGTTAGCATTTGTTAATTAATTGTAAAATTTTTGTTTTGCTGGTGTTTAACAATGTATTTGTTTTTAGCAGTTTTCATGTAAATGGAGGTCCTTATTAAAATTGAAAAAATATATATATTTTATCTTTATGTTTCATGTTAGTTAAATGTATTATTTACAGTTATAAGTAGAAATGTATGATATGAACTTAAAAGTTTGACATATAGTATTATTCTGAATAATATCAGAATATCACTGATTATTCTGGCATTAGAGAGAATGATTAAAAAAAGTGGTGATGAAAAATTATTACTTAGAAACCCGTTGCAGTCTTATGGATAACAGGCGGTACGGCTGCACCTGAATATCACTGCAAAGCCCGTCAAACACAAACACTGCTCATTTAAAAAACAACCGCCCATCTAAATAAAAAAAAAATAATAATAATAATTTTCAGATTATTCAATATTACTATACCAAGACACCACATGCATTAACTAGTGCGGTTGTATCACTAAACAGCACACTATAGACTGTATTTAATTCTGTTTCTAAAGACATTGATATTTCTGTTCTCAGAACCAACAATGGGCAAAAAAAAATGGTATTCCAATAGCACCTTTTAGTATTTTGGTATTGCAAAAAAAAAAAAAAAAAAAAAAAACATAATATATCTACAAAAACTAACTTTTGCCTTCCTCACCTTTCCAGTCAGCTTTTGTTGTTTTTGAGACACCTGCAATGACTGTTAGCATGTGAATGGTTTCTTGGCAAGTACAAAAAAGGATCTAGTGGGTGACTGTGCAGCTTTGTTTACACCCTTATCTGCCCTGATCTGTTGGCCAATACAGAGAAATGTGCCAACAACGTTCTGCAGAATCACTGCAGAAATTTAAGAAACTAAAAGTGGATTCTATGTCTTTTTAGGCCTGGTGGATCTGTGCTCTTTTGCATACATTAAGTCTTACGTATCATATATATATATATATATATTATAAGTAGAAATAATACTACTTATTATTTGTATATGTATATATATATATATAGATATACATAGATATATATATATATATATATATATACATATATATATGTATATATACATACATACATACATACATATATATATATATATATATATATATATATATATATATATATATATATATATATATATGTATGTATGTATGTATGTATATATAAAACTGTTTGCCATATCTTGTAAGAAACTGAGCATGTCAGCATGGTGAAACAGAAAAGAGAGATGTGTAAGAGAGATGTGTTGCAGAAGCAGCAGCTGAAAGTCCAGCTTTCTCTCTGACCGTAGATTGCATGAAACAGACACACATATCAGAGCTTCGCCACCGAACGATCTCCAAAACAAAACCACCACTTGGTCACTGAAAAAGTCAAACTGATAGTAGAGCCCAAACATTTCTTGTTTGCTGTAGTTTGTTGCTATGACAGCACGGTTGCCTGGGGAGATCGTTGGCTTTATAGGCTGTTGTTTGGGTGATTTATCTCCACAGCAATGTCTGTTTGTGTTTGTGTTACCAAGGGCTTTTAATGTAGAAGTGAAACGGGCAAAAGGCGAGTTAGACAACTGAAGTGCTCTCAGAGCAGCAATGATTGATGACCTGTGATACTTTCAAGGTGTGATCTGTTACGTGGGAATTCAACACCTTCACAGGTACTTGGTTGCATTCTGCAGGTTTAAGTGACTGTAAGGAGGTACAGTCTGAGAGAACGAATGCAAACATCTCCATTTTGTGTATCACTAAAGTCACATTCTATTCTTTACAAAAACAGCTTTAAGCTTTCTTTTTAATATCCCTGGTTTGCTCAGTAATCCTTATCTCATTTTATGATCAACTAAATCTGGCTGAATACCATCTTACGAGGCTTTACAAGTTTTCATCCTCCTTGAACTTTTTTTGATTTTATAATGTCCCCACCACAAACTTCCATGTATTTTATTAAGATTTTATAACAACACAAAGAAGCTCGCAATTATGAAGTGGGAGAAATATGATGCATGGCTTCCAAATCTCTACCACAAATAAAAACTGAAACCCTAACCCCTATGGTTTTGCATTTTGACCACTTCTACAGCCACCTTTGGTCACAACCACAAGTGCAATTTTTTGAGGGTATACAGAAACCCTAAAATCTCATCTTTTCCCCATCTTGTTAAATATTATACTTTGTGTTTAAATCCCAATAGAATACAATGAAGTTTTAAAACTTTCACAGTATTTAAAAAACACCATTTAACTAGTCTGAAATGGATTGTAGCTACATGCATTTTAATAGGATCGATGTTAATTATTTTAGACTTAAATGTAATTAGACATTTAATGGACCCATGTCCTCAGATGGTTCTGAGAGATTTGTTGATAAAGCAAGCTTTAAAAGCTGCGGTTTTGCCGGCGCATCTGCAGCTGTTTATGTTATTTGCGATATCACCCTACCTTTCTTCTCTCATTTTGGAACAGGAACGTCTCATTCGTTGGAAGAAAAAACACAGAAGATGTTTACATAGTCATTTTGGGGGGTTTATGCTCACATAGTTGCAAGTATAGCTTCCTCAAATTTAAACTTAAGTCTCCTCCTGCTCCAACTTTTCAGGAAGAAATCCTGTCGAACCATCACGTTTGAGGAATTCAAAGTGGCACTTGGAGAGCTGGCTCGGAAGAAATACAAAGAAAAGACTGGAGAAGATGCTGAGGCCGAGGTCTTCAAGCTGATCGAGGGGAAGGCGCCGGTCATAGCAGGAGTCACGGTAAGACTTCATCTGTCACAAAATTCACGTCAGTTTCACCAGCGATCACCGTCATGACTCGAACGTTCTGCCAACCGCTCCACAGAGGGCTGTGGCCTCGCCCACGGTGAGCCGCCTCACAGACACCACCAAGTTTACGGGGTCACACAAGGAGCGTTTCGATGAGACCGGCCGAGGGAAGGGGAAGGCCGGTCGGGTGGACCTCGTCGACACTTCGGGATACGTATCGGGATACAAACATCGAGGGACGTACGAAAAGAAAGTGAACAAACCCACCGAGGGCCGACCCATGTGAAGGCAAAACATTTCATCAACTGCTAAGATGATTTTCTACAGAGTACTCATAGAAAGCACAAAAGAATACAAGCTCATACATTTCCCAGCCCATTTGTTTTTATGTGTATGTCTGTGTGTGAGAGAGATTTAAAAAGAAAAAAAAAAAAGATGATTTTTAAACTATTCTCTGTGTGAGAACTGGAAAACTGTTTACATGTATTTTTACGACGTCATCACCAGCTGGTACATTCCTGTCTGATAGCGAGTTACTGCCAAACACTAAGAAGAACCAATGAGAGGAGCTGCTAGAGCCTCTTATGATACGGCCCCTTAATATTTAACAAGCACAATGAACAGAATGCCAAGAACAAAAACAGAACAGTTTGATGAAAAGACAAAAAAAAAAAAAAAAAAAAAAAAAAAAAGCACTTTTTTTTATTTGAAATATTTCTACTACCCTTTCTGGTGAAAGAATGGTGTCGGGTTAAAGATGATTGGCGCACTTTCTGTTCGACACAGATATAACTGCTGTTTGTTTCGAGAACTTTAATCCCTCATTTCATCTTCAGCACTTTTTTTCCAAACCCGCACTTATCAATACTGTGTGTAGGAAGCCTGCTGTCCAGTTTTTAAGTTTCTTTCATGGACTCAGTAAAACTAAATAATGCAGAGGTTCCTAAACAAGCCGTTAAAACAATGGAAACACATGTTTAAATTGTGTGCGTATTTTTTCAAGCAAATCTTGTAGGGAATGATTTCACTGGTCCAATTATCCTGGTTAGACAGATGAAAAACATTACACCCTCAAAATGACCTCAAATGAAGTCATAGTTTTGTTTGCAAGAGTAAAATCTTACTTTCAGAAATTTTTTAAAAAAAGTTATGCATCTGGCCTTTCTGGGCTTCTCTAATTTTGATAATTAGTCTACACATCTAAGACCAAAGAAGTAAATTAGAGGCATTATAATCTGGCAGAACTTTTCTACTTTATAATTCATGAAACATAATAAAAAGACCTGCCCTTTTAATAATGGTTGTTAAACATAATTATTCTTCTGCGCTTTTGGTATTTAATCATACACAAACCAACATGCATTTAAAGCAGATGATCTTCCCCCACTGGCTAAGCTCAATTGTACAAGATTGTATTTTCAACCTTTTAGTTATGTTATCTCCTTCTCAGATTTATACACAGTAGCTCTAATATATTTGCTTTAAAGTTGTGTATATACTCTAAACAGTTTCTGCCAATTAGCCTAATTTAAGACACTGATTTTTATGTATTTAGTTTTTCCGTATTGCTGTACCTCGTGCATGTTGTGTATATTGCATTTGATTCAGAAGCATATAGATGACAGAGGTTTTTTTTTTTTTTTTTTTCCCTTCCTAAACTGCTGTGCCTGATGTGATTACAGACTACTGGTCAGACCTAAGTATTTTCTCGGTTAAAAAAAATAAAATAAAGTATTGAAACTGTGGGATCATGATCAAACCTTGTATTTGCCTGTAATGACTGTACGTATTTGTACTTGTACAAAGTAAGCTGTCCTCTAATGCTACCCTATTTGTCTGTACCTTTTTTGTGTAAGCTACTGTCATCTAAGGCACGGTAATTACCTGATGAAAGCAGGGGTTTAATGTTTACTTACATACTCTACCAGATGCAAGGGAAAACTGCATACAACAATTTTTGTGTAAAATATTTTTCCAACATAACAGTATTGTGTGTAACACACTACCTGTAGCCTCAGCTGATGAAGAATCGTGCATCGACTGCAAAACTAGCAGCTTTTTGGTGTTGGCTTGAATATCTTTCTGTGTTTTAATGCCAAATATTGTGCACCTTTAATGTGGAGGAAATATTTGTTTTTTCTAAAAAAAAAAAACAAAACAAAACAAAACTTTTCAAGTACTATTGTGCCCCAGTGCATGCAGTGTACTACTTTTCTTGTTCTCAATGCCTCTAAAAGTGTGTTCTTGATTTACATTGCATTACTGAAAAATAAATAAGCAGAAAAGATATATCCGTTTTATGGCCTTTTCAGGGGTGCTTCTGCAGCGGTCGCACCATCCGCTCAGTGACCTGTAAAATCCAGATAAAAGCAGCGGCTACATTCAGCTCGCTTCTAAGGCGCTCAGCAAAGTCCCATATGAAGGTTTGCAGGAGAAAAGTGCGTGTGTGAGCGGCTCTCCGGGCCCGAGGCAGACATATAAATAAAGTCACAGTGCAGCCGCAGTCCTGATGCATTCAATCCACGGCAGCGTAGAAAGCAGATGGATACGCGGCTGACCTAAAAAAAAGAAAAAAGAAAAACAAATGCAGACACAATCTTGCCACAGATCCAGGAAACACATCACGACCTTCGTAGTTTCCCCCTAAAATCATTTGTTAACATAACAGTCCCGACATGCTCTTATATACAAGCTTTCATGAATGAATTGCAGGTCTCTTAACTGTTTATATCAAGAGGACACCCCATATATAATTATTCAGAATAAAAGGACACCTCATTAAAATGCAAGCAGACTGTACACGATGTAAATGGCCTGAACTGCAGGGGTTCAAATTAAGCAGAAAATTACAAAAATAATGTACCTACTGCTTATATGAAGCTTGGCATAATTCTGCTTTGACACGCAATCCTCGGATCTCAATATGGCTTTAATGTTCCGCGGTTGCCCGAAGCTCAGCAAGCAAACATTCATTTGTAGCCACCAGGGACCTGCAGTATAAACACAGACAACAAATCACACAAAAAGAACCCAGCTTTGCTG
The DNA here is from genome assembly GCA_010277075.1 of Poeciliopsis retropinna. Taxonomy (NCBI): domain Eukaryota; kingdom Metazoa; phylum Chordata; class Actinopteri; order Cyprinodontiformes; family Poeciliidae; genus Poeciliopsis; species Poeciliopsis retropinna. Next base: position 14,839,462 of record VMRM01000007.1, on the reverse strand, counting down.
CAGTATTCTCAGGGTCCCTTATTGGGCTTTTACGTGACAGGCCGACAGACCGACGATACATGCATTTGTTAAGAACAAATAAAAATAACTGTTCAGTCCCATTTCCTCTAATTCCCCTACATAAAATCTAATGTAAGCAGTTCCCTTCAGAAGTCACCAAATTAATAATTTTCAGGAAAGGCCTCAGAGATTTGTTAAGAGAACATTAGGGAACAAAGAGCATCATGGAAACATAGGAACCCAGCAGACAGACCAGGGATGTGGTTGTGAAGAAGATTAAAGCCAGGTTAGGCTTTAAAAAGTATCTCACCATTAGTCTGACACTTGATGAGTCTGACCTTTCAGGAAGAGTGACAAGAAGAAAGCCATTGTTGAAAGAAAGCCACAAGAGGTTCTCAAGTAGGGGAGACAGCAAGCATGTGCAACAAGATGATGTTACATGAAACTGAAACTGAACCTGGTTGGTTTGGTTTATGTGCAAATTTAACGTGTGCTGGAAGGCTTGCTTGCACTGCATATCAGCCTGAAAACAATATGTTGGAACATGGCGGAGGCACCATATTTCTGTGGGAATGCTTTTCTTTGACATCGTCAGGCAACTGGTCAGTTGATCAGAAGATCGAGAAAACCTGAAAGAAACTTTGTAAAAAGCTGACAAACAATTGAGACCGAGTTGAAGGTCCACCATCCAGCTGGACAGATATCAAAGCTTACTTATTTGTTGCAATCTAACTCCAATTAAAGTCAATGGGAAGACTTGAAAATTGATGTCCATAGGTGCTCTAAAAATGTCAACATTTACACTGGAAAAAAAAAATATCTCCTGTCTTTTACCTATGGCTTTCCTGAAGCATGTTTGACAGATCATGGAGTTTCTCGGCCTCCTGCACTTTTTTCCTGAGGCCCTCGATCTCTTTCCTCAGCTCCTCCACTTCTGTCTGAGCCTCTAAGGACGAGCAAACGCAAAGAAGTGTTGCTAGTTCAGAAAACAGCCGGAACATGACTCACATTCATCTCTGGCGATCACACCCACCTCGGATCTGAGTAACCGGTGAACTTTTCATCATCGACTTCAGATACTGCCGCTCTAACTTGATGAGTTGTTTTTGCAGGGCGACATTTTCCTCCAACACGATCCTGAGCTGCTCATTCAGTTTGCCCTGGATTAAAAGTGTCAACTCATGAACAACTTTCTTAAAACTAAAGTATTGTTTGTTTTTTTAAGAGTGGAGGCAACTTACCGCCTCTGTGCGAGCTTCCTCCAGCTGGGCGGAGAGGTTGCATACTTCTGTTCTCTGTTCGTTCTCTCGAGAGAGCGCTTGTAAGCGAAGCGCGTTCACTTCCTGTCTTAAGGTCCTGACCTCAGCCTCCCGACTGGAAATATTGCTCTCCATCATGGAGAGGATCTGCACCGCCTGAGCTATAGCCAAAAATAGATTGGATGAGAACACATTCATCTTCTCTAGATCCTGAGACTGGATGCCTCAAATAGTTTTTTTGGCCGGCTCACACAGGAAGCTGTTGTTGTGATGCAGCGATCTCTCCCCCCGCCAGTGTTTGTCCACCAAATTGAGGAGCATCTCCAGGGGTTTCCGGTAACCACCCTGAGAGGGGAATGCAGAGATGTCAGCAAATATAATTAAACGAACACGATACAATCCGAGGTTCAGCGTACCAATTAGTAAAGAAAACTGCCGACCTTTTTTTTCTTTTCAGCTTGCGGCTGCGGGTCGGATCTCCCTTCCGTCTTGTTAAAGCTCGAGTAGGTCAGCCTGGCCGGATATAGTACGGGGTTAGAGTGATCTGCGAGGTTTAAACCAGAACGCAGCGGACTAGGAGGGCAAATTTCACCAAACGAAGAGCCACGGTGGTCACTTTGAGCTGGAAAAATGTGGCAAGTACACAGTTACTGATATGTCATGAAATAATTGTTGCTATTTGTTGACTTGTCTAAGTCTAGTGTGAAGGAGTTCACAGGAAATTAAAAACTCACCAGGATTTGCAGTAAAATGACCCCTGGCCTTGTGCCTGGCTATGCTGGACGAGTCATTTTGTTTTTGTTTTCCAGGCACAGTTTTGTGTTTCTCAAAAACCGGACCGAACGACACTTTTGGTCTTTCGGCTCCTTTCGGTGACGTTGAATTTAGATTAGGAGGTAGTGTGTTCATCTGTGAGTCTTTGGACTCGGCCAGAGCTGGGAAATTATAAATAAGCAAAAAAAAAAAAAAAATGTTACAAACACGCTCTAGTTTAAAATCATTAAAATGGCCTCTGTCTCCCCCTAGTGGCAACTAAGACTGAAGTTCCCAACACAAGCACAACTTCTCTTGATGAGTGTTAGATTCAAAATGATGACACATCAACAACTGACCATTTAGACAATATATAGATAAAAGGGGAGAAAATTAGTTAAAAAGTTCCTATTGCTGCAATTTGATATTCTGACTAAGAGTCTTCTGAGAAATAATCGATGAGTTTGAACACTTACAGTTTTTAGTGGAGGAATACCGAAGGATGGACTTTGCCAATTCCTACAATTTAAAATTTTTTTTATTATTAGTAAGTTAAAAGAAGAAGAAGAAGTAGTTCAGACTTTAAAAGAAGTAACATTTATGGTACATTTCCAGACATTTTGTAAGTTAATCTAGAATTTTTGAAAATATTTCAAATTGGAAAACTTCCATGTGAACTGAAATCTCTGACGATTTCAGAATTTTTTACAATGCGATCAATAAAACAGTTTGATGTAAAATATGAAGAAAAAAACAAAACTAATCACCTTCTTTGGAGTAGAACTCCTCTGCACCACAAAGTCATCTAGCTCTTCTCTTCCAGGCTCTAAGTAAAGATGTCAGTTTGAAATTTAAGACAACCGTGGAAAAAGCAGATTACAATTTGCTGCTGAACTTTTAAATTTTACCCTCCACTTCCTTGTAAAGAGAGTCAGCTTCCCCTTGATCTCTGGTAGTTGCTTCAACAAAATTCAACATAATATCGTGGCTGTGGGTCAGAAGAGAAAACCCGCTGGTCAAAAAGGTCACAGCATCATTTTAAGCAAAATTCCAGATGGTCCATGTGAGAAAACTAAAACAGTATTTATGAACATAACCTAAAACATACTGCCAAATCAACACAATAATATTTTGCCATTTGGAGGGCATTTCTCATTGCCCTGTATTTACCATCGTCCCTAAATCCTGTGAAATGTTTGAGGAAAGACTGCCTGGTGTCCGATTGACACGAGGTATTACCAGCAGAACTGCCAGTGATTCTGGTACTGGCAATTTAGTACAAATAATAATGTTTTCATCCTCTGAATAAACACACAGTGGTCTGAATGAGATTATGCCACTGAAAGAAAAGGATATTTCTTATGAAGCTTCTTTCATATTTGTACCAGAGATGCTAATAAATGTACAAGGTACCATGGTGGTAAGATGAAAGCATAATTAAATATTGTCAAAAATGTGAAGACTTCATGTGTTACCCTAGGCCCTGCTGTCCATCCAGGGACAAGCTGCTGTGCTGCAGAGAGGGCCGTTGAGTGGAGAACTCAAGTATTGCAGCTTTGCGCTCCGTGTCCCTGACTGGAAAATTATCTGTAAAAGAAAAATTGTGAATGACTGGACTCAACAAACAAAATATCCTGTGATGAGCACAGTGTGGACGCCTTGAGCGTGTCTTACCGAGTTTTCGCAGGCTGGGCATGGCGTGCACCAGATGTGGTCGGTAACCCGGGCAATTTTTAGTCAAAGGGTTGAGCCTGAGGTCCAGCTCCCTTAAAACTGGCAGTTCGTACAGCACTTGTACTTTTTCTAGGGATGGTATGCAGTTGTAGTAAAGAATCAGCCTCTCCAGCTTCTTCAAGTGCTTCAGCCCCTGGTTATGTAAATAGAACAAACTTCAAAATCAGGAATAAAAACTGTTGTTTTTTCTTATAACTAAACACCACAACTGAGGTAAGAAAAATGAATTTCGGGGAGATGTGTGAAAGACAGGACAACTGATATTTTATGTGAGAGAGACCAAATACTTATGTGTTTTATTGGGACTTCATGTAAAGACAAACACAAAGTAGAACATTACTTTGAAGTGGAAGGTAAACGATACTTGTAGTTGTATTTAAGCTTAAATTAAATTACATTCTGGAAATATTAGGTGACTTTGGGAGGAAATTAACATCATATTAATACATATATATATATATATATATATATATATATATATATACGTTAAAGTTTTTGTGTGTAAAATAACATTCTTTTCTTTCCACTTAACAACTAAGCACAATTTATTTGTGTTAGTTTGAACGGATTGAAGGAGAATAGCTTCATAAAAAAGGAAAACGTGGCACTGTCGTGTACAGAATGAGCTGCAGAGAAACAAACCTCCAACGAGACGATGGCATTGTAAGACAAATCCAGAGATTTTAGACGGCTAAATTTCTTCAAAGCATTTCCAAGATGCCCGATTTTCTCCTCATGCGTCCCTGGGAGACTCAGTGTCCGAACATCACCTGTTTAAAAAAAAAAAAGAAAAATTATTTATGCAGGAAACAGCTGATGCTACGTTAGCTCTGGTTAGCTTCTTCCCACCGCTCAGGCCTGGGAAAGAGTGGTACAGGCTTACGTTTTCAACGAGAAAAGCTTCAAAGTGAATAGTTTACCCTCGATGTTTTCTCGGTATTATACCGAGCGCTTTTTTAGGGAGACCGTCTTACCAAGAGAAGGATGTTTTAACTGAAGTCTGTCACGGATCCATTGCTCTGTTAATGTTGTCAAACACACCGCCGCCATACTTTTCGAACTTTTGCTGCGTTCACGTACCGTCGGGAGGAACGGGTATTTAACAAGCAATTCAATAGCGAGACAAAATAATGATGAAAATGATTTAGAGAAAATGTTTTTACAGACTTGCATATGTTTAAAGTACATTTAAGGTGTGCTGAGATTTTTTAATATATTCAAGTTATGCGCTATATAGGCAATTGTGTCAAAGTTATGGTCTGGGGGACAGCAATGTGAGTCTGACCAAGACCAAACAGTTTTGACTTCAAAAATTGAGTTGTACAAATTAGTTGTATAAATTGCATCTTGCAGGTCAATACCTGCTTGTTTCCTTTCTCTACATATCTAGTCACTCGCCGGCTATCATTAAAACCTACTTAATTGCTTCTTAACACAAATAGGGAATTAGTTAGTCATACAGTTGGAACATGATGAAAATAGGAATCCAGGTTTGCATAACATCACATCCGAATAAAGAAGAAAAGAACTTGAGTTACTTTAAACATTGTCGTTTGTTGGTACCATTGTGCATGTTGTTGGTGCTTCAGAAACTGGTACAGTTCAGCTTTTACGAGCAACATTGAACGCATTCTTTTTACGCTTGCGCACTGGTCTTAGGGCTTGACCACGTGCAAAAACAAACCGTTGATTGTTCCTGCCCGATGAGTTTGCTTTTTTTATCAGTAAGGAAGCCTCATTGGTCCACCTCCTGATTTGTTTTTAATAACTTCCATGAAATGCGTTTATTTAGACTTTCTTTGATGTTATCTGAGTGTTGCCACTTGCCAGACTGGCGGATGTTTTCAGACGTGTATTTGCATCAGGATCAATGGCGTCCTGTGTAATGGACTGGGTCACCTCTGGTTCCAACAGTGTTTTGTGTGCAACAGCCCTGCACTCCTCCTATAGACTCTTTAAGGTAGGTATATATTTTAAGTCTAGATGCAATAAAAACGCAGTACATAACTCACCAAAACGCATTGAGTGAAGCTCTCTAAAATGAAAAATGCGTTTTCTCTTGTCAAAGTAAACAATTGGTAGGTGGGACTTGCTTTTTAAACCTGCAGACTAAGTTGTAACTATTTCCTTTCTATCCCTCTTCCTACACATTGTGCCAGCATAAATCTACACTCACCACATAGCATGAATGTGTGCATACTGTCTGTCTTTACAGGACCACAGGGGGCCCTCTGTTGGCTTCTTCCTGCTCGGGTTCTCTGCAGCTCTTTGCCTCTTCCATGCCTCCACACTTCAGAGAGAGGCAGAATGGACCGGGGAAGTTCTGGCTCCGGCTTTGGTTTCCTTCGACCTCCTCTGGCTCAGTCAGGACCACAACACGGCTCGTGTTCTCCTGTGCGGCTCTTGTCTGCTTCTCGGAATCTCAGACTGGCTCTCAGCAGAGACGCTCACTGTCCTGACTCGCTGCCTGGGCCTGTCTTCTCTGTCCTGCTGCCTGACTGTGTGTCTGTTTGCAGGGAATGCGTTAGGGGCCACAGGTGGCGTGGCCCTCAGCCTCCCGTTACTTCTGGCACAGAGGGCCGACTCGAACGCTTTTTCTCCTCTGATTTCTTCACCTGCTACAGAAGGACTTCTGAAATGTCTTCTCAAGGGGTCGTTGTCAGTAGGCTGTTGGCTTTCAACAAAAGCCCTCCACAAGTTTCTGTTGGATGTGACTGAACAATAAATTTGTAAATTAGAGGTGATTTTTGTTTTGCAGAGGTAAAGTGTTCATTACAGAAGGTAAAGGAACATAAAATAACCTAACCTGAACAGATGATCTAAAAACAATGTACATTTCCACCATTATAAGGTTGAACACTACAGATTACCACATTTGTATATCCTGTTTCATATGTATTTCTTTTAATTTAATTTTGTGATCATATTTCTTTTATTGTGAATGCAATTTATTCCTGCTAACTTATCACTTTGTTTTATTATGTGGGTTTGGTGTTTTATTACTTTTGGTTGTGGTCTGCCTTTGCCATGCAGCACTGTTTTTTGTAGGGGTTTTTTTTATGTGCAGTGTAAATCAAGATAATTTCTGTCTTCCCATGCATGAGTAAAAGCAGAAAAATGAAATTTTAAGAAAAAGCAGGAAGATTTCAGTTGATTCTGAGATCAACTGATAAAGGCCAAGTAAGGAGATCAGTTTGGTCCCTTGGTAGCAGGATAAAGAAATCAGGTTTGCCCTAAAACTTTTGCACAGTATTATATGAGGTAAAACTAAATAAGTAGGTCTAACTGATGTTTCACTAATTAACATTTAAAAAAACTAGGATGTCTGTTGGAAAGCAGTCCCTTGCAGTAAGTCCATTGTGTTAACACCAGATATTATTTTAATGACATTCACTGAAACTAAATCAGACTTCATTTGAATATCAAATGATCTGTGGTTGAATAAAAACACACAATTACACAAAACCAGTGTGATAATTCCCAGCTGTGAGTTCAAACTCTCAGTTGTTTTGTTGCAGTGCTAAAAACTGAAAAATGTAGGATTTGCAGGTGAAAGTCAAAGTATTCTTGTGCTTTCTAAGTTTCTATCTGTTTTTGCTTAATTCTTGTCAAGTTGGTGGCGTTAATGTCTGTTTTTACCTGCTTGTGTTTTTATTTTGGACTTAGGCAAGCAGAAACACTCTTTGCCTGAGAGTTGAGGAAGCCTTTGCTCTGCAGCCTCAGCACTATCCATGTCAGAAATATCTGCAGTGGTCAAAGCTCTAACTTTATCTCCGTCATAGTTTGATGCTCATCACAGATCTGTTTTGCAGTGAGCTACAGGAAAAGATGCTGCAGCTTGTCTCCCAGGGTTTCAGCGGCAGCCTAAACTGGTTCACTGCAGTATGTGTAAAACATCTGTGGCTCCAATCCAAACTCTGAGGTGTTATGTTAGAAATAGTTTTTCTTTTTTGCATTCTAAGTCATTTCAGGACATTATTAGTCCTAAAGACAAATGTTTATAGAGTTGCCTGTTTTGTTCCTTTCTTATTTTTACTGTAAAAATGTATGTATGTCAAAAGTAATTATCTGTCTTATGACCAAAATAAGTTATTGTAGTGCAGTCACAAACTTCAGTACTTTTTATTAGGGATTTTCCACTGTTGGATTTGTGCAGCTCCTCCAGAGTTACCAGGGGCTTTTCGAATGCTCTTCTTGTCCAGCCTGTCAGTTTCAGTGGATTGCATGTTTTAGTTTTCTGTTGTTCTTTGCTCTTTCCATTTTCAGATGATGGATCAAACAGTTCTTAATTAGATATTCAGCGCTTTGAATGTAGTTTTACAGCCAAACTCCTCTATAAATCTCCCCACATTTATTAATTCAGAAATTAAATTTAATACAGGTCGTATCTATTTATTAAAAAGGGCACTTTTATTTAGTTTCAGTTTGATTTAGGGTTATACAAGTAAAGGGCACTGAATACTTATAAATACACCGTTTTCAAATTTTTTCTATTACTTGAAAACAGTGCTTTTTCCCCCTATACATTTTATAATCATGTACCACTCAGTGTCAGCTTAACTAATAAAATACCAATGAAAGACAATAAAGTTTGTTTAATCTGCATTCTTTAAGATTCATTTTTGTTCAGTAACCTTTTGCAACTTTCTTTGTTTCACTACTCAACTGCTTAAAATCAACAACCTGCAGTGTTGTTGTATTTCACATACTCAGAAGAATGAAATGAATCACCTCTTCCTTCCTTCCTTCAAGCCAGGCCAGCGTTGTCATCATCGACTCTATCTCCCCATTCTCTCCATAAATTCTGTCTGCATCTGCAGCTGCACCACTGCAGCGGCTCAGGAAGCCGTACTGAGCATGCTCCGTGGAGCTGCAGCTGGTGGATGGAGCAAAGTGGAGAGAAGGAGAAAAGGAAGGGGAGGAGAAAGGATGAGGAGAACAGAATGAGCCTGGCCGTGCAGGGATCTTCTAGCAGCTCCTGAGAAAAGGGAGCTGCATGGGAGGAGTTGGGATTGACAACACAGATGGAGCGTGACATCGGAATACAAAGGGCTGGAAACACAGGCTCCTATTATCGGGAGGGAGAGGTCGTTTGATGAGGTACAGAAGACAATTCAGCTGGATGAAATGGAAATGGAAAAATGCTTGCGAGGTTCCAGTGCATCGTAGAAAAAAAAAAACTCAACATCCACATTTAGATGATGTTGAGTATCTCTATTTTAAGATTAAGTCTGATCATTTTTCTATTTCTCTATTTTAAGACAATAGTTTCTCTATTTTAAGATTAAGTCTGATCATTTTTATGCCTCCCATCAGTTTCATAATAACTAAATCAGTGGGTCCATTTATCATTTACAGGAGCTCTCTGACAGCGTGGAGATGTACGCCTTCTATTCACTTTTAGTCTACATCTTCTACACTGTCTTCAGGAAGGAGGAAGAGGATGGAGCCGGTGGAGCTTCCACAGATGTGAGTCCAGCCACATCATTTTGCATCCTCAGAGATTTTCTGCTTAGATATTTTTGGAAACATCAATCAGGCCACAGGTTGCCTCACAGTGCTGGATTTTTATTGCATGTAATTGTGCGCATGTCTGCATTTGGAATATGTTTCTTTTGTAAAAACATGCAATGTGTGTGTGTGTTTTGTGTCTGTTACCGTCTGACCCTTGAATATGATGCTGTGCACAGCAGTCAGGACCTGTTTCCATGGAAACAAGGAGCAGGAGACGAGATGGCCACGCCTCCGGAACAAAAAAATCTTGTACTCGATTTAGTGAATCAAGTGAGTCCACGAGAAAGAAACCATGCATGTCCTACATGAGGAGTTCCCACTTACGCTTTAAATATTTAGCGCAGACAGTCCTTCATTCTGTTGTTCTCCTAACGTTTGACCAGGCAGCAGCAGTGACAGTGACGAACTGAGTGATGAAGATGAGGATAATGCCCCAGACATCCCAGCTTGCACTCCTCTGGCAGCTTTTTTGTCTTTCAAACAGGAGACTGAGAAGAGGAGAGCCTCTCAGGTTCAGCTGGAGGCAACAGGAAAGGTATCTAACACTTGATGCAGCAGGCAAACATGAATTCACCCCCCAAGCCCCCACCAGGTGGATAAACTTTAAGGATGTGTTTCCTCATCAAACAGTTGGCTGACTCTCCCCTGGTGGCAGTGATGTCACACTTGCTAAGCTTTCTGGAGCAGTACTCCCACTTCCAGCAGCTGCAGCAGCAGGCCGACCAGTACCGGGTCCAGCTGAAGCGGCACCGCGTCCAGCACCGCCGTCAGATGAAGACTCTGCGGGCCTCCTACCGCCAGCGCATCCGAGACAAGAACAGCATCATAAGCAGCCTGGAGGAGGCCATCAGCCAGCAGCAGAGTCCCAGCCCCCTGAGCGAGGGTGAGACAGAAGGGGGGAGGGGGAGAGGTTGTCACTGCCATGCTGTGAAGGGATCATAAAAAACAGACAGATGTAAAGGTCACAGCCTTTGCTATCTACAAGCTTTATTGTGATCACTAACAGGTAATAAAATCGCCTGTGGTTAATGAAGTATAGATTTCCACTGCAGGATTTCACAAAACACCTTTTAAAAAAACACACTGTAGGAAAAAAAAAACAAACTAATACAGCTCTATGTGTGATCCGGGTGACGACATTCGAGCTTGAATTGGACTCGAATGACTCCCACACACAAATAATGGCAACTTCACATAGGATTGATTGGGTGAAAGTAAATTAAGATCCTTAACCTCTAGGTTTTTTATCAGAAGAACATGCAACTGGGATTTTATACTTGTGTACTTACAAACCAGATTAAACTGTAATCCAGGAGTTAGACGGCATATTCTGGAAAGAACGTCAGGTTTATGCAGATCGGTTGCACATAAGGTTTTGCATGTTCTTTCACATGCTCTGTACATTTTTTTTGTAACATCTGAGACACGAGTAAAGCAAAAAGGATCAGATTTGCCAGATGTTTTTCAGCAGCTGTGTCGTCACAAAAACCGGCCCAGCCCAGTGGTTCTCAGAGCCTGTGTGTACCTGCTGGGATTCAGATGTAACCACAGACAGGTTGTCTGACCTCAGATCAGAAACCCTAAGCAGCGCTCATTGAGTGTCACTCCATACTGTGCAGCTTTTTAACAGGTGCACAAATATGCAGCTCCCCGAATGAGCAAATTTGTCTCAGTTTTCCGGATAAATTTAAGAGGATCTCATGACTCCCTGAGTTGCTGGATCTCAGCTGTGTTGACGTGAATAAAACATGTCTGCTGATGCTGTTTAAAACCAGAGCAAATGGAGTTACAAGGTCTGGCACATGCTGGGGTAGCACGTGTAAACGAGTTGAGATAAAAATAGCCAGAGGTCGCAGTGGTCACAAAGCTATTCTGTTTATTTCTATCCCTTTTTTTATAGGTGTAATGCAAAGTGCAGGTCTGAGTGATACTGTATATCATGAATATGCAGGATGTCAGCCATTATGGCTGGGTTATAACTATTTAGGCCATTTAGCTCACAAGAGTTTTACAAATACATTTATAGATTTAAAAGATTTTTTTACCCATAATTTTAAGCTGCTACATTAAAATTTACAGTCCTGTTTTATTCCTTCTGCAGATTTCTTTCGTAACCTCTCCACAAGGACAAACCTGACATGCAACGTTGATAAAATTAGCATAAAGTTGCTAAATGAAAATAGGAGACGACAGAGCCTGATAAATCATTGAAGTGGAGGAAAAGTGATGGAAGCATTGTTAGTCATGCTGCTTCTGCTCAGGTTGGAGTACAGGGGGGGTTTCAAAAGGTTTGCTCAGTTGCATTATTATAATTCACGTCTTTAAATTTGCATCTTGGGATGAGAAGTAGAACACGAGCACAATGATGTCAACGGTAGCGCACAGTGGCTTATGGATGCAAAAAAAAAAGTTGGTCCACTTTCAATGGCAATAAATATTAGATTTACACGTGAGCTTTTCAGCATCCCGTGGGAATGTTAGGGAAATGAAGAGATGGCTCTGAATAAAAAAGAGTTACATTTATACCGACTGTGACTGCAGTCTTGTAAAAAAATGTCTTTACACAGAAATGTTTCGCATAATCAATCACATCACAATAGAAAAACAAAGAATTTGAATAAATACAAAAAAGCACATTTTATTTCAGTAAATTCATTGCTGCAGTTTTTGCCCTAAGAACATCATTGGGATTAAATTGCTGATTGTGCTGCATGTCATTGGTTTTTGTTTCCTGTCTTCCAGGTGAGTGCAGCAGTGATGTGGGGAATCCAGCTGGTCTCCACCGGCTGGTGGAGTCCCTGTACGGGCTGCAGGGGGAGAGGAGCAAACTGAGAGGAGAGCTGCGTCTGCTGCACTCGCAGCTGGAGCAAAAAGAAAAAGACAGGCATACCCGCATACAGGCCTTTCAGCAGCAGGTACACAGCTGGTTTTTGGGAAATATGAATACCGAACGTGTATATTATGTATTACGAAGTGAGCTTGTGTTTCTTTCGAGCATGGATTCAAACTTATGCACCTATGTATTGCAAAAGCAGACCATCAAAACTGTCATTTTCATTTTGATATTTTGCACAAGTGCCACTTCTATTGAATATAAGCAGAGAAATGTGTCTTAGATGTAGAATATTCCCACATAATAAGAGACTAGTTCAAATAGTTCACATTCTTCTACTGATAATAGAAAAAAAAGTCTTCATTCTGAGGCTTCTAGTCAAATTTCAAATTGCTTCCGTTTTTTTAGATCGATGAGCTGAAGAGCTGCATAGAGGAGCGTGAGGAGGAGCTATCGAGACTGAGAACAGCCACTGTGAGTCCTGCAAGATATTGACTGAGTCATTCATCAAGTGTTTGTCACTTTTCCAGCAATCAGCAGAGCCGCTCCAAATACGTTATAAAAATAGCTCTGTAAATGTCAAGCAGCACCCACCTTGTCTTCTTTCAACAAACAGAAGGAAATGAAAAAAAAATAATTATATGTATTTCTCATTTTCGCTTTCACACTTTTATGTCATATTTATCCCGTCTGATCTGAATAAACATTTAGACACGGCTTGGAGCCTTGAACATCATTTTAGCAATATAAAGGTCTCACTCCCAAAAACCTAAGCATATTTACATTGACTACACAGGATGCATTTATGGTTTTACAGACGGTGATGCTTTTATTATATAATTTAAAGAAGATTTTCAACACAAAGGTGTTGTGTTATCAGAAGATAAATGAAAGAGTACATGAACATTTTTCAGTTTTGTGCTGAATGTCAGACTGCCAAATATTTTTTTTTGTTTTATTTAAATCAAGGATTTCATCAAACTATCTCTTTAGCTTTATTAAAATTCACTTCTGTGTTCGTAATTTGGATTCAAGATTTTAAAATTAATGTAGGTATCTTACTACATGTCAGAAAAAAAAAGTCTCGTGATGAGCAAAACCAATGAGCACTAGTGCTCGTCTTTTCATGACTTTACCCTCAGGGAGCCACGGACTCAGAGAAGCGAGTTCTCTGTCTGTCGGCAGAGAACGAGAGCCTGAAGCAGAGCCTGAGCGTCACACAAGGCCTCCTGCAGCAGCTGTCGGCCATCCCGTCTCAGTCCAACACCATGCTCATCAAGGTGAGAAGCTGGAGTTCAGCTCCGAGCTCACGTCTGTGCCGGTGTTGACCCGCCGTCAACGTGCACACGTGCTTCGTTTCACACAACAGGAGAACGAGAACCTTCGTGGCCGAGTTCAGCAGCTGGAGACGTCCCTGCAGCAGCGGGCTGAGCAGCTCTCACAGCTGGAGAGGAAGAGCGAACACAGGGAGTGGAGAAGAGGAGAGGAGCTGAGAAAACGGGAAGACAGAGTGAGGGAGCTGGAGCTGGAGCTGAATAAAGAAAGAGGAAAGGAGCCCGTTGTGAAGGTGAACCATCTCAATAGGCTTGTGGTGGACTCCAGAGGGACTCAGGTATATTTATATGACCCTGAAAAGATGTGAATCTTCTCTCCAGTACGTCACGCAGACAGTGGAGGTGGAGTCGCCGGCCACAGTGAAGCAGCTGACCAAAGCCAGACAGAGGAACGAGGTGCTGTCTGAACGGCTGTCCAGTCAGAATGAGAGGTGCAAACAGCTGGAGGAGCAGATCAGAAAGTCGGATGAATATAGCTGCAACCTGCAGCACAAGGTAAGCTCTAAAGGTTTCGACTTTCAGGATGATTTTTCTTTGAATCCTTCGGTTTGTTGGAGAACATGGAGGTTTTTTAATGCAGGGATAGCTCATAAAGCAAAGTCAGCATCATGCATTAAACATTGTAGGAGGCTCCAAAATACTTGAGACGAGTTCAAAGGATTACAGTGAAGCAGCAACCTGAAACATAAAGTTTAAATTAAATATTTTTTTATATATTAGAAAGGCCTAGTCAAAGCCCACTCTTAAATCACAGTCCAATTCCCAATTATGCACTACTTTGTATGCGCCTATCACATAAAAATCAAGTTCATTGCATTTATTTGGTAAAAATGCCAAGTAGCTTTACAAAGATCCTGCACATTATGAACATCACTCGTTAGTTTTTCTCTACATTACTGCTAGCTATACGCCATTAAAACCTTTAATGTTTAGAAACAATTTAAAGTCAATGTGATGAACCGCTGATCCGACGATAGAAAATAAAATAAAAGTTCTACCCTCTTGTTGTTCTAGAACAGTGTAGAGTTAAGTCACTGTAAATGTAAAGCTGACAGGCTGATGAACTGTTGTGATAAAATATCCACAGATTGCAGCCTACGAACGAGAAATTAGTCACCTGCGAGAGGAACTGCTGAAGGAGATCGGCCACTTGGAGGAGAGAAAGGAGGAGGCCGTGAAGGCTGCTGCCAGCTGCTCCGCTGAACACTTTCAGAACCTGCAGGACCAATTCTTCAGTCAGTCGCTACTGCTTCTGCTCACAAGTCGTTCTGCTTCATCAAAGAATATTTCTCCACGCCTTGTTTTCTCTCTCAGCTTTGCAGAAGCGTCTAACGGCTCTCCCTCCAGCCTTGCGCTCCATGAAGACAGACTATGCCAGTCTAAGGAGTCAGGTTCGGAACTTCTCAGAGTTTTACGGTGCAGCTATCAATGAAGCTAAAAAGCAGGTAATTCAGACCTGACCTCCTGCGTTTGGTGGAAAGAAACATCAGATTTCTGAGGTTCCACGCTGTGTTTTCTCTTTGGTAGATCTCAGCAGCTATCAGTGAGATGTCTGAAGCCAACAAGGACCTTCTGGAGAAATACAGGAAGGAAGTGGCCCTGCGTAGGAAGCTCCATGAGCAGCTGGTGGAGCTGAAAGGTGAGGAAGAGTCACGTTTGCTCCAGTAAATACAGTAAAATTGTTCTCTCTCTGAGCTTTCTCTCTGTTTCAGGCAACATCCGTGTGCTGTGCCGGGTCAAGCCTGTGCTGAAGGAGGACCAGCATGAGGAAGGTCAGTCTGTTGTCGTGACGACGGACCCCAACAACGAGTCCTCCCTCACCGTGTTGAACAAGGGAAAGGGTCGCAGCTTTGAGTTGGACAAGGTCTTCCAGCCACATGCCGCACAGGAAGAGGTAGTAGAAGAGACAAAGACTTGAAGAACACATTACTGTGGCATGACCTCTGACCCCACACCTCACTCTTGGTTTGGTTTGAACAGGTCTTTCAGGAGATTGAACCTCTTGTGACGTCCTGCATTGATGGCTACCATGTCTGCATATTTGCATATGGGCAGACTGGCTCTGGAAAAACCTACACCATGGAGGTAAACAAATTTTAATTAGACGCATGTATTGTTATTATTTAATCAAGAAACTTTCCTATTATGACAAGATGTAAAACTCATAACGAGAAAGATTATTTTTTTTCAACAAGTCTTATATCTCATTGTGAGACAGTTCTCCTGAATTTATTTCTAAGCTTTGTCAGTTAATCACTTCTGTACTTATATCATCCCGATTTTATTAAAAACAAAATATTAGGTAAGTTTCTCATGACTGAAAAGTTTCAGACGCCATTGCCACAAAGCCACTTTTGGTCATGAGGAAATCAAAAAAATGGAGGTAGAAAATGCCCGCTGTATTGCAATGTAAAGATCCAACAACATAATATGGCCACTTCTATTCTCCAGGGCAGTGTGGAAAACCCAGGAATCAACCAGCGAGCTCTGAAACATCTCTTTAGTGAGATCGAAGAGAGAAAGGACATGTGGTCCTACACAGTCACAGTCAGTTCTGTGGAGATTTACAATGAGGTGCTGAGGTACAGGTTCTGCTTTTTGACCGGAGGTGACATACTGTAACACTTATTGTGACAAAAGAAGGTTAAGTATGGTTTGTCTTTCAGAGACCTGCTGAGTAAGGATGGAGAGAAGTTGGACATAAAGATCAACCCAGATGGAACGGGACAGCTGCACGTTCCAGGCCTCAGGGTTATAGAAGTTAGGAGCTTTCAGCACATTAAGAAGGTGGGACGATCTCCTACCGTTTTAATCACCATTAATGAATACATTACTGATGCTTAAGGGTTTTTTAAAATTATTATTATTGTTTTTAAAGATTTTAGCCACAGCTCGTAGGAATAGGATCACTTTTGGCACTCAGATGAACCAGCACAGCTCACGCTCCCACGCTCTGCTGTGCATCACCATCCAGGGTACAGACCTTGCCTCTGGCTCCAAGACCACCGGTCAGTCACGCATTTTTCTCCTCACCACAAACTGTCAGGAGGTTTTGTCTTCCAAAGACAAATCAGTTCTGTGAATTCACTCTTCGTTGGTCAGGTAAGATGAACCTGGTGGACCTGGCCGGCTCCGAGCGGGTCTGGAAGTCTGGAGCCGAAGGGGAGCGGCTGAAGGAGGCCCAGAACATCAACCGCTCCCTGCTGGCGCTCGGGGACGTCATTCAGGCTCTTCGGGGTCGGCACACCCACATCCCCTTCAGGAACTCTCGCCTTACCTACTTATTGCAGGACTCCCTGGGCAAAGGCAGCAAGACCGTCATGGTGGTGCAGGTAAAAGAAATCCTTCAGCCCATCCGTCAACCGATTCTTACAGCGTTACTAACTGAGTTCAATCATTCCACCGAAGGTGTCTGCGCTGGAGAGCAACGTGGGCGAGACGTTATGTTCGCTGAAGTTTGCCCAGAGGGTTTGTAAAGTGGAGCTGGGTCCTGCAGCCAGGAAAATCGAATCTGGCGGAGGCCAGTGTGACTGACGGCCTTGAATCCACCACAGAGTCCTACAGTATTAAACACCTGGCAAAAGTGTTCACACTCCTTGAATTTTTTTCTCATTATGTAATGTTATAGCATTTACTGTATTTTATTGGGGTTTTATTTGAAAAGATCAGCATAGGGTTGAGCATAATTGTGAAGTGCGTCTGTAAAAGATGCCTATTTTACAACTGTGCTGCATGCCTCCTACAGAAAATACTTTACAGAACTAGCTTTGCTTTAAGTACACCAGCGAGGCTTTGGGGTATGACTAAAGACGATTCTTCCTCGCAAAATATCTCAGGCACTTTGCAGACTTTGCAGCTCTGAAAATCAATTTTCAAGCTTTGCCACAGATTTTTAGTTGGATTCTCATCTGGACATTGACTAGGCCATTTTAGCACGATTATGGTTTAATCTATACATAGCATTGTCTTTAGGCCCCTGTTGTGTAGTTGCTATGTACTCTTGTTAAAGTACGAGAGTAAAGTAGTTGAAGACAAATACATGACATATTTAAAACATATTGAAACCTGAGTCTTAATTTTCTCCTCCTTCAAAATGATGCACTACCTTGTGTTTGTCTATCACATAAAACCCCAATAGGCAATGAACATTTTTGCAGTTCCAATATGAAAAACTTATAAGGAATATGAATACTTTGCAGACACTCTCACCTTTATCTCACCAGCTACTTTCGACACTAAAGTATCAACAGGATCAGCTGCAAACCTGATTAAGGGCTAAATCTGTGGAGGTCTGCAGTTAGAGGTCAAGTTTTGTTCCTCTCCGCCATATTCAGTACAAAACCCTTTATTATTAGTTGACCTGCATGCAGCCAGGAATAGTTATTCTGCCTCTCTCTCGGCTGAAAAACCTGATGCTTCCTTGAAATGCTGTTTATTTTTATTGTATAGGAGAATCTGGGATTGATCGCAACCTCTGTGATCGTCACACTGTTTAGAGCTGTGTGATGGTGCACCCTGATTCAGAGTCACAATATCAACACTTTAGTTTGTGCACCCTTTGCCACCCATCTTGTTGTAGATGTCTGTAGACTGTGTCATTGCTGATGTAACATATTTTGAAGCTAAATTACAAGCTGCAGGTACATTTAAGACCCATATTTATGTCGTTTCTGTGAAAAACTCAAAAAGCAGTGACTGGAAGCTTAGATTCGCCTTGATCATTTGCCTTTACAGATGCAAACAGATGTTTTGAGGGGAGCTGGTGGCCTTGTCTGAAATGAACTGTAATAACTCCTGATGCAGGTGGAGTGGGCCTAGAGATAGAAGATGCACTTTATTGTGAAAGAGCAGCATTTTAGTTCAGCTTGCAAGAGAGGTCACTGGTGAATGTTTCGCAAAATACTAAAAGCTTCTTTATAGCTCATATGTGTTCATCAGTTTTTATCCACTGAATCAAAATGTGCTTTTGATTCTAATGTAGCAAAATAATCATGTAGCAGTTCCTATCAGGAGGTATTTCAGTGGTAGAGAGTGAATCTTCAGGTAATTTTCTGAATAAATGTGTACAGTAATCAAAATGTGTCTCGGTGTGTTCAGAAATGAGTGATTAGTAAAAACGTAGCAAAAGTCAAAAAACATTTACACTTTGCCATTTTTTTCAGTCGTGTCTGAGTTTTTTTGTATCAACATTCTTATTTTATTGTACATTTACCTTTAAACCAGGGAATGTTATAATTCTTGTTTTTTTTTTCTCAATTTATAATTTTATTTTAAATATTAGACATTTTTTATCAGGTATTAAACACAAAAATAGGAAAAACCGAAAAGATGAATGGATGGATAAACAGACATTATGATCAAGTTCAGTTATTTACTGGCTGGATGGACACAGACAGATGAATGAAGATGGACAGATCAACAGAAGAATGAAGGGAAAACAAAGATGAAAGGAAGAACGGATGGCAGAAGATGAATGAATAAATAAATGAATAGGCAGATTAATGAAAGAATGGGCAGCTGGATGGATACTTGGATAATTAAACTTTTCTATGTAAATATTTAATTAAACAGCGTAAAAGCGGTCAGGTTAGAATGAATCAGAGTGAGTCAGATCTCTAACACACAATGGAAGACAGAGAATGAATGAAGCCTAAAAATAACTTAATTTTCCTTTCTGCTCTTTTTCCTTATTAATTTAGACTTTGGGAGAAGTACGAACTCAAGTCCTTGCTTACAAACTGATGTTTTAATCCAAATATCTTCTGTACTAGCTTTATATATTTAACAAGGAAATTCAGACATTTAAAAAAAACAGCCATTTTATTTTAAATGTTTAAAAATATATATATATATAACACACCTTCAGAAACCACTTATGAAACACATGGCTCATTGGGAGGTGAGGAAAAAAATAACATCCAACCCTCTCCTCTGCAGGATGAAACCAATATGTACAGCTCACATTTGAAAGCACAGTGAATTGAGTTCCTGTTTCTCTGTTTCCCCGTTACATCACATATTCAGTCCGAATCTCCCTCCTCCACTCCCGCAGCTCCCACCGCTGCAGCCAGCTCCTCCTCACTGCCTCGCAGCCGATCCCCTGGACAGAAACACGCAAACAATCCCTCACAGTCAGTCTGATCCGCCTGCATATTCATTCATCAAAACAAGAACATCAGACCACAGGTCCAATTAAACCCAGTGTGGTTATGCTTTTTTTTATGTGAGATGATGAGTAGATGAGCAGAATTTCATCATTCATGGTGTCTGTTTGAATGTAAAACCAGAAAATGTTTATTTACATTAAGAGCATCTCAGCTATTGTAGCACATGCTAACTCAAAACATGTCCTCTTGAAGCCTTTTAAGCAAAAGTGAGAAGTGTTGTATTTAAAATACTGGAAAACTAAAAATCAGTACAGTTTTTTCCCTGACAGAATCCATCTATTTTTGGACTGCTGCTCACCTATCAGCAGTGGAATCAGACATCTGAGGTTATCAGAGTCCTTCAAGCCCCCATAAGGTCTGGGAGTCACAGAGCAATTAGCCTAATAATTCACAGTCCTCCCAAACATGGTTATCTCTGCAACATCCTGCGATCAAGAGCGCAAACAAAGTGGTTGAACTAACGGATGAGCTCGGCGATGGCTCTCTGCGTTCGCCTTTCCAGCTTTTCCAGTTTCTTTGCCACATCACGCTTCAGATCCCTGATGATTAAAAAATGGAAAACACATGGTGAGTTCTTGATAAATTCTTCTAATATACAATTTCTTTTCCATTTCATCTTTTAAATTTGACCACAAATGACAATTTTAAGCAATAATATTCTGACATAAATTAGATCGCAACCCACTGTCTACAAATCAATGTACTGAAAACAAAAAGAACAAAGTGCTCAGACAAGACTATAATAGAAATTCTTGTGCTGAATGTAAAACAGCCTTTTTTAATGGAAAACTAATACAGTACTCCCACAGTGATGGCGGCACCATGCTGCGGGGATACTTTTACGTGTAGCTCATAAAATTCTAGTAAAACACAATGAGGTTTAAGATTATAATTGGACAAAATGTGAAAAGTTTCAACAGCTATAACCGTCTTAGTAGATATTGTACAACCTTGATTCAGAACTTTGAAACGGGGCTTACCAGTCTGGTTTTCTTGGTGCAAGATTGGCCAAATCCTAAAGGCAGAAATAAGGTAAATTTGACAACTTAAAATGCTTTATTAATGTAAAACAGAGCTAAACAAAAGCAAGTATTTACCACTTCTTCGATTATGGGCTCAGGATTTGCTGCCTCCAACTGATCTTTTACTTTATCTTCCACTGCAACCAAAGAACATGATCCGTTTCAGCACAACTCAGTGCTGCAGCACCAAAGGCTTGTTTTCTATCCAAACGTCTCACCTGAAGCTGGTTTGGCTTTAGGTACCTGCCTCTCCTTCAGCTCTTCATCTTCCGGAGTGTAATTCCGCAGTTTCAGCTCTCTGAAAACAGAAACACCCCCGCCCCCAACAAAACTTTAGTGAACATATTTACAAATGTGACGATCCAGCAGGTGGCAGTGTAGACAAATTAAAGAACATAAAGGACCATCTGAAATCCCCGCACAGCTGCACATCTAATGTCTAAAAAAGGGGGCGGTAAGAGTATAATGTCCCCATTTATACCAGCAAGCTTTTCTGATTAACATGTTCCACCTGCTCCTGGGCACGGAGGGCAGAAAACAGCTGAGGAATTCTTCCCTTGATGCAGAACGGCCGCGTCTTTCACCACGGCTCCACACAGAGGGATTCTTGGTGAGCTTGGCCGATGTCTCTGGCGGATCATACCGAGGGGTCCAGAGGCGGAGGTTAACAAGCACGGCACAACAGACTTATCAGCTGCTCAGAGCTTAGCATGGATTTGGGATGAAGCTTGACACGCTGCGCTCTTGATAGATTCATCACACTCGTTCTGTCGGACGGCCCAATACCTTGTATGGGTACTGGGATCCTGCTGTTCTTGGCTGACAGAGGAGCCCGTGTTTATGCAAGCGTGTGCGTGCAGATCAGATGCTTACGAGGCTGGTTCAGTGGTAGAAAAATGTAAACTTTACTTTAATTGTTAAAACAACCAAAATATGACTGAGTAAAGCACTGTCACTTTAATAATAATAAAAATAAAAATGTCTCATGCAAGCCAGCATGATCAAACATTTCCCTTGCATTAAGTAGACTACATGTAACCAAGCTTTCTTTATACCAACATTATCTCACATCTCTCTGCTACTGACCATGGACCAGCCGGATACATGTATTCAGATAAGGCTTCAACACCTTTTCTATCATACTGCTTTTAATGATGGATCAAAACAAAAGAAAGTTTTCTGCAACATTATGACAGAGTAGGACAGTGCTCCCCTCCCACACCTCTTGCTGCCAAAGTTGACTGGAGTTTAAATTGTTGTTTGAATACCATCCCCTAAAACTCTACAATAGTGTTTGGAAACAAAAACGTAAATGATAGATTAGATACAATTTTATAACCTGATCCCAATGAATGGAGGGATAACCAGAGGACTGGGAAAACTGGCTTTTAATATTCATCCAGCCGTGGTGTCCGGCTATCCAAAAAGGAGCATGGAGGTAGCTAGTCAAAGAAGAAAACCAAACATTTACCCAGCAACACTCTTCAGCTAGTTCTGGGAGATCTTGAGAAACGGCAAACCAGGACGAACACAAACTTATTCCAGTGAGCTCTGGGTTGAGCCTGGGGTCTCCTTCTGGTGGGACATGCCTGGAAAATCTCCAATGGGTTGGGTCCAGGAAGTATCCCGATAGAAGCAACTCTACTGATGTTGTTCCAGACGAGCAGCAGCTCTACATTATGCTAAGGCTGAGCCAAAGAGATCAGGCTCATTTCAAACACTTCTACCCAGAACCTGGATCTTTTAGTCTTTCGGTGAAATTTTATAGCTTGACGATTTCAATCAGCTCCCATATAAGATTTTTGTTTATCCATATCTAGAGTAAACATGGACATATATATGAGATGACATTCTGGGTAAAAATACTGCAGTGCTAAAACTAACATTGTTTATTGTTGTTAACATAGCATGTACAGTATTTCTCATTTTGGTTTTGATTCATAGAATTAAAAAAAATATATAGAATAAAGTTCACCAGTAGTTTTAAGTAAATATGCTTATTTGTAATATTGCTATCTTTCTCGTTCTCATAGAAACACAGGACTCTTAGCTTGCTAACTGTGGTTGCTGGTGGCAGCTTAGTTTCCACACGAGTGTTTATGCTTTTTCTTGTGATCTATGAAAAGCCATCATAGATCACATTCAGCCAGCTGACTGACTGTGTGCAGCAACAGGTTACTCTATGCTCCAAACAACAGCAGAAAACACACGTCCCTTTATCTGTTATTTCATTAAAAGAAAATTAAGTCATAGAAACATCATGATAGAAAATATTTTTCAGTTTTGAAATGTTTTTTAAAACCTCAATATATCTGGTGAAATGGAAAATGGACTGAACTTATATAGCGCTTTTCCAATTATTTTGACCACTCAAAACGCTTCACACTAGAGTCTCATTCACCCACTCACACTTATACACCAATATGCAGATCGGTAGGCAGTTTGGAGTTAAGTGCCTTGCCCCGGGGCACATCGACATGTGGCAGGAGGAAGCTGGAATCGAACCTACAACTTTCCGATCACTGACTAAATAGTATTCTCATCTCTGTGGAGAGGATCTTAGGCAATTCCAACAATTTCAATAGGTAAATGCAAATTCTTGCGTTTGTTTTGGTGAACCTGCAAATGGAAACCTGAACCTTTCAGAAGGTTGTAAACATTAAGAACCATCTTGTTGTGTCCATTAATATTTAAGCTGAATTTTACACCATCACTATTAAGTCCTTTTTTCTTCCCGCACCAGAAAATAAACACGTAGCAAGAGATCCAGAGAAAAATTAGGTTTCAACTGCTTCCATAAGCAGAACAAAGAACAGGACGGACAATATATGAGTAAATCTTCTGCACTCAAAGCTTTTTTTTATTTATTTATTTATTATTTTTTGTCTTTAGCCGACACTAAGTTCAAATGCTTCTAAACGCTGAGGGGTGTGTTTACACATTTCCACCTCAAGCAGGCATCAAAGTGAAACTGTGATAAATTCGGAGCATGAGCTGAGAGAGGTTCTCTCTAAATGTTTAGAGAAAACTCTTGCTTAGGAGGAAGGACAGCAGGAGTGCTCAACTGTTTACAATGATATCAGGCCAGCATATACTCAGTTACTTTACTTTAACACACAACGCGGCAAGCATGAACATGAAACAGAAAGATTTCAAAGGCATTCAAAGTTCTTTGAATGTAATTTGTCAACTCGAGGAACTTGGAATGCGCTTGCCCATCTTTCTCAATAAAAGAACTGAAGTTTTAGCCACACCTAACATGATGAAACAGGAAAAGCTGCAAGGCATAGTTGGTGCATCTTAGAGTTGGAACAAAATGTTAGAAAACAAAGAGATAGAAACATCAAAGGGCCAAGAGGAATTTCTTTTTTCCAAACCAGCCTGCTTTCGCAACTCAATCTCCTATGAAACTTTAATGCTGTTAACAAGATACATTACACACTCAGCATATTGCAGACCAGTGTCAGTGTTTGCAAAACACTGTTCTAAAACCCCAAGATATATTTGACACGCTTTACACCCAAACGCTAAAGATGTTTGTAATCCCTGAGGCTATTTTCACCCTGACAGAGAGACCTGTCTTGTTGGACTGGAGGAAACACTACAGCACTCCCTCAGGTGCCTTTAGAGCAAAGTCATTAAATATAAACAATGGAAAAAAAAAAAAAAGGTCCTGTAGGACAGAAAAAATGGCTGCTCCCTCCTACCAACTGCTAATATGAAGCTGAGCGAGCTGCACAATATTTGAGCTGCTAA
Organism: Poeciliopsis retropinna; assembly: GCA_010277075.1. Taxonomy (NCBI): domain Eukaryota; kingdom Metazoa; phylum Chordata; class Actinopteri; order Cyprinodontiformes; family Poeciliidae; genus Poeciliopsis; species Poeciliopsis retropinna. The sequence continues at coordinate 14,815,090 of VMRM01000007.1, read as the reverse complement.
TGGCACCAGGCTGTGTGTAAGCCCAGTGTAAACATCCAATCTCACAACCGGCACACACAGACAGGCATGCAGTGGCGAAGCGATTAAAGCGCAGATAAATGCTCCATCTTGCACATCAAGTTTAGTTTCAGTTCCGTTTGTGTGTAAACTGTCGAGTAAGAAGAAGCAAACACTGAAGAAAGAGCAGTATGCAAACAAAACAAATTATGAGCATCTCTGTAGCGAGAGGAGATCCAACCTGTGCTTTTCTTCGGGAGTCTCCTCTAGTGCCGCCTTTTTGCTCTCTGGTTCCTCATCTTCCTGCTCTCGTCCCTACAGAAACATCAGCACAGTATGACCACTTTAGCAAATAGCATAACAGCAACAAGGAAAATAAGAATCACTGCATTCAGCCATGAAAAAATAAGAAACTTCCCAATTTTTTTAAAGAACATATGACTCACCCTAATTTAGGTCCGTCACAGGAGACCCACAGACCATCATTTGCATAGACAAACATAATTATGAGTGTTTGTAATGTCCTGTGATTTGGGAGTCAAATAACACATTTACATTTTGAACTTCATTGCTTAAAGTGCTGACCTGTTCAAAAGTTTCTGAGGTGAAATAAAAATAGATAAATCCGGAAATGTGGATGTTTTGTGTACTGGTGGGGGAAAAAGCAAATGTATTCCCTGCACAAAATCTATCCACATGTAATCAAGTGAGATAATTTTTGCTTTTTAATTTGCAAAAATTAAAAAGCAAGCCCCCTCCACCTCTCAAATGTATTGACCTAAATTTCAAAGTTTGCAAGAAAGGAAATCAAACTCCTCCCAGGCTCTATTTTCCTGAAGAGGCTTCCTGTCCACCTGCTAGAACAATTCAGGGCAGTGACTTCTAATTCAAGTGCAGCACAGAAGGACAACAACTGCAGACTGGAGGAATGTCAACAAAGCATTTATCAACCATTGCAATACCACAAGATCTTATGAAAAGAGAGGATGTGGAGGGGAGAAGGGTGGCACATAGAATAAGGGTTTTGCAAAAATCCATTTGTGGAACATGTGGACGACCATAATGGAGCAAAATACTGTAACTGTCAAATGTTTCAACACAGACTGCAACCCCAACGAGGAACTGAAAATCATCTTTTCTTCAAACAGATCCCACTCAGAGATGAAGTGGAGAAAATATCAAGCCCATCCTGTGAAGTGATCCGAGAACAAGTCTCCGTGGTTACGTCTGCTACCGACCATTTACCTCTTGAGGTGGATCAGGATCTAGAAAAACAATCAGACCTACTTATCCTGCTTAAAGTTGCAGGTCAGAAAATCAGTAACATCTACCAGTTGTTGCAACTCATAACATGGCTGAGAACCTCTAAACTGTTACTCTGAAACCAAACATGAAAGAAACATGTTCTCAAATACATGTTGTGTATGCATTTATGATCATAAAATAGAATGCATTCTAGAAATGCATATAGATAGTTTATTACTACAGCCATATTAGATTAGAATATGAGGTTTGAAACTAACTCTTGCCCTTTATTCTTGGAATGACTTGTTGTCATGTTGATTTTTTAATGCAATATTTTATGTTTTAATTCAAATATGCAAAACAAATGGGAGAGATTATTATAATTATAATAATGATTATTATTTTCTATGGGGGTTTTTTCTGGGAAGACATAGATAAATGCCAATAGTGCAACTCATGTTGTGAGCACAGTGGTAACTGGAAAAGTTTGTATTTAGTGAAGTTGTAACTGAATCAGTGCCTAAACTATTTGTGTATGTGAATAAAACAGCAAAAAATGTTTTCCGCTGAGATACAACTTTGGTGTTGAATAAAAAAAGACATTTAGTTCCATAAACCAAAGGCAGATTTCAGAAAACATACATAACTTCAACTATTTGAAGCAGTATAATCACATTCCTCTGTAAAAGACCTCACCACTAATGGAAAAATACAGACATATTTCTCATCCACTGTGGGCCTACTGTCAACTTTTCCATGCCCGTTAATTTTCTTTTTTTTTTCTCTAATGCAAGGACTTGGGGGTCAGAAGGCACTATGGGTTTATAGACTTTAGATTAATGTAAATTAATTGTTACATTATTTTATATTTATGTAGGACTGGGTGTTGAATTGATTTTATGAATTGATCAAATTTTCTGTTTAAAAAGATAAAATTTTGGAAAATCTGATTATATATATTTTTTTCACCAATCCAATTCTGTAATTCAGAGTGATATCAGCTCGCCCAGGGCGTTTTACAAGCATGTTTTACAGGTGGTGTTTATTTTCGACTCAAAATTCAGGTTTACTTTCAGAAGGGGTCAATTGAAATAAAAGCAGAATTAGCTATTTATACTGACACTACATACATCCAGGTAGAATCCAATTACAAATATGTTGACTTCTAAAAGAAACTTGTTGTATTAGATTTTATTTGAGGGTATTGGGTAAAGGGAGATGGGAATAAAACTGCTTGCCTCATAGACTTTTATTTGTAAAACAAAAATACAAGGGACTATCTTGACTATATGTCGGCAGACCAGTATTAAATGAACAATGTAATAGGACCTGTCACAAATTTAGTGTGATCAAATACAGCGTGTAATTTAATCTACTGGAGTCTCATCTGATCTTTCTCAAGCGAACATCAGGTTTTCAATGTTGTGGCCGAAAAACGTTGATACGGGTGCAACATAAAGCAATGTGCACGGACAAAGCAACCTTCAGTCTAATCATCAAGCATATGGAGGTAAGAACGTAAAACATTTAGCTTAGCTAAGCAGCACTGCAAAATAGGATCAAATATGCTACATAAGGGAAATTACAAAATCAAATTTGGCTTGAACACATCTTAATTTAACATCTAAACAACAACACAAACAGACACACAATGTATTTGAATAAAATTGGATAATTTTTCCAATTTCATGCCTCAACTCAGTGGCTAACGTTAGCCTGAAGCTAAGTTGGTAACGTTACCTAGCTTAAAAAGTACCATCTTCTTAACCGTGTTCAAATTCTCGAATATTACTCCAAGCTAGAAAAGGGACTTACGTGAAGTTTTTTATCCCTCAGCGCTTTGAGCCTCTCTTTTCTCTTCAGAGCCTGTTCCTGCAGCGACCCGACGTTTTTCTCCATGTTTATCTCTCCACGCGCCGCTCGACTCTCTCTGACATCCATTAGCAGACCCTGCTGCAGCAGGGCGTAAAATCGCCCGTCGAGCGCTTAAACTCGGATGGTCTGTAGTCTGCTCATGTGATTTTGTTTTGAAAACAAATGTGCCCCCAATTAACAACGAAACCATTCTATGTAAAATAACAAAAGAGGCATTGTCCTGAAAATAAATAACTAAAAAAACAAACAAACACATTTATTAATGTATAATATTTGCATTTGTAAGTTATTTTTCTCAAATGATTTATTATTCAATTACATTTTACAAATGCTCTCTATATATAGGTTCAAGTTCATGTAAGCAAATATTAGCCTAACTGTAAGGTTTGCTGATGGTCGCAGTGTCAGGTCTTGTTTAGGAATGCAGGCCATTGCCATGGTAATTCAGCTTCCTCAAGCTGCACTGGGTCCCTGTTTCTGGTGGTTAACATAAGCGTGTCACAACACAACCCTGTCGTGGTGATGTTGGAAAGACCTAGAAAGATAACCTCAGGGGAAAACAAGCTCAAGGTAGGTCCGTAAATAAATAAACTCCAGTTCCAAATGAGATTCGCAGTTTAACAAAAGCTGAATATCAAAATAAAGTAATTTAGTGCATTTTATTTATCTTGGGTGTGTTCCATGGATCACTACACTAAATGTGTTGTACAAGCAACACAAAGAAACGGTTCAATAAAGCCACTGAAAGATGCTCTAGTCAGAAAAAGAAAATGAACCTATGCAAATATATATATATATATATATTTTTTTTTTTACAAATATAAACCTGAAAGGTGTGGCATGCTTTTTTTTTTTACCATTTCCTCTGACTCAATACATTGTGCAACTACCTTTTGCTACAATTAAAGCTACAAAGCTTTTGCTTTACGCTGCTGGACATTTAGGAAGTGATGTCTTTTCCCGTTTTCTTCCCTCTTTCAAATTACTTGCAAGGAAAGTATTTTGTAAACAAGACAAAGATACGGTTTTAGCTGAACTGTGGCTTGTTGAGAGGGACCTAAAGTGTTAGGCTTCTGCCAATCATTTTGTATGTAGGTGAAAAAGCTCATTCTCGACTCACATGACCTAAAAACCTTCTTCTAAAAGTCTGCTAATGTGTCCCCTATCAGGAGTTGTAGCAAAATTCAAATGCCTCCTTTAACATTTTTTTCCCACACTGCAATTTTTCAGAGTGCAGTAGTAATTATGCTAACCGCATATTTCATTTAGGGGTATCAGAGTAATGGGGATTTATTTCAAACACATGCCACACTTTTCAGAATTTTAAAATAAAACATTTTCAGAATGCGTCGTCTCCTTCTACTTCGCTTTGTGTTAGTCTTCCACAGATTTGTTGGGACCACCTACTATTTATTAAAAATAAAATGCACCCTCTGCCTAATCCATGCTTTAAAACCTTATACGTTTTAATTTCAGTATTCATCCTTTAGCAGTGCACGACGATTATCTCTTTGTTTCTTCATTTTTATTTCTAGATAATTTTATGAATGACCTTTTATTCCCAAAAGCATCTGCTGTTTATTACAGCCTTGTTTAATACAACATAATAAGCAATAAGGAACCATTACAAGTTGATAATGGAGTCTGAAGTTCAGCTGTTGGCTGTTTATTGTGCAAAAACACACAATAACGTTGTTAAAATGTCCCTGATTTGTTCTGCTGTAAGGAATTTGCTTTTTGATTTCTATTTTCCTTTTTTCCTTTTTTCTGTTTTTCTTTTGAACAGGTAGACTTGTCTGCTGCTGATGTTTGGCGGGGTTTAGTTAAGCCCGTGGTTATTTGTGCGTGTGTCTTTAAGAATATCAGTCTACCTGTCAGCATGATCTCCAGTCAACTTCCCAGTGAATTTATGGTCTTGTTAACAGTAGTTGATGATCAGTCGCTCCTTGTCCGCCCTCTGAACGCAGCGAACCCCGAAACGGGCAGCGCTGCCGCGTCTGAGCCCCGAGTGGATGGCATCTCTCGCTTCTACCGTGGGAGCCCTCTCCAGCAGCAGGATTCATACAGCAACAAGCTCGCCGTAACTGCGGACATGGGTGTTTCTCCGGGCGTGGATTTCCACGCATTTTCCTCCCCTGTGCTTGCACAGTTTCGGCAAGTGATCGAATCGGCGACTTGGTGTTTTCTGATAACTTTGCATTTGGACGCTGAGAGCTCTTTTACCCCCCCCCCAATATTTACGTTCTCGTTCGGGTTTGTGTACATCTGTTGGATATTTGCAGGAATGGTTGGCAGGAGCGCGCCGCGTCTCCCTGTCTTTAGGAAGCAACTTCAGACAGACGCCGCTCGTATGATTCTTTGAAAGAAAAAAAAAGAAAGGAGAGATAAACACGAGGAGGTGATGAGCAACCACAGAGGCGGCGGAATGGCATCGAAGGAAAGGCTGTACGAGCTGTGGATGTTGTATTACACAAAGGTGAGTGCGAGTGCGGAAGAGCCGACGGTGACACCTGTTGTTGTTGCTCCTCTGGCCGAACTTCGGAGTTATTCAGAGCCGATAAAATGCATAACGATCAGGCCTGTGAGCCCCGTGGTTAGTTGTCAGGCTTGCATGAGGAAATCGGCTCTTTTTTTCGCCTGCTCGCCTATAAACGGCGTTTATTTACCTTGCGACTTTGGTTGCGTTGTGTAAACAAGTTTTGTGTGTCGCTTTACGACATTTCGGAGACTTTTCACCTGTAATCATGAAGAAACTGCTACGGAAACACATCTTAGAGTTAATTAGATCATGTACCTGCGATGCAGGTGTTTCTGGGACTACTTCCTGTTCCTACCTGGCTGCCTGTCTTCCTCACTGAAACATGTTACATCAGTATGACAGTGGTCTTAAAAATGGGAGGCAATGACTATTCCAATTACTAGCTAAAATGTAAAGTTAGTTAGCAATAATGTAGGGTCAGTACTTGATCTGATGATTCAGAGTTGGCAGTTGTAAAACAGGGATAGCTTAGCAGAAGGGTGAAGGGTGATGATAATTTATGTGTTTTTAGTACATGGAGACATTTCCCAACACTCAAAGTTGTAGAAGCCTTCTTTCTGCCAGCTGCCAGCACCATGAAGCAACAGGTGGGGAGGGGCTGCACTGTGTTATGCTATTCTCCATCACTCTAGTACTTCAGCAGTTTTCTGTGTGGAGTTCTAACAATGGATGTTTCCTCTGATGCTCCATGGATGTTGGGTTAATTGTGCTCTCTAAACTGCCTTGAGTTGTTAGTGTCTGCTTCCATACTTGTCCCATTTTGTCCTGGCGTTGCCCTGTGATGATAACTGCTAGAGATAGTTACCAGGACATGCCAACATCCCAACCCTGCTCGTAATAAACTTGAACAGAAACAGATTATATGGTATAAGTTGGTACAGGTAATTAGCTCATGACTCATGGGGTTAACAGGTCATCAGGAACATTTACATCTGAAGTTAGAACTTGATCTCAACCGGTTTCTGAGTAAGAATTGAATGTTTGAGTAAATCTTCAACAGCCTCTAATTGGTAGCAATTAAGATATGTCTCTGTTTCACTCCCTTTAATGAGATGACTCAACAAACTTGTGAAACCTTGGTCTGTTGTACTACAGTTTTAAGCATGGCAGTAAGTATGACTGGTACACCTTTACTCCAGTGGTAGTTGTTTGACAGCCAAGTTTGACAGCCACTGCATTTGTGAATAAATTAGGCATGGAGCCTGTGTAACTCCACAGTGGATCATAATTTCTTACTCTAACCTCATGTTTATACGTTTCCTTAAAATCTAGATTCTGAATAATGATTACATATCTGCTTAGCTTGGCTCTGAATGGGCAGTGACTCATTTATTATTATTTCATGTCTTAGCAATCTGCTTCTTTGCCTGAGGACAGCCCTGCACTCTCTCTCTCTCTTTACAGCCTCTCTTCACAGCAGATCTGCAGTTTTGACAATTAATAAATTTCATTAAGACTTTTTTTTTATCTATGTAGTTTTGTCAGGCCTAATCACAATCTGTGCTCAAAAAGACATTTGAGAAGATGGCAGTTAAATGTGAAAAATTTAAAAAGTTAGGCATGTTCACAACAGTAGTAAACATAGTCTTTTTTTACTCTTTTATTATGGTGTGTACTCAAAGATTTAAAACAAAACTGCATTTCATGCTCTGATTTCTTTAATTTAAAACTATTTGCCCTTCAATGCACAGTTTGATGTTTGTTGCTTTAATGAGTTCCATTTCAACCCCTTCACTGTCAACAATTATCCTTTCTATTAGTAAGAATAAAATAGAATCTCGTACCAGCTGACAGTAAATCTTAATTCAGGTAACCAGCCCACACCTGTCAGAGCTTTAGTGTATGACTTCTTGCACAACACATTATCAAATGAGTCATCTTGGTCATTTTTGGCTGATCCAAAAGGATTTCTTTTTCTCTAATCTACTCTTTTATTTCCGCTCTGAGTTTCTGCTGCATGGACGGCTGTAGATGTGCTGAGCTTTCTGGTTGTGCAAGAAACACACCAGCTTGTAATCTGCACTGCCATCTTGGTTTGTTGCTAGAAAGAATCAGAGTTAAAGTGTGTGTTTGTGGTGGTTGGTGCAGAGGAGTTCCCCTGAAACCTTTCTGAGTGAGAGTTGTCTAACATCTCAGCGTGTGAGACCACGTCCTTATTAAGGTGCGTCTTGGCTGTCTGTCACTTTCCTCGCTCCCTGTTATAAATTTGAAAAAGAAAGGCTCGTAATAGTCTTTTTAAAACCGAAAATCAACACCTGTTCTCATCAGTGTTCGTTTTTCATCTACTCAGATGGTAGAGGTAAAGGGTATAACTCACGTCTGACGCAACCTTTTTATGCGATTCACACAGCAAAGCAATACAAGAGGCTGCAGAGAAACAGCAGAACTGATTCCCCAGCCTCTCCTTTAGAGCCTACCACACCATTGTGTTTAATGCTTTTGTTATCTGCCTGTTAGGTGAGTTGGCATAGACAATCATTTTTCAACTGGACACATCCCTTTGCTGACTCACAGGTCTGGTTTGTCACACATCAAGAAGAGATTTGACTCTTGTAAATAAGTTGATCTGCACAGCAAACCTGGGCTTTGTTGAGTCTTTTATTAAAACTGTCGACAAACCCTCAGCAGCTTCACGCAGAGTCCCCATGGATTACATGCTTTATTTGTTTTAAATGCATAATTTCAGCTGTTGGTCTCTTCAGGTTTTCTTAAATTTCTCTCTGTAGTTGTTTAGGACTTGAAGGCTCTCAGCCTTCATGTACTTGCAATAAAAAAGCACAACTTGCACAGGCTTGTCATTGAAAAAAGAGCTCAGTTTCCTTCAATTGTGTAAGAAATCACACACCCCTCTAAGGACTTTCTAGATCACTGACTTCTGTGGATTGTGTGAAAGACGCTCTGATGCAACGGGAAAAAATTTCCATTAAAGTGATCAAACATGCAGGCGCTAAATAACAAATTATCTCTGTTGATGGTTTTCTTTAATGTTAAGCTTCCCACTTTCTTCATCATCACATGCATCCTTCACATACTTTAGGTCAATAGATAACTCAGGGGCCACTGTGAAGATATGATGTTTACACTCTAAATGCTTCTTGACTTTTTTTGGGTTTTGCAGTTAAGTGCTAAACAAACCTATGGTTGTGTTAACAGATCCTCATTGCAGAGCCAGACTTCAGTTCTTGTTTTCAATCTTGCCGGGTTAAAACCAGCCCTGCTGGCATTTCTTCAGGAGTTTTATTCTCATTTATAATGATAGTTTTTATGCCTTACAGGCAAAGAAAAGGCAGATCAAATCGTGACAAACGTAACCTTCTCAGATTGTGCCTAAAGAAGTGTTAAAGGGTATGTAGCTTCTATTGTAGCTTCTTAAGTAAGTTGGCTTTATTTAAAGGTATATAGGTGATGATAATTCCTTACTTTGTGCTGGTCTGACATAAAAGTCTTAATAAAATACATCTTTGTTATTGTAATGCAGCAAAATATGAAAGGTTCAGGGAGCATGGATACTTTTGCAAGTCACTATTGATGATCATTCCACTTCCTCTATAGAGGAAATGAATTATTGTTGCTATTTTCATCAAAGTCAGTTAGGAAAATTACGTATCTATTTTTATATGACCTTTTAAGTAAAGCTATAAACTTCGTCCCATTTTACCAAGTTTAGATGAGCTTTGCCCTGTTAGTAGTCACAACCGAATAAAACGTAGCCTTATCTGCATGTCTTTATCTGCTGGTAATTTATTTTTGAGCTGTTATTGGCTGATACATTCATGTTACATTGCACATCCTTTGTTTAGCCCAGACAACTCCTTACCAAACAGTCATTCACCTTTAGAGTTTACTTCTAAATAAGCTCAAGATGTTTGGGATTTGCATTGAGAAAATGACCCAGAAACAACATCGGAACAGAGCCCTGCAGATGTCCATAGAATGAGAATAAAGAACAAATAAGCATCTTTCCTAACAATTAGTGGTGATCCAAAAGATTTCCTGCTTGCAGAAAAACAAGCTGTGATTATTCTGTGATCTCTTACTTGAGGGGACTAATTAAAGCCCTTAGAGCAGCGCTTCTCAATTCCAGTCCTCAGGCCCCCCTGCCCTACATGTTTTAGATGTACCTCTGTTTCAGAACAGCTGATTCAAATGATTGCATGACCACCAAGTGCTACAGAAGCCTGTTAATCACCCACATATTCAATCCAGGTGTGCGGCATAAGGGAAACACCTAAAACATGTATGGCAGGGGGGCGTGAGGACCGGAATTGAGAAACACTGCCTTAGAGGCAAAGCCAGACCACGGCGACAACCTGACTGCCACTCATCGGCACAGCTGTGAAACCACCCCCCTCGGATCGCTTTGAGAGCTGAACAAATTACATTACTTATCTGGGCGTGTTCACCTGATTCTGAATGTAACCTGCATTTTACATGAAAGTTGTGTGATCGAATCTCTGCTACCCCACTCCCCCCGCACCCACCATGAGCCACGGCCTCCTCTGTTTACCAACAGAGCCGCCAACCAGGAAAATCAAAGTCCTCTTTGCTTTCACTTGTGCAGGAAGCTGGAGCGAAGCAGAATGCCAAGCAGCACAGAGAAACACAGCTGCTTGGCCATGTGCAAAAAAAAAAAAAAAAAAAAAAAACAGCTAAATAACACAGTTTGCAGGGTTAGTCCCTGTTTAGGACTTTGGCTTTAATAGCAGCGTCAATAAATATCCCATTAAAATACTTGCTCAAATGCTTCTTGCTCTGAGTAATGTGCAGGGAAAGCATCGGATACGATGGCAGTAATTTTTCTCATGGGAGGCTAATCAATGAGAACCTTGTAAAGGACTTAATGTGTGGAGCCAGTTTTGTTTTACTTCTCATTAGCAAACCGGTCTCACTTCCTATCTGGAATCGCAAATCTTTTTCTTCTTCTTTTTTTTTTTTAATCAGATTTAAAACTGTTCATATTCTGCACATATTCCAAGTGAACTTACAACAAGACGTCCAGGTCAAACTCAGGCCGGAGTAGAAAGTGACATTCACATAAAACTCATGCTACATGGGCTTTAGTTGCGCCCCACATAGTTGTAAGACAGTATTTTTCAAACCACAAAACTTAATCAACTACATCCTATTTTACTGTCTTAATGGTGAAGCTTCAGCATAAGCAAATCGCAAATGTTATAAAACTCAAACTCTGTCATGAGTATCGTTGAGGACTGAATTGTAGCTTCTTCTGTCATCCTTGCCGCTTCCCTTCTCAGATCCCAGATACCTATTTGTCCAGATGCTGGAAAGAAAAACAATGGGTTGTTTAGCAGCTTCCTGTTTTCAGGCAGTGCAACCAGGGAGGAATTACAGTAGCATCCAGCAGAATAATATAGATTTATCGCCCCTTCAAGTTTGTGCATTCATTTACTACTATATGTACTTTTTTAGTTTTTATTCAGAAAGTAATTATAGAAATTACATTCTTAAATATGTTTATAGTTTACATGTATTATTATTATATTTTATTTTATTTCATTAATTTGCGTTTCACTGAATATATACATGTTTGCAATCACATTTTTATTTATTTATTATTTTGTACTTCAAATTTTTATTTCCTTCATTGTTAACTCGTCGGCAGTGTTGCTCCTGCTATATAGAAAATTGTTTTTCAATGTCTGTTTGTTGGGTGGGCATGCGTATATTTCTGTTGAAAATGTGTTTTTGATTTAGATGGGGATTTACTTGGATTGGAGGTTTGCTGTTACTAATTTGTAGAGCTCTTTCCATTGATGTTTGTATGAGAAGTAATATATGAATAAAATTTGATTGATTGCAGTGCAGCGGGTTTATGCTGCATAAATTACCGTGCATAAATTGTTGCATTAGTAACAATCTGACACTGGTTATTGTTGGTTGCTGGATCAGATATAACTCCTGTTTCTACACATTTGGGAATAGAAGAGGTTACTCCACTGACCTGTGGTCTGCAGTGCTGATAAAGATTATGTTCGCCTTTCATAAATGAATTTAGTCGATTGGTTCAACAATATATGTAATGGATTCAGTGTCTACTCCAGTTTTATCAAATTGCTTTCAATACCATATCCCTATCCCATACATCATTGAATGTAATATAATTAATGCCAGACATATCCTTGAAAACTCATTGGCTAAATCATAAAGAATGCTCTGGACGCTGAAATTGCCCCTATTATTTTTCTCAACAGTGACAGATATGGTGTCCTAACCAGAGTTTCTTCTATGATACACTGCTTCATCACAGTTAAACTACGTCCAGAAAGCTACGTTAATTTAATCTAAAGCAGAAGGAAGCTTTATTAGTTTCTAATCCTATATCTGCCTCCACAGCTGAAGGTTTCAGTGCGCACTGCTGTTAATAATTTCGTCTGTAGCAGAAGTGCTAAGCTAGTATTAGCATTTGCACATTATTGTGATATAGTCCTTTGACAGTTAATCTTATTTATAATTCAGTGCTGCTCATGTTAATTGTGTGCAAAGAAAATCTGCAGAACTTGTTCCACTTAGTAATATCTGTGAATGTTGTAATTGTCTAGTGCTTCAGCAGCTCTCTGTCCACCTCTCCTTCAAATTATAGACAAACAGGAAGCTGAGACAGACATAACCGTCTTACACTTTACACATTATTATAAGTGGTGAAAAAAACCCTACTCATTTGATCAACCACACACAATGTGCACTTCGTTTTGAAGACATGAAGACATAAACAGACCCCTACAGGGAATGAAAACAGTGATAGAGGGAGCTGGGTTTATTAAGACAGCTGAATAATTATCATTTAAAAATGTGCTTGATCAGGACACAGATTAAAATGCTTAGCATCAGGTAAGAACATTCTAAAGGACAGTTATCGATTGTTTTTGACCCAAATAGGAAAAAAAATACCCTGTTTGTCCTGTGACATGTTTTTGATGTTATATTTAGAAAAAAGCATAACGTGGGCCCGGTTCTTTGTTGTTGCTGTGGGAAGTTTTGACAGAGGCCTCCTACCTCCATTGCTGCTTGCAGCACAAACCAAAAGAGGAAGGGGTTTGACTAGGAAGCTGAGTATGAAGGAAATGAGCTTCACTTAAAGTGACATGTAATTTCCTGGCTGCTTGCTTGACGATAGCAGACAAGAAGCGATTGAGTTAGACGCCTGAGTTTGGCTGAGGAGTGATGTGCAGTTGCCGAGCTGCCTGCTGTTGTCCGCTTTGAAGGTTTCACCAGAGACTGGGTTCGCTGGAACCTGGCACCCTGCTCAGACTCAAACAATGAGAGATGGACTGGCACCCAAATCAATGCCAGTTGGTAAGGCTAATTTAACACTAGTGGAGTATTTGAGAGTTTTATTAGATGCCAAAGAAAAGTACATCTGTCTTACTGAATGCATGTCAGATCAAAAGTTGTTTTATGATGGTAGTGTTCTAGCAAAGGTTATTTACTGTATATGCCTGCCAGATAAGGGAAATACCAGATGAATTGTTGCTCCTCGTGTCTTGTTCCATGTGTTATTTATGAACAGTGAGTAAGTAAGTCCAGAGCAACTCATCTTCCTTCTCACAGCCTGCTTTTGAGTGGCTTCTGTGTCCCAAATCAGCAACGGTGGTGTCTGGTATGCTCATCCAATCAACATGTTCAGGTTGTTCTGCTGCTACACATTCTGTTGTGTCGTTTCACTTTGAAAAGCAAAATAGTTCTCCTTAATTCATCGGGGCTCATTAACTTTCAGCCTAATATAGAGGCATTTTTCAATGTCAAGAGTTAGGCTGTTTGCATGAAGACCTACTTTGTCTGATGTGAATTTAAGCAACCGTTGTATGAAGGGATGATTGGCAGGATATGTTGCACTGCAGAGACTGATTGAAACCACGATAACAGGCATCTGTAAACATCCTTGACTCACATGACTCTCAAAGGACCTAGAAACATAGAAGTCATCTCAACAAGATGTCCATCTTGAAAAAGTAGCAACAGAGACTTCTGAGTTTTACTCTGTACTGTGACAGACGTGGACTTTGAAAGACAGGGATGATTTTGTTTGTCCTTTTGTAAAAGGAAAGAATTGCCTCATGCGTTCCTCTGTTCGTGTCACATTTCTTTGCAGCATCCTGTTTCAAAAACAGGTCAAAAGGTTTAGTCACTGCCATCTTTTCGGCCACAGGTCGTCAAATGCTCAGACTAGTCATAGCATTCTCAGACATGTGTATTGTCTCTGAATGTATTGTTAACTCACTCTCCACATGGGCATGTGTTGCTTTTGTCCTGCAGAAAGATGTAAGCTACTTGCAGCAGTGGCTTGAGGCATTCGTGGCATCCTTTGAGCGGCTCATCGATGTACAATCTCTGGAGCCTCGGAGGTGGGTAGTAACAGTTGAAAATCTTAAACTACGTTGCTGCTGATTTGCATTCCCACAAGGCAGGCGCCTTGACGTGTTTATGTTGCACAGTGCCATCCCAGTGCATGTTTCTCCCTCTCCTCACTTTGTACTCTGCCACCTTTCTTCCAGGCTGGAGGAGAGCAGCTCAGAAGTGCCTCTGCTCCCCAGGGACGTCCTGGTGTTCCTCAGCACCCAGCTATGGCACAGCGCGCTCCACCTCTCCAGCGCCACCGAGCACAACGGCAACACGCCACACCCGCTGCTCCTTATAAAGTTCTTTATCATTGTCTGCAGGTGAGACCTCTAATCCTTATGTGCATATTTCATAGCTGCTGGGGTCATCTTAGAGTTGATTGACAACTTTTGTTATCAAAGTGACCAAAATGCAACACAACATAAAATATTTGAAAGTAATTAGTTAGAAATTTCAGATTTAGCTATTGGTCATGGTAGTATTATAAATCCTTAAATGGTAAAGAAAAAAATGCCTATGATACAAATGCTGATTGACTTCTCTAATCTACTTTGTATATGCTTAAATATATGCATATATTTGGTAAAAGATTCATTTGCAAGTTGCATTTCAATCATGCACTTTTTGTAGTCATCAGAAACGTTTTGAATAATTCAGCTTGACATAGATCAGCTCCTTTAGACAGACTGTTAAAGCTAATTTAAATCCATTGATGTCCTACACAGACTAGACTTTTAACCATAGTCTGAAAATTTTTAGTATGGCTGCAATCTTGGATTTCCACAACCCTAATGTTAACCCGTTTTATCCATTTCAAAATCTAATGCGATGAGTGTTAGATGTGCGATTGTTGTTCTGTTGGAGCTTCTTGTTGTTCTGTTGGGTGTGTTCAAGGGGATGAATTTTCAGCTGCTTAATGTGAATCCGAAGAATTAAGTCCTTCTTCTGAAGAGTTAGTCCTACTTCTTTTAATTCGATTCACTTTATGGACAGCATCGTTACCAACATCAGCAAAACAGCCCCACAAAGGGTTATCAATATTTTCTAAATGCTGGTTAAGCTATTAGTTAAGGTTTCTAAAAACAGCATTCATTTTTGCCTTCTTCTAGGAACATGGAGAACATCGATCCTGAAAAGACTCCCAGCTTTGTTTTTGAAACTATCAAGCTTTTAAATTTCTGTTTGGAGCAGGTAAGACCTTTTGAAACAAAAGAAATAAGTGGTTGATTTATGACTCGCATACCAGCCTTGCTCAGCATACACAGCCTGCAAATCCCAGAAAAGTCAAATCGAAGCGCGAATAAACTCTGAGTGAATTCATCATATCTGTAGCTTGTGGCATCCTCTCCCTGAAGTGACAAATCTAGTTTAGAGTGAAAGACAAGTGGGTGTGTGTTTGACCTTCTATTCAAAGGCCTGGAATTGTTGCACATTGAAAGACTTACAACAGGTGTATTTGAGAACTGAGGCTGAATGGAAAATGAATGCTTGTGCACAAACCTTTTGTTTGTACAGCTAAGGAAGGGACAAGGAGAGAAGTCATTGCTGGAACAGGTGGTTCAGTATGGATTGGTGCTCTGCGAGAGTCTGTTTGACCCTTATCAGACGTGGAGGAGACATCTGGCAGGGTGAGTGTGTGCTGTCTTACCCTTCAGCGTGTGTGACTGCGTAGGAGGTGAGACGCTGTCATACAAAGTCTCAAACATTATCATGTGAATACAATGTCTTGGCCAACCCTCTGCGATGTGTAACACCTCAACCTGTGGCTCCCTACGCCTTGAAAACAAACCAAACTCTGCACCAGCAGCATTAGTGGAAATCGCACGTTGATTCTTAGGCGTGATAGGATGGTGATGACTCAAGGCTTTGTGTTTTGCAGGGAGGAGGCGAGTTTGCTGGAGAGGAACAAGTACAAGTTCTCCCCACTGGCCTTGCCGGAAGAGTTGCCTGCTCTGTTTCATGGTGAGACACTACCAGCATCTCTGATCTTTGACAGGCCTCAAAAATCTCAACAGTCAAAACGTTTTTGCTCAACAGCTTACATTTCTTGTTACATCCGACATTTAAAAAAAAACATCATCATGTTTTATAAACAGTATTAAGCCCATTCTGATCTGGTCCAACCTGTTATTGTTCAGTTAAGGTTAAAACTCAGTTGTCCTCCATCTACTTATCAGGTTGGTCATTACATAATTCCATTTGATTAGCAAGTGCTGATCTATAAGCCATGTGGGAAAACTCGTTTTGGGCCAGTTTAAGTATGTACAAGTCTTTAAGAGGCTTATGCTGTAAAGGCAGGCTTTGATTGGAAATGTTAAGGGCCACTTATGTAATGTTTAACCAATTAAGGGGGTTTACTTTTTGAGAAAGAAGTTGCAGCAGGAACATTTTTACAAAAGAAAAGGAAAGCCAATAGTTTTAGGGGCCAAGCTGGGGTTCCTCTACAAAGTTTTATTACAGGGATGGAGATTGCTGAAGTGAAATAGTGGGAGGTACTCAAAAGTGATGCAAAAATTATGCAGCACAGGTGACCACTGCTACGACTGAAGGGTGCTTTCTTGATTGGAAACCCAAAAATCCAGATCTTTTTCTCATTACAACACTTTTTTTTTGCTATAAATGTTGTGACAGTCAGATGACTCAAAGTTTGCTATTTTTAGCATCAGTAAGGTGTTTAAGATAAAGTTGTAATATAAGATGTTAAACTGTACATCATGTAATCATTTTGTCTTTGTTTTAAAGTAGTCCCCGTGTCACATGGTGGGATGTTGCCTCTGCTTCTAATATAACCGGTCAATGACTACTTATTGCATGAGAACCAGAAAAATACTTTGAATAAGTTCTTAAAGAGACGTTATACTCGCCTGAAAGACAAAACCGAAAGCAAAAATATGTAGATCAGATATATGACAAAATATTTTGATAAGCGCTTCTCGAGTGTTGATACTATTGTAATATATATTTTTATTGTTGAGTTCATTAATGATGCAGCTGAAAGGCATAAATCTTAAACCAAGTCAGTCTCTGACTTTTTCCTGCATATTTAATTTTATTATTTGCAGATCTCAGTGTCTCTTTTTTTTTTTCTTCTCAGTTACCGTCAAAATGTATTTAGGTCACTCTGTCATAAAAAACATTAACCACATTGTTGTTCATGTGTGGAGCATTTTTTAACTAAATTTGACATTTTAGATGAAAGAGGTGAATCATGTCCTTAATAGCTAAAAAAGTTTTTGTACATTCACTGAATGGTAATATCTTATTTCCTATCTTACTAATACTTACTTTGAATATTTAATTCTCTAATTGAATATTTTGGTGTTCTTGAAATGTATAAAATGAGCTAAAATGTCTGTATGTTTTTTGTTTTTTTTTCTTGTGTTTTTCCTGTTTTTCTCCCTCGTCTTAAATGCGCTGTGTTTATTTATTTTCCTTATCCAGAGAGTCTCCAGGACAGTGAAAATATCCCAGAGCACCTTATACTCAGACTGGTTCACCTCCAAGGTGCTGTCATCAGTGGGGGAAAGGTCAGCAACTAATCTGTCTTATTTACTTATTTTTAAAAAAGAGGAGGAGTTGCAAAGTTCATCTGACTTTTTTTTTCTTTTTTTTTTTTCTAGAAAAATGGCCTCCTTTCCATCAGCCCTCAGTCTGTTGAGGACCTGTTCTCCGTCCTGCGGGTGTGGTGCTGCCGGATCTCTGCCGAATCTAAAGACACAAAGCTCCCACGGCTGACTCTGCAGTGCCTGACAGCGATGATCCACCTCCTGCATTCCAGCAGTCCCGTGGAGCGGCAGGTGGAGATCAAGACGATACTGGAGAGCTACTTCAAACTCCTCAACTGGAACCGTCCGCTCAGCAGTGACCAGGAAGACAGGCAGAGCTGGGAAGAGAGCCTGATATCACTCCAGAGCCAAATGCTAAGTAAGACCGTCACTTCTGCAGATTTATGTGACAGTATCCCAAGTGCGGGTGAATCTCAATCACTTTGATCAAAAACTTTGATTCCAGTATTTTAAATTAAAACACTCATTACACGCAGAGTAAAATATTTCAGGATTTTAGTTTTGGTCATTTAGATGATTATAACTAAATACCAAAATCTATGTTTCTCACAAAATTACAATATTCAGTAAAACAACTGAGAAAATATTTTTTGACTTGGCTGTAGTCTAGCAGAGAGTCATTGTCTAAGCCATGCAAAGTCATCGCTATACAGGATGGCTGTTAAAATGTATTAATGCATTCAAGTATATTAATGGCAACTTTTTTGGAGGGGGAGAAAAGCATAATACAAAAGGATCACAAAACACAGAAATAACCAAATTTTGCAACCACAGGGTATGAACTTTGGCTGGAGTCTGAGCTTCAAGAGCCACGACACACACAGATGCACTGGAAATGGACTGCAACTGTTGCATTTCTTAGCTTGAGGATTGTTAAGCCTCTCCTGAACCAATAACAGTTTCAGAATTAGCAATGTCCTAACTACCTGGATTACAAACGCGTCACGTCTTATGATCCAGTAATCATGTTATGTGTGTTTTGGTTTGTCCTCTTAAACTGCCAGTTAGTCATGGGTGATGAGCACTCTGGAGGTTTACTGTTTAAAAACCTCAGCTGTTACCAACTTTGTAGTTACAGCAAAGATGGTAACTCGATGTGATCCTCTGGCTTTCTGTCAATAGATTGTTTTACCAACCGGTGTAGTATTTGTAACAGGATCGAATAGGAACATATTCTTGTTTGCTCAGGTACCTTGACATGGTTTGCTGTAAATTGATACTGTATAAATAAACCAAACTAAAATAAATCCTTGAAATATGTCACTCTTTGCACAATGTATTTGCACAAGAGGTCAAAAATCAACATTTTTAATTATTTATTTTAGCTGCTGTTCCTGAGATCCTGCAGTGCGCCGACAGACCCGTCCTGCAGGCCGTCTTCCTCAACAACAACTGCTTTGAGCACATCCTCAGACTGATTCAGAACAGCAAGGTGCGACTTGCTGCCCACCTGTGTCATTCTGTCACCATTCTTATTATATCTTGTCCACTTCCTCTTTCAATGATACTGCTGCTTTAACTTCTGTCTGTTGTTTTTTGAAATGTCACAAGCATTTCTTTGCATTGCCAGTCTGCAGCCTCTCTCGGATGATTTTGTTTTTGGGTCTAATTATCAATCTCTTGTGTGTTTGCTGCATGCATTTTTGTTTGTTTGTTTGTTTTTGCGCCCTGAAGCTCTTTCAGAGCAGCAGGTGTGGGCCGGAGCGTGAGGTTGTGTGTGACCTCACCACACATTTACTCACAGATGTCAAAGTGGACCAGGTACTCCCTGCTTCCCCTGTGTGTGCTTCGTATTGCTCTTGGTCTCGTCATCAGGAAACTCAGCCTGTCTCTGTGCTATTTAAACAGGAAGTTATAGACAGGAAGTCAGGCTTATACTCATTTGTAAATAAAACAGGTATGACTAGATATGATAACTGCCATCAGGTTGACTCTTATTCATTTATCTTATCTGTAGCTTTGATTGAATTTATTGACATGGATTAAAACAGTTATTGGCTGAATTCCCTGCTGCCAGCACAGGCCTAAAAGGGCATGTTGTGCTCATCTTTGTGCATGAAATGGATGGTGTTTAATTAAATGTATTCCCGTGTTTCTCTTCTACCTCCTGCTTTCACATGTGACTGCTGTGGGTTGTGTAAAAAGGCCTGGCTTGTGTCTTGGAGCTTGATGTTGACTAATTTCCAGCGGTAGCTTGGGATTGCTTCATTTCTGTTTTTCTTCTTTTTTTTTTCTTTTTCTTTCTTGATGGTTGATTTGAATTTTTGGGGCTTTTTTTGCATGCCAGGGCCTGTCTTTATTAAACAAGGAGGTGATTGTGTGGCAACTGGTGCAGATGATGCCCTCATTTCTATTTAGTCTGCTGCAATAGTTGTAGTTTACTTCTCTCACTTAACAGATTATCAGGCTGAACAATGTTATTGGTGAAAAATGTTACTAAATTAACTTTTGGTGACGTGTCTCTGTCGGATGCTGTGCATTTTGAGCTCTCCTTATTATCATGTAGGTGTTGGAGAAAGGAGCAGACAGTATAACGGTCCATGCCTTGGGGGTCCTTACAGCTATAATGAGCAACTCACCTTCTGCTAAGGTGAACTCTCTTAATGATTTCAAAGAATCAATATATATATAAAGTTTCTGTCTGTTCATACATGCTCGTTTTGTTTCCTAACAGTAATGGAAGTGTGTCAGATAATTGTCTCTGTTGAACAGGTTTTTTTATTTTTTTTTATTTTAACCTAACCTATTTCTGTCTCTGGTGCACTCAGGAGGTTTTCAAGGAGAGGATCGGCTACTCTCAGCTGTTTGATGTGCTGAAGAGTCAAGGTCAACCCACCAAGCGGCTGCTACAGGAGCTGATGAACATGGTGAAGTCTACATTTATTTTTTTAACACTGTCGGTTTTTTTTATTATTATTATTGGGGTTTTTTGTGCCCCAATACCGATCCAAGTCATTTAAGATTAGATATTTGCTGATTCTAATTCATAATCTGCTGCTATGCTAATGTTAGTACATTAATGCCATTTGTCTTTTAAAAACTCAGTAGAGTGAATATGCAATAAAAGTCTTTGTATAACATGATCTACATTAGTCTGATTGTATTTCATTGTAACTCACTCTGGATGCAGCAGCGGTGATGCAGTTTTTCTTGCAAATGGAAGATAAATTGTCCCAGTCGGCGTTTCTGCAGGAATTTATAAAAATACTGATCATAAATGGGTTTAACTTTGTTTCAGAATTCAGTAATGGTATGAACACCCAAATCATGCATTTTTTTATTTTATTTATTCTAGATTTATAGCTGTCTGAATCTTCAGTGTAGGCATGGTCCTTCTGGCAAACGTTGCATGTGAAAAGATTGCCTGACTTGCTAATGTAACATTAGCATGTTCCCTCTCGGTTTTGATATTACTCATTGATCATTCAATTTGGAAACCATTTCAGTGCATATGTAGGTAGTCATGTGACAACAAAACATACAAAGCAGCTCATATCCTGTTTAATAAACTGGGGACTTGCTTTGACTCTCGTAGTTTCTATTGAATGTTTCTCTCTGTACACTGAGAGCTGTCTGAGCATGTTGTGGATAGCAGGTCATGTGACAATAAGGGCCTCTATATAAGGTGAAAGAAAACTTTTAAGAAAAACTCACGTTTGTTAAATTGACAATATAATTTGTGTCTGATACACTGTAATACAGCAGTATAAGCCATATATCCATTTCTATAAGTACTTTATAGATGCAAGGGACTTTGTGAATTTCTCCAGCTGTTATTGAGTAACAGTCAGGGTTCACCTGGAGAAAGACCAAATGAATCACTGAGTTTAGGTTGATGTAAATTCACTGTAATCAGACAACTAACATGTATCTGGAATTAATCTTAGTCACCGACTCCCATATTGATCATTTGAAAAGACCCTGATCAGAATCGTATCTGGTTTTGATCTATGACTGCTTTACTCTGTCCGTGTTTGACCTTCTGTTTTTGTTTCCTCCACCTCCATTTCAGGCAGTGGAGGGCGAGCATGTCCACGCTCATCATCTTGGCATTAGCAACGACCAGCCCTTGCTGCTGCTCCTGCAGTGGCTGCCTGACCTGTCCGGTCAGAGGGACCTCCAGCTGCTGGTGGCCCAGTGGCTGGCGGCCGTGTCCGGAGGCTCCAGGTCGTGCCGCACCGTGGCTGTGGAGGCTGGCATGGTGGGCGCCTTACTGCAGGTGCTGTCGCAGCCCCAGAGTCTGGACAGGCAGTGTGCAGATGCCCTGCTGGGCCTCTTGCAGGACCTGGGTTCTCTCTGTATGAGACCAGAGGAGCTGAAGAGCCTCCTTAGACTCCTCAGGATGGATCAGGACAGTGGTGCAGTGGGAGGGAGGATACACCCTTATTGCACCCGTATGATATGCGTGCTTTCAGCCATGGCAGCCAGAGAGGGCCGGGACAGCGCTCTGCAATATTTTGATCTCACACCGCCTATGGCAGGGATTATGGTCCCGACAGTCCAGCGCTGGCCAGGGAGTGGGTTTGCATTTCATGCTTGGCTCTGCCTCAACATGGACTTCCCATCTTATCACTCCGAGTTCTTTAATAACAATAAACATCCTTCCAACACTGACAAGGGGTCTCAATATGACATGGGAAAAGGGCCACGCAGAAAGCAACTCTATAGGTAAAGAGGATGTTGCTTTGAGGTTAATTTGATCCCAAATTTTGTTGTATGTTTTTGACTAACACATTTCTTCTTGTGTAAAGTTTCTTCACAGCAAGTGGAACTGGACTAGAGGCATTTTTCACCATGGAGGGTGTGCTGGTAGTTGCTGTTTGCACTAAGAAGGACTACATGGCCGTTGCTTTGCCTGAATACCCGCTTGTTGACTCACGCTGGGTGAGTATAAACACTCATAAGATACATGTTTGTTTTGGGCAAGTATTTGTCGTTATTCAGCAAAGTTTAGAAGAGATTTCATTCAATGTGTCGTATTAGTGGTACTTTTACAATCCAAGTGTCTTTTTCATACTTGTGCCGAATTTCAACTCTGACTGCGTCTTCTATACAGAGCTGTAGATGTTTACAGCTCCTCCAGAGTTACCACAGGCATCTTAGCTGCTTCTCTGATCAATTCTCTCTGTTACCTGCAGTAGCCTTCATTGGCTTCCTTATGACCCAATAGTTTCAGAGAATAATTTGGATTGAAGCCAACAGGTGGACTACGGTTTAGTAGAAGGTTACTCGTTTCACTTCTGAAGGCAAATAGTTGCTCTGGAATGTACTTTGAGGCATCAGCAAAAAAAGGGGTCTGATTGTGATTGCCAACCATACTTGTGAGATTTTTATGCATAAAGATTTAAAAATATAATATTGTTCCACTTCACCATTATTCAGTGCTTTTGTTAGTCTATTGTGTAAAAACACAATAAATTACACAGAAATGTGTTTAATGTGATAAAATTTAGAAATAAATAGCAACTTTTTCAAAGTCCTGTTTTATCTTCCTCCCAGCATTCAGTGGCTGTTGTCCATATACCAGGTCGGCGACCTTTTGGTCAGAACCTGGTAACGGTCTACATTGATGGAGAGCAACAAAAAACTGCTCAACTTCGTTTTCCATCTTTTAGTGAGGTAAATAAAATATAATTTTTTAATCCTGGTTGACTTTAGTGAAGTGTTTCATATAGTCTAACTTTCTCTGTCAAAATGTGGCCTGATGCTGCAGCCGTTTATCTACTGCGGCATCGGCTCCGCAGGCCACCGCACCACTACCACCACCACGTCGCCGAACCTTCCCTCGTCTTTCACGTCCTGCCCGTCACCAGAATTTGCCTTCCCACCCCACGCTCCTTCCCTCCTCCGCTCCCAATCCTTCCCAGCGTCCTTGGCGGGAGGGCGGTGGGGGTCTATGGTCGACTCCCCGGTGCACACCATTTCAGCAGGACTGCAGGACACAGAGTGGGGGTCGCCGACATCTCTAGATGGGCTGCTGGGCACGGCCTTCATCTGCCATGAGGCTCTGCAGCCTGCTCAGGCGCGAGCGCTGCATGCTGCAGGTTCGTCACACTCTGTTGCCCATATCTTAGAAGCATTAGTCATTAATCAAAACTTTCATCAAAAAAATGTTTGCATACATGTTTTTCATGGCCTTTAACTTTGTGCTCCCTGTCACAGGACCCAATCACGTTCCCTTATTCAAAGCGGACGGAGAGTTGTCAGAGCTCAACAGCAAGCTGCTGCTGTACTATACTCCACAGGTAAACGAAGCTCAGAACAACACACACCTGTATTACACAGTCTCTACCAGATATTGATACTCATGTGTTTTGGGGGGTATTTTTAGGCTTTTAAGGGTCAGATATGTCTGGATCTGGCGCCTCATCACCAGCATGATGGCCGACTAACAGGACACAGAGTGGTCAGCTGGGACACCAAGGTTGGAAATGAATTTGTTTGTTTCTTTTTCAGCTTTGCTTCAGACTGAGATTTCTGTTATTTTTCTGTTATTTCTGCGGATATTTTGAAATGATTTCTTAGAGGCTCTAATCTAGATTTACATAGATTTACCTCCTTTTGTTGTAATGTTCACTCTTTTGCTCTTTTTGCTGCATAACATGGAGTTTTACGTTGATTTATTTGTTATATTAATGCAGGATGTTGTGAATGTGATGGGAGGAATCGGGGTTTTGCTGCCGCTGCTCGAGCAGGTGTGTGAAGCTGAGCAGGTTTACAACGGCGGTCAGGAGACTTCAGACTTGCTGGGACCAGAGCTCACCTCCTCCCGGGGCCCCGCCGCCATGCTGCTGCCTCTTAACAAATCCGCGGGTCAGTTTATCCTTCATTCAAAGGTTCTTTAGTTTTTTTCCCCTTGGTACACCATGGGGTTGCAGATCATTGCAATCTCAACACACATTTTATTCCAGTATCACATTGCTAAAATGAAAATCATTTTGTCGGCTGAAATGATGTAAAAAAAAACAAAGGATCAAATACCGTTTTTAATATTACACCAATCGATGTCACAACCGTCATATTAAATTAACACACAGGGGATAAAAGTATGCAGATAGGCTCGAATAAAAGCATACAACCCCACTAATATTTGATTAAATTTACTTTAGAAAGTTGAAGGGAAATCATATCTTTTTCTGGCATTGACAAACTCAAAAGCGGTTTGGAGATTTGACCTCTCTTCCTAAGTTTCTACTGAGTTAGTAGAAACTACTCCTACCCACTAAAATACCACAACGGTGCATCATATGTTTAGGGGTGGTATCCACTTGGAAGAGCAATTTTAGTCAAAACTTTAGCTTCCTGGCTGATGAATTGAGAAGTTTCTACATATTTCTAGATGATGTGGTTTCTTCAGTATGGCATTGGTAATGTTACATGCAGCAGTCCCTCCCACAGTGAAACAACCCCACATGTTGCTCCCAGTGTACAGGATGGTGCATTCAGGCTTGCATCCGTCCCGTTTTTCTTGAAATCTAACTATGGTTATTCCACGTAAACACTTCCTTTTTAATGTAATCAAACAACCCTTTTATGTTGTAATGGCTTCTGTCTCACTGTGTGCTGGACTGCTTTGATTGTGGATAACAACACCCTCTTTTCAGCTTTATTCAGCATCTTCATAAGATCTGATGCTTTTGTTCTGGGGTTGATGTACATTTCACTCCAAAACACAAGTCCTCATTCCTGAATGATGTGATGGCTGGTAATTCCCATGCTGTTTATATTTGCATATATGTGCTATAAAAGAGGAATGTGGCACCTTTGGGCACTTTGGTCACAAAACACACAGTATCTAAAGCTTAATCACAGATGCGCCGTTATACTTTTTTCTACTTCATCTTACTTCCGGAAAAGACTTAATATTGTGAATTGAGGAAACCTAAGTCTGCACACAACCACATGATGCAATAACAAACAGGAAATGATTGAAAACTTTAGTTTAAAAACACAAAGCTCAGCTCTCGAAGATGAAAAAACGAGGGGGTGGTGTGTGCACATGAATACGTTCTACATTACGAAAACCTTTCAGAAGTAAAACACACATAACTTAGAATTCTGACTAATCTTGAGATGCGATGTCAATGACGCATTGTAATCCAGAAATATCATTGTGGCTTGTACAGGAAACCTTAAACCCTGTTCTGCTCTGTTTATTTTTTCCCCAGAAGGCAGACTTGAGAGAAACAGCATTGCTGCCTTTCTGCTGATGGTGAAAAACCTGATTCGTCACCACCCCGTCAATCAGGAGAGTCTGCTGCAGTGCCACGGCCCCAGCATCATCGGTGCCATGCTCAGCAAAGTAGGTCCCCCACAAAGCAACTTGTTCCAGAAACTTAAGTGCAGGCAGAGCTGATTAGCATCTGAAAGTGAACATCTGACCTTTTCCACTGCACTGTTGCTGAATAATTGCTTTGTAATAAATGTATCTGGTGTTGCTGAAACATCAGAGGTCTGTCAGAATGACTGTTTGAAATGCATGTGTGGGACAATTAATGCAGATATTGTATTGTTTCACTATGAGTAAGAGATACTAACCACAGCAGTGCAAAAGAAATAGTATTTTTGGTTAAAACTGTTCACATAAGCAGAATTTAAAATGGACCAAGACAAGATGACAACAGACTTGGGCGTAATATTTTTCACTCATTTTGTAAGCTTGTAATTGTGAAACATTTTCTGAAACTGCAGGTGACAAATGTGAGCTTCCCAGTTATTCAGAGTTAATTTTTGTACAAAAAAAAAGCTGATTGCGATGCAGAGGATTTAAAGGCAACGGTTTCTAAGTGGTGAAAAGTTGAACTTTTGTAGAGACTGGTCAGTGAGCTGGGAGGGACGAAGTGTTTGTACTTTTCGCAGATTTGACTCATGAGTGACTCCAGTCAACCAGGCCTTGTATTAATGCAGCTGAGATGTTCATCTAAATAGACAGGAAATGTTGAAATCCATGTTGTGACGGTGGAGCAACTTGTATGGAAACTACTTTCTGTCTTTAGATTCATTAGGTGTTTCCACATTTGGTTGAGGGAAAGATGCTCACACACACACACATCTACCTACTTTCATTGGCACCACTGGTAAAAGTGTGAAAAGCAGCAAAATATGATCAGCTTTGCAAACACATTATGATGCCACTCTTCAATAAACATCTTTTTGTTTGACTAGGTTAATTCAATGGAGGTAAATAATCATTATAAAAAATTAATATTACTGGTATGTTGTCTATATAAACCCACTTTTGTCAACAGGGCAACACATAATCATCTCTTGGGACATTTTGTGAGATTGAAGCAATCGGAGCAGGATCCTTGACCTTTTGTCTTCACTGAAGAGGAAACACCCAATGTGTTTCCTCTTATGCTCTCTATCTAGCATTTGTATCTAGAAGCTGAGATGGTTATGAAAGAGGGTTGAGCTTGTTTTGTGAACATTTTCTTTGTTGGTTTGGCCATTTGCTTTGGATCATCACTCTGCTGAAGCAGCTACTGACATATTAATGTTTTTTTTTTTTTTTTTTTTTTGGAAAACCATTTTAATTATTGCCACGCACCATACAAAGGTTCCCAGGGAAGAGAATAGGCCTACAGCATGACACATCTTCTACCTCACTTCAGTGCGAGTAGAGGCTGCTTTTCCACATATTGATCTTGTGTTTGAAGGCAAACCCACCTGGAGTGCTTGTTCCTGAAAAGATCAATCTTATTCTCATCTGATCAAAGCGTATGGATCTAGTTAACCCTTTCACTGTCGTGATGACTTGACTGGCATGTCAGTGTTTTTGGGGGTGATTGAAGAGCCACTAGCCTGTTTCTTTTTGTGATGGTTGGAAAGCCTTTTTGGGTGTTTCCCCAAAACAAACAGTGGGCAGGTCCTTGATATCTAATGGTTGTTATGGAAACGTGTTGTCCCCAAAATGCTACATTCTGGTATGGTTTTCTCACTGAACTTTGGAAATATGTTTTCACCTAGTAAATCTTACCTAATGTGCAAATTAGCTATGTAAGCTTACACTTGTCCAGTCTTTTATTATAACGCCAGTAGATTAAAACTTTGTAAATATTGCTCTGAATGTAGATACAGGTGAATTTTATTAATGATGAAGCTAAAACGCATCTGCTCGAGTTAAATGGGTTGTTTACAATGAAATAAAATAACTTACACGCTACAGAGTTAAAATGAGCATATTTGTGAAGTAATTGAGTTAAAACCTGGTATTTCTCTGTGTCTTCTGCAGGTTCCAGGCACTATGATGGACATGAACGTTCTCATGGCATGTCAGCTTCTGCTGGAGCAGATTTTTAATGAAGGCAACAGCCAGTTGCTGCAGCAACTCTACCAGCACCTGCTATTTAACTTCCGCATCTGGACCAGGAGCCATTTTGCCGTTTGTTTGGGTAAGGCAGCAGCGGCCCCCTCCTTCTTGCTGATTAAAACTTGTGAGGCTTTGCATGTATGCCAAAGCTGTCTGTATATTGACACAGGAGGAATGCGGGTTAGAGTAGGAGTCAGGGGAGCAAAAAGGGTGGATGAAGAATACTTTAAATTCTCTAGTTCAGGCTGTTGGGTCAAGATTGAGAGTGCATTACTTCAATAACCTTTATGTAACAACTGTCTCAGTGTGACCTTACGTCATAATTTGACATTTCTAAATGTCAGCCAGAGGGATGACTGTGTGTCTTTTCTCTCTTCCGAAGCACATGTGCAATACCTGTCATCTGTGATAAACAAAAGCAAGCAGCGCATGAAGAGGAAGTACGGGGTCCAGTACCTTCTGGATACTATTCGGACATACTACGGGTGAGCAAAACACATTAAAGCACCAAATATAGCCTGGTGAAGCTCAGTTCAGTTGTGTCTTTCATCTCTAATATCAGAGTCTCTTCATTCATCTGTTTGGTCGCAGTGTGGAGCAGGATGGCAGCCCTCTGTCTGATGAGAAACAGACGATTCAGACGTCTCTGTTTTCGCTGCTGAAAGAGTTCCTCAAGTCTCCGACACCAGAGGAGCTTCACAGCGTCCTCGCCTACATCCTGACAGTGGGAGAGGAGCAGCAGGTAATACTGAAATGTCTTATTGCTTGTTTTTCTTCCAGCAGTTTGATATTGCAATCTTTTGACCTTTTTGCTGGGGATGATTTACTCCCGGTTTCCAGCTAAACATTCATCTTTCATTTCAGCTTTTGTTTCTTTGGCTTCCAGCTTGTTATTTGTGCTTATCTTTTATTTCATACTACTTTTTTTTTTCTTTTTCTTTTTTACGCAACTTAACCCACGCCCATCCACATTTCTTTGTAATTTGTCAGCCGCTCTCCCTGTCTGTCAGGTGGTGAAGGCCTTGGATGTGCTGTACGAGCTGCTGAGGAGCAGCCCTCCTCGGGAGCAGGTGCAGGCTGTGCTGCTGGAGTGGGGCGTGGAGCAGCTGTACAGCCTGCTGCTCACAGCGAACTTTGGGGACGAGGCCAGAGAGAGGGTGTTCAGGGTGAGAACAGCTGATGAAAATAGCATATTAATAGCAAGAAATATTTCAATAAATCTTTTTAAAAAGTAATCATTATATACAGATTGAAAAATGAAAAGGCATCTCAAAGATTGGTGTATAAAAAAAATTCATTAAATAATTGAGTGGAAGGAGAAAGTGCCTTCTTAATATTCCAGATATAAGCTGCAGCGGTCGAATTTCTTCTTTTAGCGTTCCATGAAATGCTGTATTGATGTAGTAGGTCATCTAAATGGACAAAGCCTAGACAGAGTAATGAGTGCAGACACTGCATAGATTGATCAAACAAACAAATCAAACAAATCCTTTTTCGATTGATCTTAATTAGTACTGAATTCTAGGTTTTCCACTCTACGTGTAATAAATCTAGGAATTCCACCTCTTGAACTGAGTTGCTGGATTAAATTCACTTTTTGATGACGCTTAAACTTACTGAGATGCACTTCTACATTGTGTTGTTGCAGGTTTTGTACAAAATCCTCAAGAGTGAGAAAGTCTCAGAGCGCAACAAGCAACGAATCAAGCTAAAGGATTTTGGTTATCTTGGCCTGGTTTGCTTTCTTGAAAATATACCTGTGTCCATGATAACTGTACGCTGTTTATATGAGCAGGTCCTTGCTACAGGTAAGACAAAATTTTTATTTATTAGTTTTGCAGCTTTAGGACAAATTATAAAGTCTGAGGTTCTTATTTGGTGTTAGTTCATTTGATTTTCTGTGAATTGTTTCAAGTAACTTTTTGCCCTTATTGATTGTAAGTCAAGAAAATTCAGCTTGGTGTGAAAAATAAGCGGACTTGTTGGCTAATTGGCTAATTGTCAACATCTTGTTGACAATCTTATTTATTCAATTAAACATGGTAGTGGGTCCGTCATTCCTTGAATCTATGTTAAAATATCTGTAATGAATTATAAAAAAGGGAGAATATCAAAGCATTTCTATTTGTGATTAAAATCCTTGTGAAAGTTGAAATTTATACCATGTAATAACACAGGAGGCATCAACACAAAATTTATTCCACTACAACAAGTTGAGGTCCTGAACTTTAGGAAGAACCAGATCAAACTTCTGACCTTAGTTCAGCAGAAATGTTGTTGAAGGCCCTGAAACGAGGCGTTCAGATAAAGAAACCCGACTTCCCACAGCTGAAGCTGATCCTCACTGACAGGAAGTTCCCTCAGTCTCTTGAGAATAGCTTATCAACGCCACACAATATATTTAGCTGCATTTATTTTACATTGGGGTCTCAGCATGTACCAAAAGCAGAAGTTCACTTTTCTCTGTAACTTGCAGTTGTGCTTATGAAAAATAAATATCTGCTTTAGAGGTGTTGCCTATGTTTATAAAATCAACAATTGCGGATAGTTTCTGTTAGTTTTTACTTTCTATTCTTACTGTTTCTTTAAAATGCCTAAAAGTTACTTAGAGTATTTTTAATTAAAAAATGTCTGTAAAAAGTTGATCAAAAGTGGTTTTCATCTTCTGTACCATTTTTTAAAATTTGGAAATGTTCTAGAGAAATTAAGAAAAATCTATCATTTCATTTGCTGTCCATATTATTCAAATAGCTTCAATTTAATTAATTAATTCATAAACACGTCTTACTGTTTGCTATAGATGCCAGTCCTAATTTCAGAG
Source organism: Poeciliopsis retropinna (assembly GCA_010277075.1). Taxonomy (NCBI): domain Eukaryota; kingdom Metazoa; phylum Chordata; class Actinopteri; order Cyprinodontiformes; family Poeciliidae; genus Poeciliopsis; species Poeciliopsis retropinna. The sequence continues at coordinate 14,784,377 of VMRM01000007.1, read as the reverse complement.
ACCTCCTGGCTGTGGTCTGTCTGTCGCATCGCGCTGAGCTCACCGTCCGACTGGACGTCTGCCGCAAGGTCAGTCTCCTCACATCTTCTTTTAATTGCTTGTTTTCATCATACGCAGATCTAAGATGTCTTTGTGCTTCGTTTAAATCCCCTGCAGCTCTTTCATCTGATCTACTCCAATGAGGATTACGTGAAGCAGCTCGCCAAGCAGCCGGGCTGGCAGGATGTTCTGACCAAACTCTACGTAAAGGAGTCCTTGGAAGCCCACGCTGTGAGCATCACAGACTCTGGAAACCATGCTTCCTTTGTGCCGAGCTACCGGCCACCGCTGCGCCGAGAGCAGTCTGTGGTTGTAGAGGACTCGCGCACCGACATCTACATGAACTATCGCAACTCAAGGGACATCGAAGATGAGGAGGAGGACGATGAATGTGGACCCCGGGACATCTCTGAGGGGTTTTCTGATTTATCCCAGTCGCCACCCAGTGGAGGAGGAGGCCAGCTGAAGAACTACGGCAGCTCACTTCATTTTAAGTCATTTGATTCGGTGGATCAGGGGAGCCACTCCTCCTCCGCCTCCAATCCAGTTGACATCGTCTCGCCTCGGCTGGATGATGAGGGAAGAGACTACCAGCCGCTCTCCCCGTTTGGCACTTCTCCCTTTGATTTGGAGTTAGGAGGCATGGGGGACACTGGCACACACACCCCAGCAGGAAGTCTGACCAACACGCCTTCTCCTCTGGAGCACTCCAAACCATTCCCACCACTAAGGCCGAGGAAGAGCTCCAGTTTGTCTAATGTACTGGATGACACCAGCTATGGGACAGATCCTCCTACTGGAGACACCATTTCCAATACGTCCAATCCTCAGGTATTACTCCTTCATTTACTCAGATTTTACTTCATCTGAAAGACCAGCAGAGGATTGTGAAGGTTTCCATAATATCCAGGGATTTTCACTCCTAAGCTGAAAAACGTGCCATGGATTTGTATTAAGGTTGCTTGAAGAAAGGCCATTCACTTCAGTTTGTGGTGCAAACTTTGTTGTTTGTGATTCTCTCTGTTTCACACATCAGAAGACTGAAAACCTTCCAAGTATTTCACAGCCTCTTCTAGGACTGCATTTAGCTGCATCTTTCTTTCTACCAACTCTGACTGCCTTTCCTGTCAGAGGTACAGATGATCATCCCATCACCATGTTTCATTGTGGTGATGTTGCGTTTAGGCCAGGTTGATGTTTTGTTTTCTTCCAAACATAGCATTTTGTGTTATCTGTCCATGTTTATGGCAGGCCATGGCTGTCCAACAGGTGTTATTACTTGAGCTGTAGATGTTCAAAGCTTTGAACAATGTTTTTGAACTTTTACATGACATGTTTGGTGTGTTCCTTGATAACCAGCTAACCACTAGTCAATTGGTTGCACTGGGTTTTATTTTGATGTATTGGTGAATATTAAGGCATGCCACAGTGTTCTTATCTTTTTAGTAAGAAACTACAACTGTTATTTTTTGATGGTCTCTCACAAAAATCCCAGTAAAATTGCAATGATTTGTAATGTGGCGACGTGTGGAAGAGGCTCCGTAAACTAGTTCTTCATTTTCGCACTCGTCTGTTTTTACTTCAGCAGACCCCCGAGGAGGAGCTGTGCAACCTGCTGACCAACATCGTCTTCTCCGTGCTGTGGAGTGGGAGTGGGGCCGAGGGGTCGGGGGACGCAGTGTGGAGGGAGAGGGGACAGGTGTTTTCTGTTCTCACCAAACTGGGCTCCTCCTGCCAACTGGTTCGTCCTCCTGATGAAATCAAACGCAGGTGTGTCATGCAGATTTTAACTCGAGATCCTATTCTCATAAACAACACAATGCTAGGCAATGCCAAGTTAAATGTATTTCCATTATTCCACATGACAGTCTTCTGGAAATGATGCTGGAGTCGTCCTTGTCAGACCTGAGGGACGCACAGGGAGTGTCTCTGCCCTTCTGTCCCAGTCTGGTGCGACTCCTCAGGCTGCTGCAGGACTTCCTGTTTGCCGAGGGCACAGACAACCGAACGCTGTGGAGTGAGAAGGTACCTTGTGTTCAAGTGTCCATGTTCAGGACGTGATCACTGTCTTGACATCAGATAGCAAAAAGTACCTGAATCTGATGTCAAATTTGTAGTTTGTGGAAAAATCTTATTTCGATGTAATCTAAAGGTGTAATGTTTTACTATGAATTGACTGATTAACAAATTAATATTTTGATAAAGGATGAATATAACTTGACAAAAGGAGACAATTTCTGTTCTCAAAGAGCTGCCAGTACTTGCAATCACTTAATCTAAGATAGTTCATTGAAAGGGTCAACTACAAATCTGAAATAATAAAGGTGTGAACATTTTCAATATGATTTGCAAGTGAGTTGTTTGGGATTAATTTTCAGACTTTTATGATCTACTTGAAAGCAGTTTAAATAGTAATGACAAATTTACCAATGATTTCATTGATCTGTTTGGCTTATTATAAATAGATCTTGACTCACAAAGCTCCAAAGATTGTTCATAGTATTGTTCATAGTATTGATAAAGATCAAGTTAACTTAAATGGGGATTTTAATTGGGGCCAATACGAACTACGTTTTGTTCTGAATCTTGAGTGAAATAACTATTTGCTATCTAAAAGATCTTTTTACTTTTTTTTTTGTCAAACTTAAATTTTCTGTAACCATATTTTAATGTTAGACAAGGATTACCTGAGTGAACACAAAATGCAGTTTTCAAACGTTGTTCTTATTTATCAAGAGACAAAAATTAAGTCTGGCATTACGTAAAAATATAATTGCCTCCAGTAGTGTTAAATTGTGAAGACTTACTGCCAGTTATTGTAAATTCTTGGTTGCAGTTGTTGCCACCATTAGTTGCTGGCTGAGCACCAATAGTTGGGCTTAGTGGCAATTAGCTTTTTACTCTGGGTCATGTTGGTTTGGTTAGTTTTGTTTTCCTCTAATAAATTAAGTCAAAATGTAAATTGTTCTTACTCAGGTTAACTTAGAACTGTGCTGGATATCAAATTAGATTTAACTCTCTCAGAAAGTTAATTATTCTGTTTTAAAAAAATGAAGATTTTTTTTTCAAAGTCACGGGTTAATTTTTGTAATAATATTTAAGTAAATCGTTCCTACTTTTCCTAGAATAAAGCAGTAAATACAAAATGTAATAAATGAGAAGTCTTTGGGTGTTGCCACTGTTAAACATAGGTCAAATGCCACAGTTTGTGTGAAACAGTGTGAAAGGCCCAGAGAGTCAAGTTTGACTCTTAAATGCAGCTCAGGGTGTAGTTAAGGTTTACTGCAAGGTGTGGAAACAGGTATGGGCTTTTTTTTTTTTTTTTTTTTTTTTGCCGAGTCTTTCTGTTGACAGCTATTGTTTTGCTGCAGATCTTCGAAGGGGTGGTGAACCTGCTGGACAGGTTGCAGGCCTGGCACAGCACCCCCGGCAGCCCAGGAAACACAGAGCTGAAGGAGATGGCCCAGATCGGCCTGCGTATCATCACAGGATACATCCACCAGCAGAACTCGCAGGTCAGCTGCACCCACAATCCCACCTGTGGAGCACGCAAACCCTAAAACGGCTCTGCTTTCACAACCTAAGCTCCTCGGAGATCAATATCAGCAGAAGATACTGTGGAAAAATGTCCAAAGGAACTTATTTAACTTGATAAGTGAGCTCAGATAAAGAGACCATTTGAATACCAAGCCTTGTAGGGCTCTCTTTGCAAAGACATTGCAGTCATTCCTGTTAGGGAGTGTTCAGCATGAGTTATGACATCTGCTCTTATAGGACTGTATAAATTAAATCGGCCATTTGGATTTCCATCACATGCTGCTGCTCTGCTCATCTACAAGCTACTTTATCTCACAGCTGAGAGTCGTATGGAGGAGTGTGAGGAGAGTTCAGTTAACTAATAGAAACAGTGCTTACAATATCCATTCAAAGTATGCTGACAGGAAGTACATTTGTTTGTGTAATGTTTTAAGCTCAGTATTTAGGACCTTCAGGGGATCTATTTTAACTTCTGCTCAGAAATAAATTTTATAGAAAGCTCATAATGTTAAAATTTAATGTCATGAGTAAAACGATTCCTTATCTTTGGTTGCATTTATATTAAATTATGACAGACTTATATGGGTTTTTTCTGTCTGGTTATTCTGACACATTGCTGTGGGGAAAATCTTCTGCAGATTTATTTATAGAGGCAGTAATTTTGCAAGAAGACGAGGGGATTCCAAGGAAATCTTTTATCCTCCCAGTTTTTTCCACTCATAAAAGGATATCAAAGGGCTGACGGTTTTATATATTAAACATAATAGGTACACCTTTGTTTTGATGTATTTCATGAAGAAAAAATCATCAATATTTGCCTGTTCCGACTATTATATTTAGCCTGCCAATCACTAATCAGGGCTGATCAAGAAAAATTTGACAGACTCGGTTCTCCAGGTATGTGGTTGGTGCATAAATATTGCAAAGCAGGTCTCAGACATCAATGTAATCTTTATTCTTCTAGTTAAGACAATCAAGCTTAACTTGTTTTGTTGTACTTAAATTTAAAACTGCCTAAGGCATAGAGGAATATTGTTGTTCTTTTGGCCTAAAATCAGAGCTTCCAAAGTTGTGCGTCTTAATCTAGTTTAACCTGTTTATACTAGAGATGAAAGAAGTGAGAAAATAAATTAGTATAAGTGAACATTGGGTCAGATTATATCGCAGCAATTAAATTTAGTCACTTTGAGTCATTGGTTCATAGTTTGCATATAAGGGCCTTATTATTAATGGAGTTGCAGCTGAAATGACAGTTGTTAGCGTCACAAGTTACACTGTTGATTTCTGCCACCATTCCTGTTTGAATTGCAGCAGTTGTGTTTATTTTTAGATTCTTTACACTTCTTCATTCGAGCAACCAGTTTTTCCTGAATAAAAGGTCATGGAGATGGCTGTATTTGCTGCAAATGAGCTGATAAATTATTCATTCAAGACGTTTTTTTTTTTGTTTGTTTGTTTTTTTATGTTCGAAGCGTGAAAGGTAAACTGGAGTTAACAAAGAAGGATTGAAAGAGTTCTTTGTCTCAAATTTAAGCTTCTTGCTTTTGCTGAGGCAGCTGACACAAAGAAACCATGCCTTTGTAGGCCTTGATTTATAGTCTAACCCACTGAGGTGAGAACAAAGTGTCAGCATGTGAGATACAAAGAATAAAGAAAACAGGAGAAATCCAACAAAATTAAATAATGTTCCTTTTCCTAACAGTTTATGTTTTATTTATTGTTGAATTTACTAGCAGGATGTTGTTTTTTATTTGATACACCATATATTTGTGATTTTTATTTTGTTATAATTACTCTGAATTTTGCATATATTTTTAACTTTGCTAAAAAAAATTCTCTTTTTTTTCAGTATTTAAGAGTGTTTATCACATTTATAATTTATTAAAGTAAATTAAAAAAAACTACATCGTTTTACACGTGTAGTTTGAACTTGACTGAATGTGTCTTTTCTCATGGTCAGGTGTGTGAGATGGCCTATCTGAAGCTGCACAGTCTCCTGCAGACTGTTCTGTGTCTGAGCTGGGAGGAGGTCTGCTTCTTGCTGGGAAAGCTTGGCGCCCCCTTGTGGCCAGAAGGTGTAATTGAAGACTCAAACGTCGGTTGTTCTGAGACTTTCTCCCAGCTGGTGCCCATTATGAGGACTCTGCTGGCCCAGCACGCAGATCCCATCACCCTCCAGAACCACTTGCCCAACTTGCCCATCACCAACGGGAGCACCACCTTTGCCGAGGACCTGAAGGTTTACTGTAAAGCGCTGGAGTGGCAGAGCTTTTACCAACAGATGGTTCGTGTCTGGACAGACTTTGTGTATTAAAAAAAAATAAAAATGGCTGATGTTTAGGGAGTCCAGGGAGTCTGCTCCTCCGTCTTTCAGACACTTCATACTCTGTTCTTTGTCAAATTCTTACACACATAACATATTTTAGTAATCTGGTATTCTGTCTGACCTGCTACCCCCCAGATTTTTCCTGAGATATTTACTGCAAAGTTTAGTATTTTTAAAAGGCTTTTGCTGCTTTACATCACATTCCTTAAACTTTCCTTCAGAGTGTGTTAGTTGTGGAGCGGTTTATGCTCCAACCTTAGACAAACTGCTGCCAAACAGACACGCTCCACTCTGCTCGAGCTCAGATCCATCATGGCTCTGTGTGACATCGCCTGCCCATAAATCTGTTCTGTTTAGTTTTCTTCAGTATTCGGATCTTCCAGCAAGTTTCTCACCGTGGCAGAACTTTGGCTGCTGTAAATGTTTAAAACAACTTTTAAAAGGGCAGCGAGAGAATATAAACCGTCCCCTCAGGGTTTATTTATGTAAATGCTGTGTTTGTCTTAGACATGTGTGTATTTCTATTATCTGAAACAATCACTTTTTGGCTATCACATACATTGAAATCAATAATAAGTTAAAGGTAGTGGTGACCACAGGCTCCTATTCATGATATGTTGGTTATCTGTCTGTTTTCCAGGTTCAGCCCACCATGGAGCAGTACGAACTGGACACATTTGGGCGTAGTCATGATATCATGTCCAATTTCTGGAACTCGTGTTTTGACGATCTAATGAGCACATCATTTAAACGGGAAAAGGACAGATCTGACAGCAAGTCAAAGTTTCAGGTACTGTGCATGTACAGTTTGATGCAAAAGTATTCAGCAGCTTTCAAGAATTTTTTTCTTTATTACAATAACAAACTTCAATTTGTTGTTTGTTTTTTTTTCGGGAGGTTTATAAGATTGACATATACAAAGAAATGCAAAATTATGTTTTCTTTTTTTAATGACACTTTTAAAAAGAACTAATAAGTGTGCTGTCTATATCTGGCTGGCCTCCTTTTTTATATTTAGCTAGAAATGTTGTCCATCTGTCTGCTTTTAAATATCAGTATAAAAACAGATGTGAAGATCTCACAGCCCAAAGATATGCAAAGCTAAAAGGGAAGGGTTTAGATCAGATCACATTAATGTTTTAGACTGGTCCAGTCAAAGTCCAAACCTAAATCTAATGAGCTAAACTTAAAAATTGATGTTCTAAACAAAATGAGGAAAAAAAAAATAAATCTGTAGACATGCAAAGCTGGTGGAGAGCTCCAAAAAACTTGCAGGTTCACACACTCATTATCTCTGTTCACTAGATATAAAATACATACTACACAGTGTAGTATGTATTTTATTTGACTTTTATTTGTAAAAAATAAAATAAAAATTAAAAAACAAGTTTTATTTTCAAGCATGTGCTTGATCTATCCTAAAAAACTGAAATAAAATGCATTAAAAACCGTAGATGCAACATGACAATATGCGTTGTCCACACACTCCACCATCATCCCCATAAAACCTCTGTTTTTTGTAGCTAATGTGTCTCTCTGGGCAAACAGGAGGTGATAATTGATCCCTGCATGAAGCGTGTTCGCAGTGAGAGCAACAGATATGTGATCTGGCAGAAGCAGAACGCCAGCCAGCAGGGGGTGGTGTGGCAGCACTGGAGAGCTCTCCGCAGGCTGTTCACCTGTGAGAGGGGGCCGTGGGCCAACAGGTACGACTGCATCTCAGGTCTCAGTCTGTTGTTCTCCCTTTGCAAGTCAGATTGCTCTGAGTTTTGTTTGTCTCACGCTTGACGTCAGAGTTCAGCCAGAGGTGAAATGGAAACTGTCCGCTGCTGAAACGTATTCAAAGATGCGTCTCAAACTTGTGCCCAACTACAACTATGATTCCCACAGTGAGGCCAGTGCCCTGAGGGACAACATGGGTATGACGACAGTTTACTTATTATCAAAATATTTCATTTTTTCAAATCTTTTTGCAAACTATTAAAAATGCCGTGTTGTGATCATCAGGAGCTGAAAGCCCTCGCAGCTCTGATCCGATCCCATTGGCTGTTGCTAAGGAAGCGAAAGTAAGCGACATGGAGGATGATCACTTGGAAGAGGAGGAATTTGTCTTTTTAGATAACAAGTAAGTCTAAACTTTTCAAACCAAGAGTGTCGGCCTCTTGTGTGTGTAATTCAAATAAGCACTAAAGTGTCGAGGAAAGCCTCATTCAGCCTGATTCCTTCAACGCTGCTTTCAGAGGGGAAGGAGAAGACGAGAATCAGAAAGAGAAACTGGTTCTGTCTGAAGACTGTGAGCTCATCACCATCGTGGCTGTGGTGCCGGGTCGGCTGGAGGTCACCACGCATCATCTGTACTTCTATGATGGCAGCAGTGAGAAAGAAGAGACAGAGGAGGGTAAGGAACGCGTACATCTGAAAGTTACACCTCTCTGTGTTATGGCTCTTCAAAGGTTTCTGTCTCGGATGAGTCATAAGTTTGCCTCCCTTATCCTGCAGGAATCGGGTTCGATTTCAAGAGACCTCTGTCTCAGCTTCGAGAGGTCCATTTGAGGAGATACAACCTGCGACGGTCTGCGCTGGAGCTTTTCTTCATTGACCAGGCCCATTACTTCATCAACTTCAGAAAGAAGGTCTTGTGTCAAATTTAAGAATGTAGTTTATAAACAGAAGCTTCTTTTTGTTAAAGTAACAATGAAAACTTTTCCTAATAGTCTTTATTTAGAACGATAATAAATTGTAATTTACAATATTAATGTGTACAATATTGCAATTGCAAACTATCTCTTGCATTTATTATCTGTCATGTCTTTTAAGGCAGTGCAAAGTTAAGTTGATGACATTGTTGCCTTGCTGCAAAAAATTCTCAGATTTAAATTCCATCTTGCTGTCTTTCTGTATGAACATAAAGCTCCTAAAGCCTTTTTATAAAGACAAATGGAATAATTTTCAGTGTTTATGTTGTGAGATTCACATTAAAGTGATCACAACTTTTTCATAATTGGAGCACACATGTTGCTGCTGCTGTGTGTGTGTGGTTATTCTTCCTAGGAGACTCATCTCACAGGCTTTATTCCCTGAAGGTCTAAGGGTTGTTGCAACTTTCCTCTGAGTTAAAACTGGTTTTAATTAAGTTTTAGAAGGTTAGCTGCCGTGAAACTGTCATAAATTAAGTCTTTAGGTCGAGGGTTGTAATCCCTCTTGCAGACAGGATTTCTATCTTAAATTTATTCTACCAACATATTTTCAGTTTTCAGTGACAATATGGGTTTTAAAACCATAAACACTTGTTACCCTATAAATATGGAGGTTGTTGTGTATTGTCCAAATTATGCTATGATGTTGAATAAGCATTAGAAGCTCTAAAATGATAAATTTCTCACCTTTTAGGTACGAAACAAGGTGTACTCAAGGATTCTCGGGCTGCGACCTCAAAACCTGTTCTACTTCGGCTCCCGCTCCCCTCAGGAGCTGCTGAAAGCGTCAGGCCTTACTCAGGTGTTTTATTTACATCATGTTTCCGTGTGTATTTTATTCCTTCAGCGCTAAATAGTTCCAAAGTTTCCCACCTAATGTGATGTCATCTTGAATTTAACAGAAATGGGTATACAGAGAAATCTCAAACTTTGAGTACCTGATGCAGCTGAATACCATCTCCGGGCGCACGTACAACGACCTGTCCCAGTACCCTGTGGTGCGTACTGAAGCACTTTTTATTTTTCCAGTGGTACACTCGGAAGTCTAAGAAGACATCTGTGTTGGTTGTTTCTCCTCAGTTCCCCTGGGTTCTGTGTGACTACACTTCTCCTAAACTGGATCTGGACGACCCCTCGGTTTTCAGAGATCTGTCTAAGCCTATAGGTGTGGTGAACCCACGTCACGCACAGAACGTCAAAGAAAAGTAAGAGGCTCTGTTAAGGCAAAAAAACACAACTAAATGTGTAATGTAGGCCTGCAACTAATGATTATTTTAGTCATCGATTATTCTGATGATTAATTGGCACATTCTGCAGATTTCTCATTTTAAGCCTTTTCTATACAATATTTTAAACACATTAAAAGATGAAAATAAACAAATTCCTTTTATAAACAAGAAAATAAACATTTTATTGACTGAGATTCAATCACACAGCATTCCTAAAAATGCCCTTTCTGGTTGATTTTACATCAATACAGTGTAGGACTGAGCTATCGATTATGTTTTAATAATTGGACAGCAAAAGGATTTTTTAATAGAATTTGAACCAGGTGAAACTAAAACAGCCACTTGAGTTTTGGGTGGAACAGGTTTACAGAAAAAGGTTTGCAATTTTATATTAATTGCAAACCGTATATATATTTTTGTACAATTTTGTTTTAATTACTGCTCTGAGCATGTCGTTCTCCCATCAAATGGTCTTTTTATGAGCATGTATACTCCAGTGAGCCATTAATCGATTACTAAATTAGTTGACGATTATTTCAATAATCTATTCATAAATATTTCAGCCTTACTTTAACAAATTTCCAAGTTAAAATTGTGCACAACAAATATTTATTTTTCAGGTACGAGAGCTTCGAAGACCCATCAGGCACCACTGAGAAATTCCACTATGGCACACACTACTCTAATGCAGCAGGAGTCATGCACTACATGATCCGCATGGAGCCGTTCACCACCCTGCATATCCAGCTGCAGAGCGGCAGGTGAGGACTGTGGCCACCGTGTGATTCCTCCCAGCTTCTCGTGTGTCCTCCGTTCTCATGATGCGACGTGTCACCGTCATTCAGGTTCGACGTCGCAGACAGACAGTTCCACTCGGTGGCGGCGGCCTGGCAGGCTCGCATGGAGAGCCCGGCCGACGTCAAAGAGCTCATTCCGGAGTTCTTCTACTTCCCGGAGTTCCTGCAGAACATGAATGGTGAGACGTTCCACAAGCAGCGGGAAACCTGTGCCGCTCCGGGATGTCCGCTGCGGCATGAAAGTAATCCGTTTTAAATTCTCTGCTAGGCTTCGACTTGGGCCGCTTGCAGTTATCTCAGGACCTGGTGGCAGATGTGTTGCTGCCTCCCTGGGCGACATCAAGGGAAGACTTTATCAGGAAACACATGAAAGCTCTGGTGAGTCACCAACAACACACAGAGCCATAAAACCCAGCCATGCATCTGCTGCCACAGTTACTGCATGAAAGCCACTCTTAAATTGCAGGAGTCCGAACACGTGTCCTCCCACCTCCACGAGTGGATCGACCTCATCTTTGGATGCAAGCAGAGAGGAGAAGAGGCGGTCAAAGCTCTCAATGTTTTCTACTATTGCACTTATGAGGGTAAGGCTGCAATCAGGACTTTTGTGAGGAAACAAATGAACAAACTGCAATGTTTTTGTGGTGACCCTTGCTAAGTGGAAAGGAAAACATGTGAAGTGTGTTTTTCCTGAGTCTGCAGAGCCATAGAATATGGGCAAGGGTAACCATTCCTATTCTTTTGTGTGCATTTAGTTGTTTCTGTGTGCCTGAACAAGCTTACTTAGGTTCACAACAGAAAATTATGAGCTAAACAAACAACGTGAATAAAGGACTAATTTGCTCGTATTAGTGGTTATTCCGTTTAACTCTTTGTTGTGTTTGTTTGCTTCCTCTTGGGACTTAATGAGGAAATTTAAAAAAAAAAATGGCTAAGGAAAAAATGAGTGGTGTGGTAGTGCTTCCTCAATTTCAGCTGACAAGTAGTAACAATGCAGAAACATCAAAAAGAAAATCTGTTTGTTTTATTGTCATTAAACTTAAAACCAGATAAATATTCAGTTGGCCTAAAACTATAGGGAAGTGGGTTATTTTGTTTGTTTTTTCTACTTTCATCCAAAATTTTATGACACCACTGATCTTTTGCTAACATGTTTATATGACCTTTTATGAGAACACTTTGACTCTCAAGAGTTCTTATTATATGTCCGGTTTTCAGACTGAAATGTAACTTTAACCATGTTTTTGTTATTGCACTCTAAACATGTGTAAAGTGCCTTTTTTAAAATATTTGTTTTGATATCCCAGCCTTTTTTTTTTTTTTAGATCTCTGGCCATGACTTTCACTGTGCATGGCAGTAATATAAAGCTGGGTATGGTTTTAGTTACTTTAAGCTTTTGAATTACATCTCTTGACTGTGGAGAAAAAGCCAGTTTAGGCGAGTAGCGTTTTTTTTTTTTTTTTTGGTTTTGTAACCAGTTCCAAAATGTCTGAAGATCAGAATACATTTTGACTTGCTTGTTTTCTAGTCTTTTTGTTGGGTAAATATACCGCTCTCTGAAATAATGACAGTAATACTAAGGAACATACATACTGGTTTATTTGAAGACTTCTTGTCTGAAAATTGCTTTACATAAACTTAGGAAAAAGTTGTATCTGACCTCTAAATATCTCACAAGTTAATATTTGTCTTCTATTGGCTGTTGCAGGTGCTGTGGATCTGGACGCCATTGCCAATGAGACAGAGCGAAAAGCCTTGGAAGGAATAATCAGCAACTTTGGACAGACTCCCTGTCAGCTGCTTAAGGTACACTAAGTGAAAGAGAACATAGAAAATGACCCTTTTTCAAGGCTCTAGTTAACTTTTTTTTTTTAAATATAATCTATTCTAATCTACAAATTAATAATAGCTATGCATTCTTGCATAATTTAGCCTAACAGTTCAGTCATATTGTTTCAACCAACCAAATTAACATCCTTCGGGTGTAATTGTTCTGTAAGTTTTTAAAAAGATCAACATTTCAGCTCTTTTAGAGATTTGAATCACGTCGGCTTTAAAAATACTTCCGTCTGTAATTCTGCATCAGAAAATGACAATGTTTCTCTGCAATCTTTGTCTCCGATCAGGAGCCTCACCCTCCTCGAATGACGGCCCAGAATGCATCTCGGCGGCAGGCCCGCCTGGACACTCTACCAGCAAACATCTTTGAACACCTCGGCAAACTCCGGCCATTCGTGGAGGTGAGGACTCGTATGCTCATCCAATTCCACTGATTTAATAATCGAGCGCACTGTGTATTTATTTACACGTCTACCTGGGTCTGCCTCAGGTGGTTAGTGATGGACTTCCTCTGGTTCAAGCACTGGTACCAAAGAATCAGAATCACTCCATCATGCAAGGCTCAGACACCTTGGTAACGTCCAAACCAAACGTCCTGAGATAACCAAACCAGTAATCATTTTACAAGTTTTTTTTAATTCTAACACCAAGTCGCTTTCTTCTGTACAGGTGACTGTAAGTTCAAGTGGCTTGATTGGGACACACAGCTGGCTTCCATATGACAAAAACATCACCAACTACTTCACTTTCACTAAAGATCCAACGATGACCAATCCAAAGTGAGTGACATAAAAAGTGCACTCAGCTTGGTAGACTCTTTAGCTTAGCGCTGGCCTCCAGGAAACTCCAAAGCGTGTTATATGTTGTTGTTTTGTCTGGTTGTCGTGCAGTGTGGGTTACAGATGTGCTCCACAAAACAGGGAAGATTTGATATTCTCCCTGATGCGTAGTTGATTTTCTTCAACATGATCTGGTTCAGACAACAAACTGGAATGCCCACACCAGGCTGCTCCTTTTATGTGACTGCCAAGCTTGGCCCCACTAAGCCTGGCAGAAATCCTCCATGGTTGTAATTGTTGGGGAAAAAAAAAAAATCTAAATTATGTTCAATAAACTCTGAACAATGGATTCTACTTTCATCCAATCTGTATCCCATAAGGAACAAATGTTGGTCGCATTAAGATCCCAACAGACTCGCTTGTTTTTAAGCTTGCTTCAACCTGTCTTTGTTTTTGCAGGACTCAGCGTTTCCTGGCGGGACCTTTCTCTCCGGGAGTGGAGCTCAGCGCTCAGGTGCTGGTCGTGTCCAACGATGGCCGTCTGCTGTTCAGCGGGGGACACTGGGACTGCAGCCTTCGCGTCACTCAGCTGGGGAAAGGAAAACTGGTGGGCAGGATCTGCCGGCACATCGGTGAGCTTTCTTGTAGCACGTGGAGAGAGGTTTCTTTCTTTTCTTCACTGGCATAAGGTGATTTTTAATTTTTAATTTTTTTTTTTTATGTGTGTATTTGTTAAGATGTCGTTACCTGCTTGGCTCTGGATCTGTGTGGCATCTACCTCATCTCTGGTTCAAGAGACACGTCCTGCATAGTGTGGCAGGTTTTGCAGCAGGTGAATATCTTTGCGCCCTCCACACAGACCCACGCTGAGCTGCTCTGGCTGGAAGCGAAGCCGTCGGATGTGCGTTCACGGTTACTTTAAATTGTCCCGCAGGGCGGATTCTCCAGCGGCTTGTCGCCTCGGCCTGTGCAGATCCTCTGCGGACACGACCAGGAGGTGACCTGTGTGGCCATCAGCACTGAACTGGACATGGCTGTGTCTGGGTCAAAGGTCAGAGACGTTATGGCTCAGCACAAGAAGATGCCGTGACTAAAATGTGGTTTTAGAAATCTCGATGCCTGGTTTCACATCAATACGTTTCCTGCCTGTGGTTTTTTTTCCATCAACAACAGGTTTCTGGAGGGTTTACCAATACAGCTTTGTCTATTCGAGCTAAATATTTACAATATGCCTCCTGCAGCTTGGAGGGTCTCTAACAAACAAGATGCCAGTTGTTCTGTGACACAGCTAAAACTGACATCCTTTCTGTTTTCTAGGATACACTCAGATTCATGTCGCATGAATGTCAACACATACTATATGCAACATGTAATAGGAGCTATCCCCGGTTTTCTTAGTCTGCTGAGAAAGAAACCATGTTGCAGTGTATACTTTCTACATCTCATCCTGCACTCTCTGTTCTCCAGATGGATGTTCCCCAGTGCCTTGTAACTCACTCTGGGAAAGCATCTGCAGCAGAAAATGTTCCTGTGCACGTTGTGTGTGCGAGCTGCTGCAGCAGGAAACCAAATCGTCAGCACATGTTTCTGAACTTCTTAAATAAAATGACTTTAGTCATTTCAGCTTGTCAATTAGAGACCAAATCAGCCTATGTTAAAATTAGACTAGGTGTCATGAAAAAAAAACAAACAAAAAAAAATAAACATTTGTATGCGTTTGCTCATCAGTATTCCTGGGCAGTATGAAAAAAATCTGGGTTGAAATATTTTCCAAATTTAAGCAAATAAAGAAGAACATGTGTATGCCATCCATTCATCCATCCAGCCTCCTCTTTCTTCCCTGAAAATCTGGGTTTTTTTCTTTTTTTGTTAGGAAAATGTGGTAAAAAATAGAACTCAGAACTTTGGAAAAAGGAGCAATGTTAGGATGTGAGATATTCAGGAACCCTGACCTCCAGACGAACATCTTGGAGTTTTGTCAGGCAGACTTTTCCACTGAACCTTTTAAGACACAAACTGCTGACAGAACCGCTGGCAGTGACATCTTAATCCAACAACTCAGACAATAGTGAGTCACTGAGCACATTAGCTGTTCAGTACATATACACATGTAGTAAAGTGACGTTTTTAGCTGATCTCATCTGATCCTAGACTCTGTATATGAATTTGACAAGTGTGCTGGAACCATGACATCACTCGTTGGATTCACGACTGTGCGTTATCTTGTTTTCGTGCGGTTGGAAATGACCAAATTAGGAAAAGAAGTGGAGTGATGGTTAAAGGCTGATTAGACAAAAATGTGTGTCTTTGAAGTCCAAGAAGGTTTATGTGGTGGAGGAAGGAAACCCAATCAGGAGGAAGGCTGTTTACCAGGTTACACTGCATTCCTAAGTCTTTTCTCCTAGACCATCTGCCATTTCATTACGTTCCTTAGTATCGCCACCAAATTAAAACTGATAAACAGAAAACTATTAAGAGTCACAGGTCTGTATACATGTTGAAAACTCTGAATGGTCTATCTGTGTGAGCAGCCGTTGCATATTTCCTGACCCTCTGCCGATTGCTTTGCTTCCTTCCCAGGATGGGACTGTGATTGTGCACACAGTGCGACGGGGACAGTACCTCCGAACTCTGCGACCTCCTGGAGACAGCAACGTACGCGCCCCCATCACTGCGCTCCAAGTCGGGATGGAGGGCCACATCGTGGTGCAGACGTCTCAGGAGGAACGCTCTCACAGGAAGGTACGTAAAGAAAAGTATTTCACTCTCCTTTGAGCCTTTTTACAGTTTGCCGCTTTGCAACCTCGCGCTTTAATCTGTTTTGTATTTATTTTATGTGACGGACAAACACAGACCAGCGGTATGTAGGTGTTAGGGTGTCTAATTAAAAGTCCAAGGGCTAACTGCACAAATACATCTTGCAGGTGTTTCGCAAACCTTGTATAATCTTTCTCCAGCAAATGTGTGCTTCTTTATGCAGGCCTATTACATGCAATCATAACAAAATACATTCATTTTTGTGCTTATAATGTTACATCTTGTTAAAAGCTCCACCCTTCACTACCACAGCCACTAAAGAAGAGCAGTGCAATTCAACTGGTGTTCATGTGATGATTATTCCTTCAGGGCAAGCACTCCGTCCATGTTTACTCTGTGAATGGCTGCCTGATGTCCTCTTTCACCATGGAGGAGCAGATGACCGCGCTTCACCTGGTGTCTGAATACGTCATTGTGGGGACCGTGCAGGGCAGCCTCCACGTCCGGGATTTATTCAGGTAGAGACTTTTCGAATAAGTCATTTATTGAGAGTTACTCAAAGTCCCATTTCCCATTTAGTCACATTACATTAGTGTTTGTTTTCATTTGGATTTTATGATAAATGACAAAAATTGACACATGATTGTGAAATGGAAAGTAAAATGAGTCAGTAAGTTTACTGACTCATGTGGACAAGTTTACTAGTCATGCACATCAAGAGTGACATATTTGCTCAATATAATCTGCAAAATAATTGAAGCTCAATCAGGGTGACCAAGTTTTTTCTGTCTGTTGAAGAAAAGCATCCACACAGCACATATTTTTTTATATATAAATAATACAATTTATTATGTATTTATTTACTTATAATTCTTGTTAATTGAATAAATTAAATAGATTTGACTCTTAAAGATAGGTCAGCTCTAACATCTCCCCTGTTTTGCAGCCTGGATTCTCTGATAACGCCCCTGGCCTTAAGGGTTGCTGTGAGGAGCGTGTCTGTCACAAAAGAGTTCAGCCACATACTTGTGGGACTGGAGAACGGGAAGCTAATAGTGGTGGGGGCAGGGAAGCCTGAAGAGGTGAGAAGCCAAACTTCAAGAGTGTGTGAGATGGAAAGGCGGCGAAGGGGGGAGGAGGATAATTATACGCTGAGTATTTGTTGAGAACCAAGTTTTTTCAGATGATGGTGCAATTGGTGTAACCGATCCCGTGTGAATAAAATCCACGTTCTCTCCTGTTCTCAGGTTCGCTCCGGACAGTTCTCCCGTCGCCTGTGGGGCTCCACACGCCGCATCTCTCAGGTGTCGGCGGGTGAAACCGAGTACAATCCCGCGGAGAACGTCGGCAAATAAGAGGAATGACGGCGCGAGGACTTTCCTGAAAAACAAACAAACAAAAAAAAAAAACTGGGGGAACTTTACTTATAAGCCACTGATATCTCTCTGGGAGAGAAATTATACACTGAGCACTTTTTAACAAAAAAAAAAAAATTCTAAATGTTTTTATATTTTATTGTAGATTTCTTTAGCAGGTGTGCTGTTTTCAGTCAGCATCAATCCAAAGAGTGGCCTTGTTCGTCTTGTTTCTGGTGGAAGAGCTCGGGGCTGGGAGGGGCTTTCAGGCTGTAAACTCACGATGGACCGCCTGAACTCTTTAAGTCACATTTCAGCGGAATGACTCACTTTGATGAACACTTAGACTCAGACAGAAGTGACGCTGTGAAAATTACCACGACCTTCACCTCTCCCCCCTCCCCGAGCACCACGCACAACTCCTTTTGTGTTGCCAGAGCCACAGCTGGGATCTCTGCACTCTTTAAAAAAAAAACCCTCCTAAAGCCATTGATTGGCAACAGGATCTTAAAACTCCTGGAAACTTGAAAGACACAGAAACGAAACTGCAGTAGACGTCGCTCGAGATTTTCACTTTGCAATACTGGCGAACGCCACAAGAGGGGAGCGTTAGGAGGGAAGGGCGGGGGGGGGGTTGTAGAAAGCTTGTGAACCTCTGCTGTGTTGTGGGTTTTAGTGTTTGACAGATGCTTCGACTCGCAGCAGTTTATGGGTCTGCATTCCCTTTTAGGCTCTGAGAAATTAAAACCTGTTACAGTTAAAGCAGCCCTGCTTTAATAGTCGAGTAAGTGAAAGATATTCACTTTTTAAAAATGACAATTGAGCTTTCGCGTCAGAGAGAGAGAGAGCCTTCTGTTGCCTTATACACACACAATCGGCCTTTATGAACAGCTTAATTTAACGGTTTTAGCGTTTTTGCATTTTGCCACATGCCTGTATCCTTGTTTGGTTTTGATCAAATAAGTGCCTTTGTTTTCCCTTCCACTCCCAGGCCTTGTAATAAACACTGAATTCCAATCAATGACTTTACTGTGAGATGTGACACTTTTCTGCTTCATTGTGACTCAGATGTGGAAGAGATGTTCTGAATGAAGCCAAGAGTAAACCGTTATCTGTGTGAAGTTATTCACCTCTGTTGCGAGGTGAATAACGGTGGTTATTGGTGTGATGGTGTGATGGCTCTGCAGCAAGTTAAACAGTCCGTGAGGGAACTCTGGGGGAATTTGCTTCCTGTCTGTTTTTCTCTCTTTATTTGTTTCTTTCTTTCTTTCTTTCTTTCTTGTTGGTGGAAAAAGAAAAGAACACAAATTAGCTCCCGTTTTCACAAAAACACAAAGGAAGCTACATTAAGAAAACACAACCTACTGCTGAACATTACAGTGCCTTGAAAAGTATTCACATCCTTTAAGTTCTTAACATTTTGTCATGGTACCGCCACAAACCGTCAGGTGTGTTTTTATTTTTATTTATTTATTTTATTATTATTTATTTGCGCCACTAGTGATCTAGAGCAACAAAATCTTTGTGGCAAAACATTAGCAGCCTATCAAGAGGAAGACGTGCAGTAGGTGAGCCAGGGTCAGGAATCAAACCAGAAACATCTGCCTAAAGTATAGCCTCCACATCTGGTGCAGCTGCTCTGCCACTGAGCTACGCAGTGCCCCAGCTTTATGTTTTTTAGACAGAGCAACACAAGGTAATTGTTAAATGGGAGGAAGATGCCGCATGTGTGTGATTTAACCTTAGTACGAATGCAGCGGTTTGCCAGAGAAACTCAGCTAACGTAAAACATTAAGACAAAGAAGCAGGAATAAACATGTGGGGGAGTTTAGAACAGGGTTTGGTCATAAAACAGAACCTCAAGTTTATAACATCTCCAACAGCTCCAGCATTAGGAAATGGCGAGCGCATGGCAGAACTGCAAACCTACTTGCATGGCCTGAAACAACAGGCCATGCAAGGAGAGCATTGGTCAGAAAAGCAGCCAAGAATCCTATGGTGACTCTGGTGGAGCTGCAGGGGACCAAAGCTCAGGTGGGAGAATTGATTGATAGAAGAGTGGCAAAAAAAAAAGCCAGTTTTGAAAGAAGTTAACAGAAGGCTAAAAGTTGTAGGAAACTTGAGACTGGGCTTTTAGAGTTATAATCTACTAGTTTATATTAAAACATGTTAATATGTCAGAATGACCTTGACATAAACCTAATTGAAAATCTGCAGCAGTACTTTAAAATTACTGCCCAGCTAATCTTACAGAGCTTGAGCATTTTTGCAAACATGTGTCCCAAAACTCTTGAAGCTGTAGTTACAGTAAACTGCTGACTCAGCGGAGCTGGATACAACGTCAGCAGAACTTTTCAGATTTTTATTTGGATAAATTTTTGACAACCATAATTTTCCTTTCACCTCACAGCTATGTGCTTCTTTGTGTCGGTCCATCACGTAAAATCCCCACTAAAACGCACTGAGGTTTGTGGTCATAATGTGAAAAAGAAGTGTGGAGAAGTTCAGTGGGAGTGAATACTTTTACAGTGGACTGTGTGTGCGTGTGTGTGTGTGTGTGTGTTTGTGTGTGTTTTAGACCATCCAAGATTGAAAACAGAGACCGTTTAAACCAAGTTTATTTGATATTTTTTGTTTACGATGCATGAGGTCTTACCTCTGGAACATGTTGATAAATGGGTTTCATTTATCAAAACCCATACTACCTGACCTTAATTCAAAGATGTCTTCACTTCATCTAAATGCCCCTCTTTCTGTGAACACTGTTAAAAACAGGCAGTGATTGTGGCATTGATACTTAATACCACTCTTTTCTGTGGATTGCCTGAGGAAGACGGCCTGTTTCTCCAAATCGAGCCTTTATTTGAGCTACATGAGGACGGGGAAACTGATCCACAATCATAGATCATCCAGCTTCTCTACTGTAATCACAGCTTTGCATGTGTCTGTGATTTTTAACCCTTACTGGAGTTGAAAAGGTCACGGGGAGCAGTGCATGGAGTGGAAGTGGGGGGGCTTTGATCTCCTGATGGGCCGAACATCCTGTCGGCCTTCCCATAAACGCCTCTGTGGGGGAACAATTTGCAGTGAAGGGAAGATGGGATGGGGGGAGCAGAAGTGGGTGGTAAAACTAGACCCCCAGTCAAGCATTAGGAGGGTCTGTGTGCTCACCCTGACAGAGGAGGGGGACGGATTGACACCTCTCTCTCAGTTGTGGCCCCATGTTTTTCTTTGATCCAGCAGCCTTCCCCTCTCCCACCCGGCCCACTCCTCCAGACCAGAGGGCAGGCTGAGGGGATGGATGTAAGGAAATACTAAAGGATGCAGTGTAGTGAAATTTTCCAGTTGCATTTATCAAACTCTACAGGGTTAAGTTAGTGATAGTTTGGGCAGAAGGTGAGTTTCCAAGGACACACCGACTGGATGGAGTCTGACTCCTCTTGACAGCGCCTGGTGACCCTAAAACACACATACTATTCTTTAACACAGTAAGATTTAGAGGCGTTTTTCACCTTTGGTGAGATAAACTTGGGTCCTCAACCAGTCTTGTTTGTCACGGTCCTGACTTCAGAAATAGGAGACCATTTCCTGACTTGTGATAATCAGCGCAGACATGCTCTTGGTGAAATGGCATGTGTTTTTATCCGTCCTATTTTGAACATTTGGTAAAGGAAATTAGCCATGTGTCAAATATCATATTCATATCCCCAGAAAACCTGAGGCAACAGATTACTGATCAAAACTTTCATAGTTAGCATCTGTAAAAACAGAACCAGCTGTGCAATCATTGTTTATGAAGTCGATTTTCTTTTTAACCACAGAATAAATGTGAAAAGTGAAAAGTTGTGATTCTTAAATAAAAATTTAAACATGCGTTTTTATAGACATTTTCACTTTATCACTGTTTTGACCTTTATTATGGTCAGTTTGTTTTTCAGTCAAGGACTTCAGTTCATCAGATAACTCCACAGTTTGGAGCTGGTCTGACAGCTGGAATTGCACCAAATCTCATTATTTAATCTTGGTCCTTAATCGGTCACAGTTAAAGTTGTTTATCTCTCTTTTTTTTTTTTTTCTTCTCGCAACAGCCTTATCAGCTCACGCACACACCCAACTGAGACTACAGAGGTACTCAGCCCTCTTACTAATACATGAGCCCTGGCTCCTGCTGGATGATTTACAACATTAGATGATAAAGACAGGAATTGCTTATTTATGTGAATTTCTGGTTATCGATTGCGTGTTTGTTTTCCTGTGATTTCAGAGTAAAATTAGATTCTTGAGAACTGGATTATCTCTTTAAATGTAACAGTCAGAGTCATTTTCGGCCAGTAAGTTCTGCTTTTTCAAACATGAAGTGCGGTGCTAAACATTTTTCATTTCTTGAAGGCCGAAAACGGTCTTGCGACTTTTTCACTTTTTTTTTTACAGTTAAAGACCTGAGAGGTGCATCATCCTTATGTTGCCAGATGATGTTGATGGTGCTAAAATATGCTTTTTTTTTTTTTTTTTACTATTTTCAACTAAAGGAATATAAATTGTAACTTTGTGACAGGCCTTAAGTTTTGCAATCTTTTCTTCAAAGCCTTATATGTTAGGGTGTGTAGGTTAAATTAAAAGCAACCAGAAAAACCTTATAGAAATACTGACAAAGGCCCAGTTAAAGTTTGGGTACTTGAAAAAGGACAGGGTTAAAATACATTAAAATTCTTTTTTTTTTTATGGTACCACTTTAGACAATCACAGAACACGGTTCACAAGGCAGGATTTCACGCTTCATCTGAGCTGAATCTTTCTCAGATTTTACCTCGAGATTTGTATTTTCTATTCAATTTGAGGAAAATGTCCAGATTGGCTTAGCTGAACCCTGCGACCTTTTTTCTGCTTGAGGTCTCTCGCCTCATGGAAACATACCAGAGTCTGTATGTTTTTGTTTTTTGTTTTTTTTTTTATTCTGCTTTTCTGAAGTCTACAGGATCACTCAAAAAGTCTGCCGTTGCATCACATCCCCTCTAGATATTGTCTTCATCTTTGTTGTTGTATTTCCCCTCCAATTGCGTTTTTTTTTTTACGTTTTTTTGAAAAGTCTGGTATTAAAAGTTTCAACCTTGGATGCGTTGCAGAAATCTTCACTTGTTAGCACACGTTTTAAGAAAAAAAAACCCAGAAAGAAATGTACTAAATTCAGGTGTGCTGAAGAAACCAGCTCCCATTGATGCGAGTTTAGCTTGCCTCTTGAGTTCTTATGCAAGCAGAAACATCCTCTTGCTCTCTTCTCTTCCTTGAGTACGCTTTGAAGTTTCGGTCATATTGTGTCTGAGAGATCTTCCCCCACAGTTGTTTTTCTCTGAAGTCCTTCTGGCCCCCTGGGATGCACTCACCAGAATTTACAAGGTGTGTAATTCATCC
This sequence comes from Poeciliopsis retropinna, assembly GCA_010277075.1. Lineage (NCBI taxonomy): Eukaryota > Metazoa > Chordata > Actinopteri > Cyprinodontiformes > Poeciliidae > Poeciliopsis > Poeciliopsis retropinna. The sequence goes on along the minus strand of VMRM01000007.1, from coordinate 14,761,613 downwards.
TGCATTGCTTTCTAATCTTTTGAAT